>BPTQ01000005.1:99484923-100044057 GCA_019973895.1 Chrysanthemum seticuspe | reverse complement strand
CATATAAGATTAAGGCATCATTTTATTTTCTTGTCTATTTATATGTTTTGTACAAATCCTTTTCATTATCAAGTAATATAGATATTTGTTATGTATTTGGTTTCTACATAGTATCAAGATCCATGAATGCCCATACTTAAGGTAGGTTGTTCATCCGACTTGCTTGCGGAATTGTTTGGTATGCTGTTGGAATCTTGCGACTGTTTTGATTAGTCATTCACCGTCATCGTTTCGTCTTTCGGTTGGATACCCTTAGAGCATGTACATTAGTAACTTGAGTTATAAAATAACACCAGCCACGTCAGCGCCACCTCAGCTTTAACATTTCACCTTAACATCCCCAAAAAACACTCACATCAATAACATCCCCAATTAAACTTTAACATTTCATATTTTCAATTTCAACCCCTAAACTAAAACAAACACTTCATTTATTAAAAAACATATCATTATTTTGAAAATATATTTAAAAACATATCATTTATTAAATTAATATACAAATAACATTTTTATATTATTAAAAAAAATTACAAAACTAAAAAAAAAAAAGTTACAAACCAATCTTCTATGTCTTCGTCTTCCTCATTTACAAACAAACTCAAACAAATCCAGAAAGCAAAACCCAGAAAAAAAAAAAAAAATACAAACCAAACTCATTTTCTTCTTCTTCCCTGCACAAAGCAAACCCAGAAACGCACGAGGGGGTGATTTGATTTTTTTTAACCCTTTAACGGGCGTTGCCCCTCCAACGCATGTCCTCCAACGCCTCCTTAAAGCCGGACATCCAAGGGTTATAGCGGCCATAACGCCGTTATGACGTTAGCGATGGGAATGCTCTTATGGAGGGTCCAAGCTTTTTGACTATAAGTACATGCTATTTGGTTATCAACCATAGTTTTGATGGAGTTAGTGGCATGGGCGGATATAGATTGAAGAGAATGAATACCCTGTTTGAATTATTAGGGGTATTTGGTCACGAATGAGCTCTTCTCAAGTTGAAGTACACAATTTGAGTTAAGTTGTGTAATTATGAGTCACTTTTTTTTTATTTGAGCAATTGGATCAAATTCAATGGCTCACAATCTACAACTTGACTCAAGTAATGGGAGAGTATCCTCACCCATTTGGTTAGGGAATTGATTGTAACATTCCTATTTGTTATTTGCACACTTAAATATACAAACTAGTAAAGTAGCGTATACTAAATGTACAACTATTGAATGCACGTATTAGAGTGTGCAAATAAGAAATTAAAGTGTGCATATCATTAGCCATTTGGTTATATAATGGCTTACGAGTTTATAATGTTATATAATATGTGATGCAAAATATATGGATGAATTGACTTTTAAATATATTTTTATTAGTATAATTTTTATTAAGTATTACTCCATCTATCTCTAAATATATGTTCACTTTTAACTTTTAAAGTATTTCTTTTTCAACTTTGACATTTAATATTATTTTTTCTGTTCTATAATACTTGATAGCATGCCCGAATACACATGTACAAACAAATAAATCACACAAAGCTTTTTACAATTTATATGCTAACAAGTTGATGATACATATGATTTTGAAACCCAAAACAGATCAACGGGTTCAACTGCAATCCGAAGTCACCATCGGTTCGGCTAGCCAATAAAAGCTGTTAAAAAGCAAATTGGAGATGAGCAGTCAGAACCGGTAAAAACGGATGAACTGGGTCGGACTTGGATCATTTTTTTCTCCGGTTAATTAGTGTAGAATAATAAGATTGATTGTGAATGATTTCTATTGATCTTCTCCACAAATACATTGTACATATTAATACTGCATTCACAGAATATTCTAGAGGTTGGGCTTGGGCTTGAGCCCATTACATATTACAGACTAACACTCCCCCGCAGTTCGAGCGGCGAAATCGCGAAAGCTCGGACTGGAGTAGTAAAATTAGAAAAGATAAACAAAACATTAACATAATAAAAGCATGCAATCCCTTGGTGAAGATGTCCGCAAACTGACGAAAGTTGGTTCTAAAACTTCAACCCCCAAAGAACCTTCCAAACAAACGGGGCGTGTTTTTCCCTAGAAAAACATAAAGATCCAATTTTAATATATATATATATATATATATATATATATATATATATATATATATATATATATATATATATATATATATATATATATATATATATATATATATATATATATTTTAGAAGTGAGATAGATAGGGAGAATGGAGGTGAGGAGATGAGAAAGCAGAAGCAGGTGAGAAGACAGAGAAGACAGCAGGTGAGGAGGCAGTAGATTTTTTATTTTTTTTTTTTTATTTTTTTTTTATTTTTTTTTAAAGTCGTCTCGGGAATTGATACCCTGTATTCGACACCAACAAAAGTCGTCTTGGGAATTGATACCCTGGATTCGACATAAAACAAAAGTCGTCTTGGGAATTGATACCCTGGATTCGACACCAACAAAAGTCGTCTTTGGAATTGATACCCTGGATTCGACATAAAACAAAAATCGTCTTGGGAATTAATACCCTGGATTCGACATATAAATAACAATTTCTTTTTTAACACAACCGTTGTGCTGCTTTATCAAAAGGCACATTCTGCTTTATCAAAAGGCTGCTTTATCAAAGCATAAAGATTCTTTTCTTTCTCTCATTATCAAGACCCCTTGTCTGCATCTCATTCAAAGTCCAAAGAAGGAGATTAATAAGGACTGATCGCTGCTCCTGTCCTCTTTATGTTCCGGAACCATGGCTCAAGAAGAAGAAAAAGGAGAAGAAGAAGGGACATGAGGGTGGTCATGATTATGACAGCAGTAGCAGCAAAGAAACCAACGTACGGCAGCAGCAGCGACTAACATCGATCCGGCGACTGGTAATCTGGATATATATATATATATTTTTTTAGAGTGAGAGTGAGAGAGAGATGAGTTTGATTGAGATTAAAGTGTAAAAGGATCCCTCCGAACCTCCGGTGAGAAGCCGGCGGCCGGAGGCGGCGGAGGAAGATTGAAGTCTAGGTGATTAGGATCTTTCGCTGTGATACCATGTAGAATAATAAGATTGATTGTGAATGATTTCTATTGATCTTCTCCACAAATACATTGTACATATTAATACTGCATTCACAGAATATTCTAGAGGTTGGGCTTGGGCTTGAGCCCATTACATATTACAGACTAACAATTAGTTCATCATTATAATTTTGTTGACGCCTAAACTTTAATCACAGAGTACCCGCTACTCCAACAGACAGGTACCCTGCTAGTATTTATAGAGATGCAAGAGTATATGCTCAATTAGTTTGATAATTTGCTTCGAGGTTAACTGTCATCTAGTTCGGTTTCGCACCTTATTTTGAATTAAGCTTTGAAATTCCTTTGCCTTTGCATTTACGTTTTACCAACTGGTGATGACATATCTGTTGATATAAATACCTTTTCTGATGTTATGGTTGAAGTTTTTTTTTATAGCATCTTTATCATCAGTTACTTTGTTAACAGTGAATATATCATTATTATAGTCACTTTATTTTGCTTACCCATAAATCCATGTTTATCAAGGGACAAATCCCCACTATCCATCTAATTTGATCTAATGGTGGGGATTAACCTAAGATTTAGTAGATAAACCTAAGTCCATGTTTTTTTTCTTGTCTTTTTTGTCTTTCTTTTATATTCACATTTTTTTTGTTTTTCTTTTCTTATTCACGTTTTTTTCTTTTTTTTTCTAAATTAACGTTTTTTTTCAATTCTTTTTTTTTTTTTTTTTTTTTTTTTTTTTTTTTTTTTTTTTTAAATTCGCGTTTTTTTTAATTCGTGTTTTTTTTTTCGATTTCATACGTTTTCATCTGTTTTCATACGTTTTTATACGTTTTCTTACGTTTCCGCCCGTTGTCATACCTTTTCGCCCGTTTTCATCATTTTTCTTTCATTTTGGTCCGTTTTCAGACGTGTTTTTACTCTTTCGTACGTTTTCGCCCATTTTCATACGAATTCGTCTGTTTTCTTACGTTTTCGTCCATTTTCTTAAGTTTTCGATCGTTTTCATACGTTTCTGACTATCACAAGTGATTTCTGTGATATTCATGATATCACTTGTGATTATCTGAATATCACTTTGTGATATTATGAATATCACCTGTGATTATTTATTTTCTGAATATCACTTGTGATTTTCAGAATATCAGTTTGTGATATTATGAATAACACTTTGTGATATTATAAATATCACTTGTGATTTTCTGGATATCATTGTGTGATATTATGAATATCACGTGTGATTTTCATGTTACAAAACATTAGTTGAAAATTACTTGTGATATTCAAAAAATCACTTGTGGTATTCAGAATATCATAAGTGATATTCTGAATATCACAGAATATTACATAATATCACTTGCGATATTCACAATATCATTTGTCATATTCAGAATATCACAGAATATTACTTGTGCTATTCATAATATCACTTGTGATATTAAAAAACGTATGAAAACGTTTAAAAACGGCCGAAAACGTTTAATAACGGACGAAAACGTATGAAAACGGACGAATATGTATGAAAACGTAAAAACACGTATGAAAACGGAAGAAAACGTATGAATAATGAACGAAAACGTAAGAAAACGGGCGAAAACGTATGAAAACGGACAAAAATGTATGAAAACGGACAAAAACATATGAAAACAGGCGAAAACGTATGAAACCGGACGAAAAATAGATGAAAACGTATGGAAACGGACGAAAACGTATGAAAGGGAAGAAAAAACGCGAATTAAAAAAACGTAAATAACGTGAATTAAAAAAAACAAACAAATAAAACAAAACATGAATATTAAAAAATGTGAATTTAAAAAAAACCTAAATATTAACAAAAAAACGTGATTATAAGTAAAAACGTGAATAATTAAAAAAAAATTGTGTATAAAAAAAACAAAAAGACAAGAAAAAAACATTGACTTAGATTTAGACATATTAAATCTTAGGTTAATCCCCACCATTAGATCAAACTAGATGGATGGTAGAGATTTGTCCCTTGGTAAACATCAAAATAAGAGTAAGCATTTGAAAATTAAGTTATATTAGGAATTTTGTAACTTGAACACAAATAACTTTCCAACCATAATATCTAAATCTTATGGTATGTATTAATTGGTTCATATTTACGTATAAATATGTTACACGTTAATTTTGATTTTAAAAATTTGTTCATATTCATTGTTTGTTCAATTACCTTATCAATTTTGGACAAAAGGTAAGCTTGTGTTAGTTTAGAAACATCTTATTGGAACGGATTTAGAGAGGCTAAACCTTTATCATTTTAAACATGTACTTGTACTTTGATCATGTATAATAAGTAAATGATTAGTACTGTTGTGTCTTTTACTGTATTTGTTGGTTTGGGTTGTGAACCCTAATTAGGATTTTTGTACCTGGGATAAAGCTTAATTTGTGTGATAAACGGTAATTTTTGAAAATTATTTTAATAATAAATTATATTTATTATTATTTATATTTCATTTTTGAACTTTCCCGAACTCATTTGAAATGAAAACGAGATATTATCTGGCAAAACGTGAAAATTGCACACAACCGTAAACCTAATAAACGTTTTAATGTGATTTCTACTAACTACTCGTTTTTCATGGGAAAATTATTTTAAAATCAACGGTGCATATTTCAGGTCCTCAACCGATTGTTATCGAGCCTAAATGAGTTCCGAACCTCAGAAACATAAAAATTACAATAATGGTCTATGTGGTAATATTTACACCGCCACCCCCTCTATTTCCATACACTTTTCATTTTGATTTTCAGGTTTTAGGGTATAAATATTTAACAAACTAGGGTTTAATTCATAACATACTAAACCCTAGCCTCTCACTACCCTCAAATCTCTCTCTCTTTAACATTTTCGACGCTGCCATCACCATCGCCAACCACCTCACTCTGTCGCTTTCGCCGCTATTTTGACGTAAGGGTTTTAAGTTTGTGAGTAGATCGGGTTTAGTGTGACGTGGGTCACAAATAGGTTGTTTGTGGGTGTTTAGATAGTGGTTTTTGGTTCGTGTTTGGTCTCTTCCGTCTCATCTTTTCTCGTGGGTATGTCAGACACACAACAATCTATCTTTCATTATTTTTATATTTAAATCCGAAAATAAAACAATTTTTTACAATAGTTTCGTGGGATTAAATGAATTTAAAATACTTTCGATATCAGTTTCGTGTGATAAATTGTTGTTCCAATAATATCACGTCTGCACTAATAATCTAAGAGAGATAAAACGGGTGTGAGCACTTCATTCTAGAGAGACAAACGAGAGAAAGATATAAAGGTATCGTAAGACATATATTATAAACACACACTTCATAACCCATGAGGTAGGGGGTATTTATACCCATACACACGCTCAGCTTTCCCTCGCAACTATACAAGTGTTGCGAGGGTAATAGGTGTCGCAAGGCACTATTAAGTTACATACATACCCTAGTCTATAACAAAATATAAATAGAATTCCCCACACTAATGATTTACACTTTTTGTGTTCCAACAATCTCCCCCTAAGGGTAGATCATTTGGGTCTTCAATTTATGGGCTTCTTGTGTGACCAACTTCGAGATCCAATTTTTGTTCCATTCGTCTCCATGATGCTCGAAGTGCCAGCCTTTCCCTTATGACTTTCACAACTCTTATCATCCGACGATGGTCTCTAGCACTCATCTCTTTCTGCGGATTCTACACCTTGTTCAGTATCCTTTCAAGTTTCTCTAATATCCACAACAAAGTACCGGAGGAAAACTAGGCAACTTCAACGACTCTGAACAATCTTTTCTGCTTCGTATCAGTCGCATACACAAGACATGGTCCAAGGCCGGGTTTGGTAAAACATCTACAGCCTTTGACGTTATGCATACGAAGACAAACTAGCATAGGAGGAGTCAGATTGACTTTCATTTGGTAGCTTTCTATACCCATATGGAAGTCTTCAATGTGAGCTACTACAACGTATGATCTCATGAAGATTAGTATTGATTCGATAACATCTTGGTCAATACCTTTCTTGCTGTAGCAGTCTCTTCTCCTTTTTAGAATATCTTCAAGATCATGAGGTTGAAGGTTGATGTAGTCAGTGTTGGAAAATTTAGTGCACTTGTGGAATTAGTTCACACCTGGTTTTGGGTTAGGAGGTACGGAGTGTACACCCATGAGGTCCCTGAACACCCCGACTCGACTCAATAGTGGTTAGTACTGATAGTGTATTAGTTACTACTGAAAATGTAGTAACTGATGGTTCCTACTGGTAGTGTTATGGTTCCTGCTGCTAGTGTAATGGTTTCTGCTGGTAGTGTATGGTTCCTGCTGCTAGTGTAATGGTTCCTACTAGTAGTGTCGCAGTAATTATTTTGTAACAGCTTTGACTCAATCAATTGGTTATTATGACTGCTTTATGACCACGTTTAATTGGTCATGTAACCACTATTTCTATGATTATGGAGGTTTATTATGAGTGATTAATTGGCCGTTAATCACACATAATGTCCATTGATTAGTGTTGAGTGTTCTCTACTATAAATAGAGATTGTCATCTTCAGCTTGAAGATACACTGAAACATAATATACCAGGAGAAACAAACTGAAAGCATAAACACTTGAAAGCAAAGGGTTATTGATTTGTGCCTGATTCAATAACATACATTTGGTCTTATCCTAAGTAGATATTCGTGATACCCAGGCATTAGGGTCGAATAGTTTACTTTGGAAAGTGATTACACAATTCCAAGTGATATCCGGTAACCACCTAGTGGTATTTGCAGTTGCTACTGATTGTCTTAACCCTGTTCTGGGAGTTACCACCAACAATCAAAGTAAACTATTTTGTGATAATCAATGGCTGCTGCTGCAATGAAACACATGGCTTCAAACTTTGCTAAGCTGGACAAGTTTGAAGGGGTGGACTTTAGGAGATGGCAGAAGAAGATGCACTTCCTGTTGTCAAGCATGAGTGTGGTGTATGTGCTAACCACTCCTATTCCTGATGATGGGGATGATGCTACAGTGGAGCAGATCAGGAGAAGGAGCAAATGGGAGAATGATGACTATATATGCAGAGGTCTAATTCTCAATGGTATGTCTGATTCTCTATTTGACATTTATCAGAACATTGAATCTTCCAAAGAACTGTGGGATTCCTTGGATGCCAAATATATGGCTGAGGATGCATCAAGTAAGAAGTTTCTTGTTAGTAATTTCACAAATTACAAAATGACTGATTCAAGACTAGTTATGGAACAATACAATGAACTTCTTGGAATACTTGGAAGGTTTACACAACACAATATGCACATGGATGAGGCTATTTTAGTATCTTGTGTTATTGATAAACTTCCTCCTTCTTGGAAAGATTTCAAGCATACCTTGAAACATAAGAAAGAGGAGTTAACTCTGGTTGAGTTGGGCAGTCATCTGCGCATTGAGGAATCTCTCAGGGTGCAGGATAATGACAAGCCAAAGAGTAGCAATGCTACTGGTGCATCGGTTGTCAATATGGTGGAGCATAACAACTCCACCAGGTACAATGACAACAAAGGCAAACGCAAATATCATGACAACACAAGGGCATATCCTAACAAGAAGGCAACACCTACTTGTTGGAAATGTGGCAAATTTGGTCACATTAAAAGGGATTGCAAAGGTGTTATGGTTTTTGGTAAAGCCAATGGATCAGGCACTAATGGTTCAGGGAGTAGTGGTTCTACCAACTCACTGAAAGGTCAGAATATGTTTAATAAATCTTTTCAGATTTATTATGTTACATATGTTTTTGAATCTTATTATGTGCAGGATGAGGATGTTGCGTGGTGGGTTGACTCTGGTGCAACAGTTCATGTGTGCAAAGATAGAAGCTGGTTCAAGACTTATGAGTCACTGAATGATGGTTCTATTCTTCACATGGGAAATGAGTCAACAGCCTTGGTGCATGGTCGTGGTTGTGTAGATCTTAAGTTTAGTTCTGGAAAGATTGTAACTTTGTTTAATGTTATTCATGTTCATGATATAAGGAAGAACTTGGTTTCAAGTAGTGTTTTGAATAATCATGGATATAAACAAGTTATTGAGTCTGATAAATTTGTCTTGTCTAAATGTGGTGTTTTTATTGGTTTTGGCTATTTGTGTAATCAAATGTTCAGGCTTAATATTGTAACATATTGGATTTCACAAACACATCAAACCATGATACTAAGTGGCGTACACAATAGGTTTTAGAGAGAGAAAGTTAAGAGGTTTGGGAACTTAGTGAGAGAAAGTAAAATCTTATTATGAGCTCCAACCCTCTACCTTGGGAGGTAGAGGGTATTTATAGTACCTTACATAAAACGCCACCTACGGGCTGTGGATCAGGCATACAGTGGGTAAAGACCCGTCCGTCCTCCACGGTGATACTTAGCTAAATACTAATTAACATTAAATAACTACGACTACGAGCTTTCTAACGATTACATATACTTGAGGTGACCGACACTTTAACGACTGGATTTTCTAAATCCTAACAATCTCCCCCTAAGGGAGGTCACCTCAAATTACATTGAATACAAACAGATATTACATTATGATTGTTCTTGGATTCTTGTTAAAGTTCTTTGCTCTGTAGCTCGTAGTCTTTGATTCTTCATGTTTTGCATGTATGGTTCATCCAAGTGGAGGTCTTTAACTGATTAACGTGATAATGAGTTTTGAGCCAGCTTTGAGATCATCAGCTTCCATAAATCTCTGACTCTTCCTTTGTAGTGTTGACATTATGTGATGTTGTGACTTTTGGACCGACATGCTCACATTCTGGATCATGATTTCTTCTCATCAAAGTAGCGGAAGCTTTAGATGATTCATGATATTTGCAGCAGCGTAGCAGAAGCATGGAGTGGCAATAGCAGAGTCGTTGATGCACTTATCATGATTTCTTTAGATATGAATGTGTTGAGTGAGCATGCGGCTATGGATTGACCTCTCCATTCTGATCAGCAGCAAACGTCGGGTGTACCTGCATACAACAGTTAGCAATAAAGCACACGAAAGTGTCTTTGATCACTTTTGTTGAATTGAGGTACACGGCCCACGGTTCCCCGTTGATCAGTACAAGTACTGCCTGTGATCAGGTATAATTCCGAAGAATCTCCTTGACATGGTTTCGCAGCTGCTCTAGTTGTTCTCAAACCGGAACATCTCAAAGAGGACAACACGGAGTGAGTGAACCAGCGAATTGAGATTCACTAATTGATGAAAAGAGATTTGAAAAACAATCGTGTACTGCTCAATATAAAGTGTTTTTGCAATACAACGAAGGTTTTAAGGAAAATCAATTATCAATCATAAACACCTTTTATTTTTGAAATATTAATACACAGTCGATGTGCTAGAGAAAAGAATTTTAAGCACAACGACCGGTTTTTCAAAGGTGTCCGTCAATCCATTACCTGAACCAGGAATGATTCATAATTTTGAATCGCCCCATTGTTTATGTTCAATTGTCACACGGTTGGTCTATTGGATAGATCACACATGCCACCTACCAAGAGCTTGTTTGATGTTGGCTCTAGAAGGCTTTCCATCGTCATTGTGAATATGTTTGCATATCACTCAGATGTTCTGGCAATACCACAAGGATAATGCGTAGGACTCATAAGATATATTCTCACTTTCCACATTGTGTGAAACAATGAGTCTTCATTGATTGTGTCCTTAATGAGATTTATTGATGATCTCATGGCTCTAGACTCAATTGTGCACATTTAGTTCCTATGCCAGAGACTAGGGAGAGGGTCTCCTTCTTCAATATCAACAATCTCTAAGAGAAAGTCGATAGATTATGTAGGTTCCCCATGAGAATGAAACAAGCCCTTTTAAGAGGAACTTGATTAGCTTGGGAAGTTTAGTGCATTGCGTCACTGGGTCCATGACGTCTTGTCTTCAATACCAGTGTTACCTTGGTAACCACCAGTAGCATATGAATTGAACCCGGATTCTGCCCTAAGGTTGAATTATTGGAGGGCTATTTCTTTTCACCCTTTTTCACAGTCAAATCTTTTTCATTCTTCAACCCCTTCAGTGCTTACCAAGACTTCATAACTAGAACCTTGTTGGGTTTATTCCAGTACTAGCTCAGTCTCAGTCCGCACTCTTCCCATATTCTCATTTTTCTCTTTTTTTCATCATACCTAAGGACTCTACACTATCTAGTGGATTGTCCCTGGGTAGATCCCTCCGGCTCTGGCGGGATCGTGGGAACGAATACCTAACCTAACCATCCTTATATCTCTATACATAAAGTAAATTTGGTCGGTCTTTTGGTATTGTTCTTTCCTTCTCTAAACCACTTGAAAAATCATTTGGAAAATCAATCAAGGTACTTGTGATATAATATCAAAGCATTTTGTACCTTAATTGTTTTTGATATTTCAGAAAAAGAGCTCCCCCTCAACATGTGCATCGAATATTTGAAATTGTTTTGGCACATGGAGGGAAGAGGAATAATTCAATTCATTGATTGACATTTTCAAAAAAATATCTACATCACCTTCCCGATCAAAATTAGTGTTTCAAATACTGTTAAAGATATTTTTGGGAAAGGATGTAGTTTTCAAAAAGTTGCTCCCCCTCAATATGTGCATCGAGATTTGAAAGTGTTTTGCACATATTAGGGAAAACTTGCACTTAGAGACAAATCAATCACGTTTCAATCCTTTTTGGTTTGATATAGATGCTCCCCCTTAACATGTGCATGGAAAATTTGAAATCGTTTGGCACATGTAGGGAGGAGAGCTTGATAATCACTTACAAACCATTTGTCGAATTACCAGTTTAATTCCAATTTAAATCACAAATTCTCCCCCGATCACAATTTTCAAATCATTTGAGATTTGTGATCTCTATAGATTTAAATTGTTTTTGAAAGCTTTTGAGGAGAATTGTGACTTGCTTATGAAAACATTTAACCGATAAGGATCAAATCTGAGACTTTAAACTCCACAGATTAAACATGCTTGAGTATCTTTTGAAAACATGTAATAAGCCTTGGTCAGAACCAATTGTATGACAAATAACCTTTTGATTTAATTGAAATCATTCTCCCCCTCAATCAATGACATAAGTTGTTGATTGGGAGATAGAGATTTTGACAAATGTCAAGTCCAGATGATTTTCACAAATTGAGTCCGAGTTATTTTTCAAAGCTATTAGTTTTCATTAGATAACAAATATTTTTCAGAAGAATTTATAGAAGGAAAAATATTTGTGAAGGAAACCTTTGTCTTTTTGGTGACAAACATTTGTATTTAGAATCAGAGCATGAGATTTGAAAAATAAGACAAAGCATGGTTCGGTTCTTTCTTTTAAAAACGGGGTATAGTCTGAAATGACTATAAACCTTTTGTTTTTCTTTCTCTCAAAAATTTATTTATTTATTTTTAAATTATGTACATTCGAACTTCATCTAAAGACCCGTGTCACTTTTTGAATGACAACACAAAGACCGTAGATGAAATCGAATCAAAGAAAAGATGAGAAAAATATTTTTAGCTTTTTCAAAGATTTTCTGATTTTTATGGATTTTTGATATTTTATATTTTTCTATTTTCTTTTGTGGGTTTTATAATTTTGTATTTTGCTTTTTGGATAGATATATACAAGAGATGGATGAAGAAAAACTTTTACTCCTCGTCTTCCTCTTGAAGACGTTTAAGTGTTTCTGGTTGTAGACTCTTTAGACTAAGTCGTGGGAGGATAAACTCAAAACGTTCTCTAGGAAGAGCTTTGGTGAAGATGTCTGCTAATTGGTATTCAGTCCTCACAAAATAAAGTTCCACCACACCGTTCTTCACTTGCTCCCTGATGAAATGATGTCGAATGTCGATATGCTTTGCTCTTGAATGTTGAACGTTGTTGCATGAGAGAGCAATGGCACTTTTGTTATCACAATACAGAGGGATTTTGTTGAATTCAAAGCCATAGTCAGATAATTGGGATCTCATCCATAGGATTTGAGCACAACAGGATGACATGGCTATGTATTCAGCCTCTATAGAGGATATAGAAGTACTCATTTTCTTCTTTGAAGACCAGCTCACAAGCTTATCACCCAAAAATTGAGCACCTCCTGACGTGCTTCGACGTGTATCTTGACATCCTGCATGGTCAGCATCTGCATAGGTTGTTAGTGACATACCGGTGTCCTTCGGGTACCAAAGTCCCATATTGATGGTTCCTTGGAGATACCGAAAGACCCGTTTAACCACTTCAAGGTGTTTTTTGGTAGGCTTAGCCTGGTATCCAGCACACATGCATACAGCGAACAGAATGTCTGGTCTACTGGCAGTAAGGTACATCAAGGACCCAATCATACTACGGTATTTAGTCTGGTCAACCATGATCCCTGAGAGGTCCTCATCCAGTTTAGTACGCTCCACCATGGGAGTGTCAACAGGGTCACAAGAATCAAATCCAAATTTCTTTAAAATCTCATTAGCATATTTAGATTGATTGATAAAAATGCCTCCGGGACTTTGTGAAATTTGTAATCCCAAGAAAAATGACATTTGTCCCATCATTTACATTTGAAATTTGGAGCCCATCTCCTTAGAAAAATGGTCACATTCATTGGGGTCAGTCGAGGCAAAAATAATATCATCAACATAGATTTGAACGTGGATTAAGTGTTTGCCTGACTTTCTGGTGAACAATGTCGGATCAACTGCTCCTTTGCTGAATCCAGTAGATAGAAGAAACTTTGATAGCGTATCGTACCATGCCCTTGGAGCTTGCTTCAAACCGTAAAGAGCCTTCTTCAAGCGATAGACATGAGTAGGATGCTCTGGATTCACAAAACCTTCAGGTTGGCTGACGTATACGACTTCTTTAAGATCTCCGTTAAGAAAAGCCGTCTTTACATCCATCTGATAGACTACCATGTTCTTACTTGCAGCGTTAGCCAGGAAGATTCTGATTGCCTCGATACGTGCAACTGGAGCAAATGATTCTTCAAAGTCAATACCCTCCTCTTGACGGTATCCTTTTGCAACTAATCGAGCCTTGTTCTTTAACACATCACCATGCTCATCAAGTTTTACTTTGAAGATCCACTTTAGAGCAATGATCATAGCACAGTCAGGAGCAGGTACTAATTCCCATACATCTAGTCGATCAAACTCATGAATTTCTTCTTGCATGGCATTGAACCAGTTGTCTTCATTCATGGCAGTTTTAACGTCTTTTGGTTCGATCTTAGATAGTACGGAGTTGAAGAAGCACCATAAGGCATCAGTTGCAAGTTGTTTACTAGTGGATACTGGACGAGAGGGGTTTCCAATGATGTTGTCCAATGGATGGTCATGTGTCCTTTTTATAAGGTGTTCGTGTGGTTGTTGTTGAGGAACTGAAGTAGCAGAGTCGTTTTCCCCTGATAAAAATGGTTCTGATGATGGTTCAGGAGCAAATATGTTCTCAAAGGGAGCATCTTCGAGAGTAGCAAAGGGGTTATCTCCATCATAGGTGTCAGAGAAAATTCCATGATGTACACTCGATGATTGAGGATTTAATGATGAGACTGAGTGATCATCAGTAGGCGCATCTTGACTCAATGACATAGAAACTGAGGGGTTATCTACGTTGACTGGGTTAGGAGCAGTCTCTGTTGATGGATTTGACTGATCATTAGCAATAGGCTCATAGTCTTCATCAAACATTGGATCAAACAGTTTCTTCAAATCATCTTTCGAAGGGGGTACATATGGAGTTACTGGTGAGGGATTTTGTACAAGAGAAGAACTAATGGGACTACTTAATGAATGTCATGATGCGGGTCCAGAACTTGATTGTCCTGGAGCCATTTGCCCAGACAGCTCATCGAACGTGACGTGAATAGTTTCCATGATGTCTCGAGTTCTTTTGTTGTAGATTCGGTAACCCTTCTTGTTTGGTGCATAACCGACAAAAACTCCAATGTCCGCCTTAGCTCTTAATTTACCTAAATCTTGACCGTCATTCATTGGATAGCACAAAGCACCAAACACACGAAGGTAGGAGAGATCAGGTTTTTGTTTATGGACAAGTTCATAAGGAGTTTTTCCATGTGAGGTGTGTATGAGGGAACGATTTTGGGAGTAGCAAGCAGTGGCAATGGCTTCAGCCCAAAGAAACATTGGAACCTTTGAGTATATTGGCATTGTTCTTGCAGCTTCAACAAGGGTTCGATTTCGTCTTTCAACTACACCATTCTGTTGAGGCGTGCGTGGAACACTTCTTTGATGACTAATTTAAATGCTTTCATAAAATTGACTTAGGTCTTTGTTAACAAACTCAGTGCCATTGTCTGTTCGAATAATTCTAACAGTCTTGTTAAGTCGAACCTGAAGCTGCTTGATAAGTTTGATGATGACATATGGAGTTTCATCCTTTGTCCTCAAAAACTTAACCCAAGTAAATCGAGAGTAGTCATCAACAACGACTAAAACATATTGCTTCCCATTTATCGTTTGCACTCTCATTGGTCAGCACAAATCCATATGAAGGGTATGAAGAACTTCCATAACTGAGTTTGCAGGTTTGGGTTTGTGGGCATATTTCCTGCTTTTTCCCAATTGGCATGCTGAACAAAGATGATCTTTTTCATACTTTAATCTGGGTAAGCCTCTTACAAGGTCCTTTCTGGAAAGATCATTAATGGTTCCGAAGTTCAAGTGATTGAGACGACAATGCCATAACCATGACTTTGTTTTCGAAGCCTTTGACAATAAGCAGATTGGAGAAGACTTCATCATGTCTTCGATAGAGATGGTGCATAGGATTGAACCACGTGTTCCTCTTAACAGTTCCACACCATCAAGTTCTCTAACGAAACAAGTATGTTTTCTAAAAGCCACCTCTAGATTGGAATCACAGAATTGACCAACAGAGAACAAGTTATGACCAAGACCTTCAACATAATATACCCTGGATATTACACTTTCAACAACAACATAATCTCCATAACCCATAATTGCACCAAAATGGTCGTTCCCGAATCTAACAGTCCTGATAAATTTACTCATGAAGTTCATGAGACGCGAGCGATCTCCAGTCATATGCTTGGAACAGCCTGAGTCCAAGTACCATAGAACGATTTGAACGACCTGCAGTTGAACACAGACAAAAATGGATAACTGGATAATTGGGATCCCCATGCAAGAATGGGTTCCATTTGGTTAGTAACAGTGATTGGAACACCCACATCAGAAGCAGAATCAATGGAATCATTAGGGATAGATGCAGTACTAGTGTGCTCATTAGACCTATTCAAAGTATGTTCACTTTTTAAAGGAATAGTTCTACCGGTAGGCATCCATTTCCTAATGGGCATTGACTTAGATAATTTAGGCACATCTCATTAAGATTAAATTTGCGGCCAGTAGGTATCCACTAATAACCTACATTACTAAATTTTCTTCCCGTGGGTTTCCAATGTTTTCTAACCTTCTTCCACCATTACTTTCTAGCCTTCTTAACATGATTGATGGCATTAACGATTTTAACTGGGTATTTAACAGACTTAATCAAATCATTCACGCCACATATATGATTAGTAACATAATCCAAGCAATCATCATTACATGTTTTGCCAAAAGTAGCAAAATTCGCATTAATTACAACATGCTTTGAGCTAACACTAGAATCAACACGATTCGTTTTATTCAACATAATTTCATTCTTCCTAAGGTGATCTTCTACTTTCTTCCACTGAACATTCCTAGCTTGCAAGGTCCTATCATTCTTTGTGTTGCCTTGAGGCTTTGACCTGCTTGCTTTGGTGTCACATTTTACTCCTGTAGAGGGAATGGGAACATTAGTTGGTATTGCTACTTTTTGCTTTTCAGGTTTAGAAGTGCTGGGATCTGAGCTACTTGAAGGTACATTATAGTTCACTTTCTTAATACTGGGCATAGGGTGGGTTGTAAACTTAGCACTAGGCATAGAACAAGGCATCACAACTTTATCTTTCTCACATAAGGATTTAGGACATGTTGCTCTTAAACATTCTAACAGCTCCTGAGATCGTTTGGCATATATGCAAGCATACCTAATTTTACTGTCAAGTGGCTTATTTATGTGATCCTCTTCTACAATCTCACAGAGACATTCTAGACTATCCTTAAGGTGACATAAATAGTTATGAAACACAAGTTCGTTATTTCAAAGATGAGGAGGAATGTATTTAATAGTCACAGTATATTTTGAGTCTGCATATGCGTTTGATGCAACGTTTTCATTAAAGACAAGTTGCATTTTCCCTTTTACCTGACTCTTCAGATTCTCAATTTATTTTTGTAAAGAAGTTATTTTTTTGTTGTTCTTGTCACGAGTGACTTTCATTGAATCATATAACTCTTTAAAGTGTCGTTTGACCTTTTCATTTTCTTCTAGAAAACTCTCATTTTCTTGTTGTAATACGTTAATGATGTTTTGAAGATGAAAGTTTTGAGAAAATTGAGAATCTAAAGGAGGAGGCATTTGGGAGCCAGTCACATTGTTCTTTTCACCCTTTAATTATGAAATTGGGCTTTCAACTTTCTGATCGTGTTACAGTGAGCTTGAATCTGTTCGTCACGTTTGTTTATTTCAAAAACTGCATCAAACTCTGGAACATTTGAGGATGTCTTGATGTTTGAGGTTTTGACATTTTCTTTGAGATGTTGATATTTTAGTTGCAAATCAAAATGTTCAACTTCTAGCTTAGAAAAATGTTTTACCAAATTATCATGATCATCCTGTTCAATTTTCTCATGCAATTTAGAATTTGTTTTTTCAAGCTCAATGACACGATCGTGGGAGACTTTCAGAGCAACAGATAATTCATGAAATTGAGAAGCGTTAATAGAACAATATGTAGCAGTATAGAACACATCTTGAGCAATACATTCAGAAATTAAATTCTCATTCAATGTATGCAGATTTTTCCTCTCAATCTCATTATATTTTAACTCTCGCTCATAATCACTAACTTGAATTTCCATTTCATTAAACATCTTTTTCATGTCTTTCACTTCAGTGTCAATGGCTTTTTGTAAAGATTTAAATTGTCCTTTTAGTTGCTTAAAGAAAGGCATGACTTCAGTTAAATAGCATTCTTTAGTTAGCTCAAAACCTCTTTCCCCTTCTGTAATCCCAGTTGGTGTGATTCTCTTTTTACACATTTTTTCAAAGTCACCAAACAATTGATATACTACATAAAGGCTGACTAGGGTTTTGCTTTGTGTAGGAAAAGTTTTGGGCACTAAATGCATGGGTGTATTGGGGGGATACACAGTGGCTGGAAGCATTCTCCTACAAGGTGGATTCTGTTCAATAAAATCATCAGCTTTTTGCTTGTCCATATCCTTTTTCCAGAACACTTGTTCAGGGGTCAGCTGTGTTTGACGTCTAAACTTGTTAAAGGCAATCCAATTTTCCTTAGCATAGTTAGGTGTTTTAAAACTGATGTTGTTTTTTATGCATGAGGGGCTCTTAAGTTTTTCATCCAATTTCTTTCTAGTGACTTCTTCTAAATGCATATCTTCCTCAGTGCAGTCAGCGCAACTAGGTTTCTGCCTAGGCTTAAGGATTTCAGTGCCATCATAGATTACCTTCTAAGCATCTCTAGCTATTTTACCATACTCAGGATTGGGTTCCTCAACGAGGGGAATACTATGCTTATCGGTTAAGACTCTGTGCTTAGTGATTATGTGAGCAGTCTGAATGGTATTCCCTTATACGTACAAATTATTTTCAAGCTTGTTTTTCAAAGTTTTTAGATTGGAAAAGTCATTCAAAAGTTTTGATTCCTTAGCATTAAATTCTTGTTTAAGCACTTTAACATTATCTTGGAGTTCTTGCTTTTGCTTAACAATTTTAGAAAGCTTTTCTTGTAAGGAGTTTAACTCTTGTTTTAACACTTCTTCTCTAAAATTACTTTTTCTAATAATTGTACGCATTTGGTTATCCATTTCCTGTTCACGGGTAGTTAACTCAAACTTAGCACGTTGTTCATAAATGGCAACTTGTTCTTTATAGGCATTCAGTTCAGAGATAACAGAATCATCAGGGGCACATGCAATGTATTCATCAAAGACATAGTCATCATTGACTGCAGAAGATGAATCACTTGGTACGATCTCACTTTCACTTTGTATCACATATTGATCATATGGGACAATATTACTATTACCCACATTATCAATATCTGATTCATAGGATTCATGAGATTGTACTTCGCTATGTATCTTTTGCTCATCTACTTCATCGTATAGTTTTAATACCTCTGAAATGATTGAATCTTTGGATGGACCAGCCTGTTGTGGTGATGAGACCTTTGGAGAGACCATTGGTGAAATGCTTGACATGAAGATTGTCTGGGCAGTAGGTTCATCATCGACATTAGAGTCAAATGCATCACAGTCAGCAACTTGAAAGGCATTTTGATGATTGTGACCTATTTCCTGAATTGGCTGCTCATCCACATCAGCATCATATGTTTTGGCATTTCCCTCAGCAAGAAACAGCAACTCTTCTTCATTCAAAACCGCTCCACTGTCCTGAGCTTGAACCAGCAGCATCTTGTCCCTGAATTACTCTGCATTTTGAGGGCGTTTTGGAGATGTGCAGTTCCTTGCAATATGTCCTTCACTACCACAATTGTAGCACTTGATTGGCTTTCCTTGTCCTTGAATTGCATTCTTCCACGATTCTTATTAGCCACATACCCTCCACGTACTCCACCTTTTCCTTGTTCATACAGTTCTAATCTCATTGTTAGTGTGTGGAGTGAGGTTCAGATTTTGCTTAACCATAAGAGCCAGTTGATTGATGAAATGTTCCATGACTGTGTTTGAGTCTGGATGCTTATATGCTGGATCAGGAATGAGCTTGTGGTTACCGTTACCCATTGGTATGACTTGAGAGGCTTTGGTGGTAATACCTACATTGGTGTAAAAGGCTGTTGAATCATTTGACGAACTTGCATTACCAGAATTTTAATTGAATTTTTCCAAGATCATTCGTTCAAACGTAGCATGTCTCTCATTCTGAAGCAAGTACGCATACAACTGCTCATAGTTAGTGTTCCTCAAACCTTTTGTTAACTTGACTGAAGTGAAAAATTTGTGCCATTCGGGATTCATGTTGTTCACAAACTTTGAATTTAGCTGAATATTTGGCATAGTCATTTTAATATTCCTCATGTCATTCACAAACTTGTGGAACCTCACGTAATATTCAATGACACTTTCCCCTGGTTTCATCTTAAAGTGCTCAAAGTCATCATACAGTTGAGATTCTCTGTCTTCTTTAGTTAATTCAGAACCAGAAAGAAGCATCTTAACATTGTCCCAAACTGCCTTGGCTTCAGTGTTGTGATTGATTAACTTGTAGATGTCTTTTGGAAGACCCTAAAGTATAATGTTTGAAGCCCTGATATCAGCATCGTATCTCTTTTTCTCGTTATCACTGAGCTCATCATACGTCTTTGGTCTATCCAAACCTAAGATCACTGTACCATCCGCAGCAGTTTCAAGTGTGTCTCTAGTAGTTTCAATCTGATAAGGTCCTTCATCAATTGATTTGAGAATGTTAACCCCATTCTCCTTTCCCAAACAGTACAACCTAATTCGTTGAGCCCATGAGTCATAATCAGTTCTGTCAAGCATAGGTGGACGAGTATCGGATCCAACAGCTTGAACGTCTTCATCAACAGAAGAGATGATAGTGGGTACGTTGGTAGACATGATTACAAATTCTACGGGATTTTAAAACTCTTTAATTAAACCGGGAAATAGATTCTTTCACGGAATTTTACTAAATCAAGAGAAAACCGTAAAACGTAATACAAAGAAAACACTAAATCGCTCAAAGAGACAAATCGCTCAAAGTGACAAATCGCTCAAAGTGACAAATCGCTTTGATGAGACAAATCGCTTAACCAATCAACTCGCTTCAATAAGCAAGTCGCTTAACCCAACATACCTCTTAAAATGACAAGTTGCTTAAAATGAACAAGTCGCTTGAAGTGACAAATCGCACAAGTACAACAAATTGCTTAAACTAACAACTCGCTTAAATAAGCAAGTCGGTGAAAGATGACAAATCGCTTCCCCGCACAAATCACACAAGTACAGCCACTACTCGGACATATCGCTTAAATAAGTGATTTGAAGCAGACACAAATCGCTTCCAAACAAAGGCAAATCGCTCGTCAGAAATAGTATCCGAGGCACAAATCGCAACCTTTAAAACAAACAAAACGCCACTTTTAAATCCAAAAACAATCCAACCACAGTGATTCAAGCCTTCCAAATCAAAACTTAAGCACTTATGGTGATTCTAAACACAAAAGTACAATCAAAATCCAAACTTTAACACAAGAAATGGTCCAAATGATGCAAATACCACTAAACTTTTTCAAACCCAAAAACCATATAAAACCACTAGAAATCCAAGAATATGTAAGAGAGATGATCAAACCATGGCTCTTGATACCATTTGTAACATATTGGATTTCACAAACATATCAAACCATGATACTAAGTGGCGTACACAATAGGTTTTAGAGAGAGAAAGTTAAGAGGTTTGGGAACTTAGTGAGAGAAAGTAAAATATTATTATGAGCTCCAACCCTCTACCTTGGGAGGTAGAGGGTATTTATAGTACCTTACATAAAACGCCACCTACGGGCTGTGGATCAAGCATACAGTGGGTAAAGACCCGTCTGTCCTCCACGGTGATACTTAACTAAATACTAATTAACATTAAATAACTACGACTAAAATCTTTCTAACGATTACATATATTTGAGGTGACCGACACTTTAACGACTGGATTTTCTAAATCCTAACAAATATTGTCCCTGATAGTGTTAATTCAGCCTTTGTGACCACCACTGACCTGACTGACTCTACCCTTTGGCATGCTAGACTTGGCCATGTACACTATAAGAGAATGCAAAATATGTCTAAGGATGGGTTAATCCCAGCATTTGACATGGACACTGAAAAGTGTAAAACTTGTATGTTGACCAAGATAACTAAGAAACCTTTTCAGGGTGTTAATCGTGAGACTAAGCTCTTGGAGCTAATACATAGTGACCTGTGTGATTTGCATGCCACTCCATCTTTGGGGAATAAGAAGTACTTTGTGACATTTATTGATGATGCTTCTAGGTTTTGTTATGTCTATCTTTTACATACTAAGGATGAAGCATTATATAAATTCAAAGTGTTTAAAACTGAAGTTGAATTACAACTTGGGTCTTTGATCAAAAGATTAAGGACTGATAGGGGAGGTGAGTACATGGATACTTTGTACTTTCAGTCAGTTGGTATAATCCATGAAACGACTGCCCCTTATACTCCTCAGCAAAATGGTATTTCTGAAAGGAAAAACAAGGTGCTGAAGGAGATGGTTACTTCCATGTTGTCCTATTCAGGACTGAGTCAAGGGTTCTGGGGTGAAGCTATGTTAACAGCTTGCTATTTATTAAATAAGGTTTCCAACAAAAGGAACAAGGTTACCCCTTATGAACTCTGGACTAAAAGGAAACCCAACCTGAACTATCTCAGGGTTTTGGGTTGTAGGGCTGTTGTAAGACTCCCTGATCCAAAGCTGAAAAATTTGGGTGAAAGAGGCATTGATTGCATCTTTGTTGGATATGCTGAGCATTCCAAGGCTTTTAGGTTCTATGTTATTGAACCTAATGAATATGTTTCAATTAACTCCATAATTGAATCAAGGGATGCAAACTTTGATGAGAATAGATTCTCATCAGTCCCTAGACCAAGTATGAGGATTCCTAATAGAACTCATAACACTGGTGTATCAGAGGTCCCTGATGAAGTGCCATTAGAGGTCCCTGAGGAGGTTGTGGTTCAACAACTTGAACCTATGCTTAGAAAGAGCAAAAGGGTCAGGACTCTAAAGTCATTTGGACCTGAGTTTCAACTATACTTAGTTGAAGGAACAAGGGATGAGGTCTCTGACTAATATTCCTATTGCTTCATTGTTGAGGATGATCCTAAGACATGTGAAGAAGCAATGAAGTCCCAGGATATTGATTTCTAGTAAGAAGCAATCAATGATGAGATGGATTCCATCATGGGCAACAACACTTGGGTGTTGGTTGATCTACCACTTGGTTGCAAACCTTTGGGTTGCAAATGGATTTTCAAAAAGAAAATGAAGGTAGATGGAACTATTGAAAAGTTCAAGGCTTTAAACAAAAGTCAGGAATTGACTATTTTGATACTTATGCCCCAGTGGCTCGTATCAGTACCATTAGATTGCTGATTGCTTTTGCATCAATTCACAATCTGATTATTCATCAGATGGATGTGAAGACAACTTTATTGAATGGTGAATTGGATGAGGAGGTTTATATGAACCAACCCCAGGGCTTCATCATGCCTGGCAATGAAAACAAGGTGTGCAAACTGATTAAGTCTCTTTATGGACTAAAGCAGGCACCTAAGCAATGGCATCAAAAATTTGATGAAGTGGTTTTGTCTAGTGGTTATGTTCTTAACCAAGCTGACGAATGTGTATATAGCAAATTTGATGAATCTGGTAAAGGAGTCATCATTTGTCTATATGTTGATGACATGTTGATCTTTGGCACTAACCAAAATCAGGTTGACCTTGTTAATACAAATAAGCCGTAAAAATGTTTATTTATATTTTACGATCTTCTAATGTTTTGTCGATAACAAAAGTAAAATCATATTAACGAAACAAATAAAATACGTAAATGGTTTGAACTAATAGTTTTCTAACATATTCACATTTTCACATAAAACACTAAAACAAGTATAAGTGACTTTATGATCTAGATATATATGTACAACAACTAGTGTTTACATATTGGCTTAACAAGTATAAGTGATTTTATAATCTAGATATATATGTACAACAACTAGTGTATACATATTGAGTTAACACATACTTAAGCTAAGTATACTAAAATGGGTAAAAACAAGTATATACTAAAATGGGTAAAAAACAAGTATATACTAAATAGATAAAAACTAGCAAATGGTTTTGACCCATAACCCATGGTTTTATATATACCACTTATACAAGTTCAATGTATCCTTAAGGTACATTGTATCTAGAAAGAAAACCATGGATCAACCCATAAACCATGACCCATGACCCATAACCAAAAATACCCATGGGTAAAGAGGAGCGTTCCACGGATCCCTAGCTTTGTGCTAGCCGGATCCCAAGTGGAAGGGATCCGTGGGATCCGTGGAAACAGTGAGGAAATTTGCCTATAAATAGTGAGCCATTTCTTCATTATTACTAACCCCTTTCAATCCTCTTTCTAACACACTTTCTCCCCTGAGTTAGATCTCACTAACCTTAGATCCAAGAGATCTATGTTTGTAGTTTTGTTTTTGTGTGATCTTTTAGGTTCCTCTTAAAGGCAAGATCACCACCTTTGAAGTCGAGCAAGCTCAAGTCCATGAGTTGCTATGCTTCCTCATCATCAAGGCTACTGAAGTCCTCTTGTTGATGATTCCTTTCTTTCTTCAAAGAAGTGTAGTGTTGAAGACATTAGTGAAAGATGTCTCAAATGTCAAGACGAAGATATTAGTGAAGGGTATCTATCGTCCATAGGATAAGCACTTGTGGTAGGTGCTTAGAAGTCAAAGACAAAGAAGCATTAGTGAAAGGTGCTTAAAAGTCAAGACAAGGAAGCACTAGTGAAAGGTGATTAGAAGTGAAGACACAAGACATTAGTGAAAGGTGTCTTGTAGATCTAGTCAAAGGCATTAGTGAAAGGTGCCTTAGATGTACAATCGATATGATGTGTTTCGATGTACAAGATAGACTAGTATAGGATCCAAGGATATTGATATCCTTGATGATGTTGTAAAGGAGTAGATCTCCTTTGGGATTAGTCGTTGGTGTAGTGTGGTAGTAGTTCCTCCATTGCAATGGAACTAGGTGCTTAGCCTAGTACCTAATAAAGGGTAGGCGACGTTGTGAAGGTGTAGTTCACCTAAGGTGTGAAATAACTAGGTACTTAGCCTATTACCTTATAAAGGGTAGGCGACGTTGTGTAGGAGTGGTTCACCTTGGTGTGAAAGAACCCGGTGGTTAGCCTAGTACCGGAAAAAGAGTAGGCGACGTTGTGAAGGCTTCTCCGCCATAAGGAGCTTGGTGTAGTGATTACGAACTCTCGAGTAGGTGACTCGGGGAGTGAAGTAGGGCAAGGAAGGTGACCTTGTAGCCGAACCACTATAAATACTTGCGTTGTGGTTTTGTGCTTCTTACTCTTTTCTTTCATTACATATCTTCTATATGCTTGCTTATCAACATCCAACACACACAACCAAATAGATTGATATAAGTCAATCTAAATAGATTAAAAGGAAGTTTTAATTGGTAAAACTATTCAACCCCCCCCCCCCTTCTAGTTTTCTACAATTGGCATCAGAGCTTCGTTACCAAGTTTCTTGAAGTATAGTGTACTTTAAAAACTTGATACGATCCATAGTTAATTGAAAACTACAAAGAAAGTTTTTTTTATAAAAACAAACATCATGTTTTTCAAAAACGATATGTTTGGATGTTGATTTGATAAACAACATTTTTTTTCTTTTTCTTTTCACTTAAATTGCACTAATCTTCTTTGTGATGTTGATTAGTCAAAGCTCATACCCACCAAGCTTTAGGAGTTGCTTGGTAACAAGAATACCTTCCTTAAGAAGGTATCTTAGACGCAAAGGAGCGGGAATCATCTAAGTGACATTTGTCATTTGCAAAAGACATTCCTAAGTGCATTCGAGGTATGACTTTCTACTTATATCTAAATGATATTTGTTTAGTATATAAGTGTTATTTGCTAGGCTTTTATTTGAGTAGATTTTTTGTGTTTACACATGATTTACATGTAGCTTCGTTAGGAAGCCTGTTTCTCACATACGTGTTATTTTTCTCGTCTATAGTCATAGTATATAGAGCTTATGCTTTATTTCTTCTAATAAAACAAAAACACGAATTTCAAAAATTCCTCCTTCCCTATTAATAAACCCACTTGATAAGGTTTTAAAAGGTACCATTTTGAGAGGTCGTTTAAGCCCTTATTTGATCACTTTTGTATCCGTTATTGCTTAATATCGTTCCTTTTCACTTTTTAGGTCTCTTGAAGGCAAAATGCTGGAACGGCACTTATTTGGACGAAAAGGCGCGAATATACGAAGAAAATGGCCAAAGTCGGAATCGAGACACTCAAAGCTGCTGAAAACAGAAGGCGACGGCGTCACTGCTTATCTGCGACGCCGTCGGAGGATTTTTGTGACGATACAGAAGCCAAAAACCCTATTTTCGAGTGACGACGTCGGGCTTTAAAAGAGTAGGCCGTCGCTACTCAGACGGCCTAGATTTTATCCAGACGACGTCATAGACTGAAGGGGACGACGTCACAACCATAAGGTGACGCCGTCACAAGCTGATCAAGTCATAACATGCGCGCGAAGTAGCTGATATTGTTTTGGCCATAACTTTTGCATACAAACTCGGATTTAGGTGATTCAAAAACCCACACGACCAGAACGAGAAAATTTACAGTCTGGTGAAAAAAAGTCATCGTGACGCCGTCACTCTTTAGGTGTGACGCCGTCACCCTTTGCCGACAGAAAATCTGCCTATAAATAGAACATTATAACTTCACTTTTTGTAGGCTCTAAACCCTAACTCCGATTCCAGGGTTTAGATAGGTGTTTTTCCAGTAACTTTGAAGGTTTCAAGCACTCCAAAAATATCTTGTAATGGTTTGTTGATTATATCTTAATCCATATATTCAATTTATCATTATGTCTATCCTATGTTTAATTGATTGTGTGTATGCTTGCATGTTCTCCATGTCCGGCTAATTTATTTGTGTGTTTGCTTAGGGAATATAAAACTTAATTATTGAATATTGATTGGTTGTTTCTTATCTTAGTTGATTAATGATCTAGTAATGCGATAGGTCATTCGTTGTGTACTTAATGCTTGATTCATCTTTGTGAACCTTAGAATATAATTACCTGAGTAGTTGTAAGCTAAACCATCCAAAGAGTGCCTTAGAGTAAGAGTTTATTATCCCTAGTGGGTTTTGTAGACGAGACCCTTTGGTAAGTTCAAAGAGTTAGGGAGAAACGCATACCCTATAACTTTAGACACACAACGCGATTAAGAATAAGGACGTGACAATTCAACCATCAATAGGAGATAATTAAGGAGTAATAAAACCTAAGTAAACACATCTTTAAACTATCATACGAGCACATAACAATAAACATAGACTATCCTTAGCTTAGTTAATTAGATAAGTAGCGTAATCGGTAGAAATACCAACCCCCAAATCCAAACCCCGAGATTCGCACCTTTCCATTTCATAAAATATAAAAATACAAAAATAATCATCCCTCACCTTTAGACTTAAATCGACATACACTTCAGCCTAACGACACTATTCCCCTAGAGAACGATATCAATACCCTTGGCTTACCCTAATTACTACACTACAACGATTAGGTTCACTGCCTAGGGTGTTATAAAACTTGCTCGAAGAAAAGGAAGTTCCTTTGACCCCGAACGACGCGTGTAGCGTTATCAAGTTTTTGGCGCCGCTGCCGGGGAATAGTTATTGTTTAGGCTTGATTTATATCTCGTTTAGGTCTACTCACAAGATTCCTATCAAGTGAGATTTGTTTTTTCTTTTTCTTAGCTTCCTTGTAGTCTATCCCCCTTCTTTGTGTTTGTGTTCGTAAAACCCCTTTCATTTGTCGCTATGGCAAGTGAAGTAGCATTTGAATAATTAACAAATGAGGAACAATTGAATTTCGCAAGTTGGTTTGGTTTTTATTGTTCTAATGAATTTGTGAGTGAACTTAGAGATATCCAAAAGAAGAAGGGTGTAAGATTGGATGGATTTGATATATTTTGTGTTTGTGTGGCTTCTATTCAATGATCGTTGTCAAGATCAACTCCTTTTAGTGACACCATCTTTAGAATTTTTCAGAAAAACCTCCTATGCATAAACCTTCAGTTGTTACAACTTGAGGAAATGGATAAGAAGGATTTATCTAACCTTAGGAATCATGATCAAAAAGACCTAGTTTTTAAGAACATGAAACCTAAACCCAAACAAGATTGTGAGATGGTTGAAGCTAAAATACCTAGTTGCATGTGTGGGATAGATTTCAAACATTTAGGAGATCTAGATATAATGGAGAAAAAGGTGGAAACTCCAAGCCCACAAGCCCTACCATCACTTGAGGAACACACATCACCTATAACTTACCCGAAAGAAGTAGAAGAGACTATAGGAGCCCCAATTGATAGAGAACCTTTGGACCAAACGCCACTAGAGAATGTAGGTTTAGATGCTTGTTGTCATGACCTCTCTCTTAGTCCTAGGGAAGTTCCTAATTTTGATGAACCGGAGCCTCAACCAAAAACCTTACCCAATGTTTCGTCTTTGGATGTGAATCTTGGAATTGAATTAGGCCCCAATCCACCCATCAAAATAGATAGTCCGGGTAGTTGCTTGATAAAGGTGATAGATTCTAGGCCATGTAGAGTGGAAGCTAATATAGGAGTAACCCATGACCTTACACACTTATATCACCCATTCATGGTTGATAAAAAGAAACACTATGGGTTTTAACCGGGTTTATTAGGTCAAGATGGATCCTTAACTAAGAATCTTTTAAAGTTGATAGAAGATGATCCATTTTTAGGAGGAAGAATTGATTCACCCGCTACACCAATAGACTTAGGTAAGGTTATAATGAATGGAGCACACTCCTTTGAGCATATAAATCACCCATCACCCTCTCCTCACGTAGCAAATTTCCACCCTAAGGGTGTGTATTGCTACTATCACCCGCACTTAAACTTAAGTGTAGGAAAAACTTCCCCTTTATCTGTTAAATAAGGGTAGAGTCAGGCTCGTGACTCGAACAAAAACAAGCGCTTCTTGGGAGGCAACCCATGTGTATTTGTTTTTCATTTTCATTTGTGTGTCGTATATCTTTTATTAATTGTTTATTCTCATGTTTGAATTTGTAAAAATGCTTTATTTTGTCTTTAACCTCGTCTTAATTACATATAAAGGTATTTTACATAAGGGATAAGTGTAGGGAGGATTACACACGTTTTCAAAAGAAACGTGAACATGAGAATTACAATTATTTAAAAGATATATATGTGTGTTTGTTAGAGTCAAATGCTTGTATCGAGTCATAATGGATGTTTTGCAGGAATTTTTCCAGATTCTAAAGATATAAATTTTCCAGAATTTTTTCAGAAAATCGCAGACCAGTTTCTGTCAGGATAACCTGACGGCGTCAGGATCACAACCTGACGGCGTCAGGAGGAGTAGAAACTGCTTACTACTTTTTCTCGTTTTCTGTGTTACTTATAAATTTTTGGAATTTTCCAGGTCTTAATTTTCTAGAAAATCTGCAAACTTCCATTTCACAAGCATTATATCCTATTTAAAGCTGGAATTACATCTTGTTGAGATTTTTGTTTGTTCGGTTTGATGCGTTGGGTTTTTTGTTTTCTTCAAGTGTGCAGGTTTAATTTACCAAGAAGAAGATACATAAGATGAGAAGAAGCTTTTAACGCTAACGTTATTCTTGGAAAGGATTTAACCACCACTTTACACGGATCCTACCGAGCTAATCAGGGGAGTATTAGTTTCTTTCGTTTTTGATTACCTTCTTTTATCATAACTTTGATACTTTCGGGGAACATTCGGGACAATGTTCAGTTTAAGTGTAGGGAGGGAAAATAAAACGGGAACTTTGAAACTATGCTTATCCTTGATTATTTGCTTTGTCCAATTGTGATTGTGTAATAAACCATGAGAAAATGTCGGTTAGGGTAATTTTGGCACCAAATTTAAAATTTTTCATGACATATAGGAGTGGGCCATTAGTCTTAACAAAAGCGTCTCACGGATAGGAAGTTACATGACTAGCACAAAAACCCTTTACCACCCAAATTCCACCCAAAATGTGAGGATCGCCCTTAGATTAGTAAGAATTAAAGCATTCACCTTTAATGCTTAGAGTGTGAACTGGTAGTATATTAGATTATAGAACTTGTTTTGTGATGCATTTCGAGATCGCAAGTGAGGCTACACTTGTGTAGTTAGGAATAACTAAATGATAAGAGGCATTAGGATAACCCTTGTTTGATACCCGTAATATAATTACTTCTTCCATATCGGTTGAGTAATTCCCCCACACCCTTTGCGTTGTACTCATCTTTAGTACACGATACCCCTAGTTAACCCCTCAGAGCCTATCCTTTTCGCGGTTCTCGTGATGTTTCGGTTTTTCCGGAATATCAATGAAGAGCATTGTTTACACCCCACCCCCAAATATACACCCAAATCGCCTTAGCCTACCCCTTATGCACTCACTTTTAGTGAAAATGTTTGTTATCACCCTAAACCCTTAGTTCAATTATCTAGTTGCTTGCATGAGTTGCTAAGTCGAGTCATATCCTTTGTATACAGTTTTGGGACGATTGGGATTCATGGAAAAAGTTAAAGTTTATGAAATGACGGGAAGGGAACGTTATTCAAATTCTCTTTGTTTGTATAATAATGTACCCCAAGTGTTTTGATCTTTTCAATTCGGGTCAAATTAGTGTTAGAGAAATAAAAACTCAAGTGTAGGGATGTGCCTAAAAATCCCTATCATTTTGATGTTACCGTAGAGGATGGTAGAGTAAAAGTGTATAAAAAAAAATCGAAAAAAAAATAGAAAAAGAGAAAAAGAAAAAAAATAGAGTGTTAAAAAAAAAAAAAAAAAAAAAAAAAAAAAAAAAAAAAAAAAAAAAAAAAAACGGGCTACCATCCTACATCTATCCTTTAAATTTATGTTTGTTTATTTCCGTTACCTAGAGTTTTAGAGTGTCGAGTCTTGGCTTAGCAACGCCATTCTTCGTATGCTTGTAACATAGAGATTTTTGACTTGCCACCACTAAATAGCCTATCCCACCAAACCCTTATTTCCCTACCGTAAGCCTAACATTACAACCCTTTAAAAGACCTCTTTGATAGTCTTTCCTAGGTGCTTACGCCAAAGCGATGGAGATTTGATCTATTCTCAAGCCTATGGTAATCTATGTACTAGGACCGGTTAATGAGTGTTTATCTTCCATTTCCTATTTGTTATATTTCATATATACACCCGAGAGAGATGTGAGTATCCAAACACCCCATGTGAGGTGCTAGTATATAATTTTCGTGCTTGTTATGACTTTTGGGGGCTTATATGTGTTGTGGACCGTTTTAAATCAATGCTTCATGACCCCTAACTTATAAATTAATTGGCTAAAAGCACATTTGCTTGAGGACAAGCAAATAACAAGTGTAGGGATATTTGATAAGGTTTTAAAAGGTACCATTTTGAGGGGTCGTTTAAGCCCTTATTTGATCACTTTCGTATCCGTTATTGCTTAATATCGTTCCTTTTCACTTTTTAGGTCTCTTGAAGGCAAAATGCTGGAATGGCACTTATTTGGACGAAAAGGCGCGAATATACGAAGAAAATGGCCAAAGTCGGAATCGAGACACTCAAAGCTGCTGAAAACAGAAGGCGACGGCGTCACTGCTTATCTGCGACGCCGTCGGAGGATTTTTGTGACGATACATAAGCCAAAAACCCTATTTTCGAGTGACGACGTCGGGCTTTAAAAGAGTAGGCCGTCGCTACTCAGACGGCCTAGATTTGATCCAGACGACGTCATAGACTGAAGGGGACGACGTCACAACCATAAGGTGACGCCGTCACAAGCTGATCAAGTCACAACATGCACGCGAAGTAGCTGATACTGTTTTGGCCATAACTTTTGCATACGAACTCGGATTTAGGTGATTCAAAAGCCCACACGACCAGAACGAGAAAATCTACAGTCTGGTGAAAAAAAGTCATCGCGACGCCGTCACTCTTTAGGTGTGACGCCGTCACCCTTTGCCGACAGAAAATCTGCCTATAAATAGAACATTATAACTTCACTTTTTGTAGGCTCTAAACCCTAACTCCGATTCCAGGGTTTAGATAGGTGTTTTTCCAGTAACTTTGAAGGCTTCAAGCACTCCAAAAACATCTTGTAATGGTTTGTTGATTATATCTTAATCCATATATTCAATTTATCATTATGTCTATCCTATGTTTAATTGATTGTGTGTATGCTTGCATGTTCTCCATGTCCGGCTAATTTATTTGTGTGTTTGCTTAGGGAATATAAAACTTAATTATTGAATATTGATTGGTTGTTTCTTATCTTAGTTGATTAATGATCTAGTAATGCGATAGGTCATTCGTTGTGTACTTAATGCTTGATTCATCTTTGTGAACCTTAGAATATAATTACCTGAGTAGTTGTAAGCTAAACCATCCAAAGAGTGCCTTAGAGTAAGAGTTTATTATCCCTAGTGGGTTTTGTAGACGAGACCCTTTGGTAAGTTCAAAGAGTTAGGGAGAAACGCATACCCTACAACTTTAGACACACAACGCGATTAAGAATAAGGACGTGACAATTCAACCATCAATAGGAGATAATTAAGGAGTAATAAAACCTAAGTAAACACATCTTTAAACTATCATACGAGCACATAACAATAAACATAGACTATACTTAGCTTAGTTAATTAGATAAGTAGCGTAATCGGTAGAAATACCAACCCCCAAATCCAAACCCCGAGATTCGCACCTTTTCATTTCATAAAATATAAAAATACAAAAATAATCATCCCTCACCTTTAGACTTAAATCGACATACACTTCAGCCTAACGACACTATTCCCCTAGAGAACGATATCAATACCCGTGGCTTACCCTAATTACTACACTACAACGATTAGGTTCACTGCCTAGGGTGTTATAAAACTTGCTCGAAGAAAAGGAAGTTCCTTTGACCCCGAACGACGCGTGTAGCGTTATCACCACTCGACGCCCACTTTTTCAATCCTCCTTTTTTCAAATTATCCAATTTCAAAAATTCCCTCTCATTAAAAAACTTCATCTTCCTCCTCATTCCATCCCTTCCTAAACCAAGAAGATCCGTCATCAACATGGTTTACATCGCACTCGTGCTCATCGCCCTAACACTCATCGCACTTGTGTTCCCTATGTTGAAGTTCACATACGGAGACATTTACTTTGTGTTGTTAATCTATATTGGGGTCATTTACCCAATGCTTTGTATCATCCTTAGCATTGAAATGCAATATTATTGATAATCTATTTTATCTAGGATGTTTGTGTTATTATGTGTGTTTTATTTCTTTTGATCTATATGTGTTATATTCTTTCGTGATACATTAGATGTCATGTATGCATGCTAAAAGAAAATGTAGGATAAAACATACTTCGTGGTACAATAACCGTAAAACCTATGTTTTTATTAAAACTGGTTCTGTTACTACAGATCCACGGATCCCGGAAGTTACACTAGCCGGATCCCTTTTGAAAAGGAACCGGGGGATCCGTCCTACTGGAAAACAGTTTTCATGCAAGATTAAAAACCACTATCCTTCTAAAAGTAATAATCCACTAGAGTTTCAAAACCATGAGTTAGCTAAATACTAATAAAAATAAAAACCATTGTTAATAGAATATCTAGTAAAAACGTTAGATTATTATAGGTTGACCATAGACGTCTTCCCTTATTAACCCATCACTTCTATAGGTTCAACTATGACGCATGAATACGAGTTTGATTTTTCACTCACTAGCGTCTACACTCCGAACATTTCCCTTGAGCCCAACACACCTGGCAATCATGTCCGTGGGTTCAATAATCTCGAAAACCGTCACTTCCATGAAGGACGTATTGTAGACACCTCTCTACAATTCGAAGAAGGTATCAATACCTCCTTCCGAGCCATAGGACTAGAATGTCTTCTTGAAATCAATGAGAAGATATGTCCAAGGTTCATAATGGAATTCTTCCGTCAAGTCGAACTCGTTCGTAACGAGGATCGCTCTCTATCTCTTTGGTTTTATATAAAAAACCAAAAATTCACTTTAAGCCTTGGGCATCTTGCTCACATCCTCCGAATTCCAAACCATGGACAATGTGCCTTCACCGAAGATTGGTCTCTTGATTCTCTCTTCAACTTTCGTGAAGAAAATAGTCCATATTGTTCACACATACCCTCTCCGGAAGATTTAACGCGCATGATATGCAAACCTCGACCATATTACTCCAATCCAAACATTATCCATACACGGGATATCCGAGAAGAGTATAAGCCTGTTGCTCTCATTCTACGTGAAAATGTTTGGAGTCTTAGGGGAAATCGAGATATTCTTCCCGCTTGTTGTGCTCACATGTTGTACTGTTTGCTAACACAACAGCCATACAATCTCGCCTACTTCTTCGCAAGGCGAATTGCAAATCTTCAAGGCTCCAAGAATAAACTCATCCCTTATGGAATGTTCTTGACACGCCTCTATCACAATGTTATGCACTTCCATCCTCAATTTCAAAGTCCGTTGTACGTACTTGTGAACAAGATGATGGAACCGCTAAACATATCTCTCATGAAGACTTTCTTCATTCTTGATTCCACCAATACCCATCAATCACATAATGATCCTCCTAGTGAAGACACTCAAGGAACCTAGAATAGTCAAATAGGATCAATTCTACTCTGTAATCCTATCTCTTCCATGAAATAAAAACATCTTACATTTGATTTCCTAGTTTTAGAACTCACTTAAACAAAACTTGGAATATAATTCATTGTCAAAGATCATTGCATACCTTTAGTAAAGGTTCTGTCTAGCAGATAGACGGATCCCAAATGTTGTACTAAACGGATCCCTACTTCTAGGGAACCGTGGGATCCGGCAAAATAGAAAATGCAATTGCAAGCATTATATGTCAAACACATCCCTTAGAACACCTCACACTAAGCTAAACATAGTGTCTTAAGATTGATTAAGACTTTATCAAGATAGGTTGACCTTTTGGCTTTGTTAGATCTACCATTTCAATTCATCACTCTTCCGCTCCCAAAACTCACACTTTATTCTTCTTATATGATCTCTCACAACTAGGTTAGAAATCCTTCGATTATGACAATATTGATCATTAATCAATCTCACCTCAAAATTGATCAAAGTTGATCAAATCCTAGTTTTTCCCATCTCATAACCATTAGGATATTTTCCAAAACATAATCCTAAGACACAACCTGATCTCTAGGATCATTTAGTTTCATTTAACTTCAATTGACATCTTTAATGTCCTCCTTGCTCATCCATTGGTACTTGTTGAAAGTTCCAAATCCTTCCATAAATAACAATCATTAGCTACACCACTCATTGCCTTCAAACACTTAAGCACCCCTTCATTTAAAACACTTAGGAGAACTGAAACACTCAAGGTGATGTAGGTCTAGGATCTTAGAAACATCATTTCCACTCTTTCATAAACTGCTGAACGCCGGATCCATAGAACTAGCCTAGACGGATCCCTCTGAGAAGGGAACCGTGGGATCCGGATGACAGTCTATGACAAATCCTACTAAAACAAATCATTTCAACTCAAACACTCCATCTCATCTTAAATGAGTTCCTAGAACAGCACAACCTATGTAGTTGACTCTTGTGCATGCTAATCATCACATTCCAATGAATCTTAGTGGCTTAGAGCTTAAATGCACTTTCCAAATCTTTTGGTTTATAAACCACCTTGTTAGGACCTCCATAGTCATCACTCTCATTCTAACTTTCAGCCTTTGCAATCTCTTCAAATCATCTCATCATGAGAAAAACCCCAAGTAACAACCTATCCACCAAAGAACCACCCAGGGCTCGTGTTGTACACGAAATCTCTTCAACCGAATCATCTCCGGTCAAATCAACAAACCTTCATCATCCAATCAAACCAATTCCTAAAAGGATAGTACCCACAAAACTACCTATACCAAACACAACATAACCTCCTAGGCCAAACAATATAATCTCCACTAAACCATCACCTTTGGTTCCTAGAGCTATCTCTTTTACATCCCCACAATCATCACCTTACCTCTACAATTTAGAGGACTTGCCACCTAGGCCGTCTCATCCGCTTCCGCCGACAACATTCTCCTCATTAAGAGGAACAATGATTCAAAATCAAGGTGTTGAGTCAACACTTGCTCCGGCTTCTTTTTTGCCGTTTCCATCATATAATCCCATTTGGATTATAAGAAATCATCAAAGTCAACCACCCGACCTTATGGAAGTTGACACATCTTTACCACCATCATCATTCTTGATCGAACCATTCCTAAATGGACCTCCACCAATCCCTCCATCATTCGAGGCTCCTCAAACCACTTCAATTGATCCTTTGAATCAAGCCACTTCATTTCATCCACCACCACTACCTAGCCATGACAAAGATTGCTATCATTGTCAACATGTTGAAAGTTTGATACATGAAGTACGAGAAGACCAACGTTTCATGTTCTATCATCTCCTCGAATGTTTCGACGAGATTAAACCTAAACATAACTTGAGCTAGAAGATTATAGTGGTGTCTAAGCTTCAAGCGTTAGTTGGTCTAAGTAATTCCTAGTTATGTATTATCTATTTTCTTATTTTTGAGTCATGTATATCATAACTCTTGTTTTATTAAATGGAATTACATGCTACTTGTTATTTCGTTGAGCATATGATTACTTTGTTTTCATATCTCATTTATGTGATAACATTATTTGTTATTTCACCCTTGCTAAATTTGATCAGCTGATACGGATCCCTCAGAATAGCCTAGACGGATCCCTACTAGGAGGGAAACGGAGGATCCGTGAAGACAGGAAACTTTTTTTCTTTTTTTCTTTTTTTTTTCTTACTAACTTGCTTCACATTTGCAGGAAATTATGAATTATACTTGCTTTCTAACCTTTGTATTGTAGTATCTTAATTCACACATGAAGACTTTGACATCCTAAAGCTAGGGGGAGCTTTATGTCAAAGCAATACATTGCAAATTACTTGCAATACAAGATTTATTTTTCATAACTTCCCATTGCAAAGTTGCAATCATCTAGGGGGAGCACACTCGTTTTTTCTTTTTTAGACGAAATCCTTTGCAAACTTAGTTGCAAATGATCTAGATTAGAATTACTTTCTTGACGCCCTTACATAGGGATGGACTCGTCAAGGGGGAGTAAGACGAGATCTATTCCCGTTACTTTCTCTTTATTTTTTTCTTTTCACATGTTTTTCTTTAAAACAATGTGTTGCTTTTCTTCAAACACTTTTTGTTTCGACAAAAAGGGGGAGAAGAAAGTAAAAACTACAAATTCCAAACGTTTACGAATTTTAGCTTTTCCTTAAAATAATTTTATGTTTTGTCATCAACAAAAAGGGGGAGATTGTTAATACAAATAAGCCGTAAAAACGTTTATTTATATTTTACGATCTTCTAATGTTTTGTCGATAACAAAAGTAAAATCATATTAACGAAACAAATAAAATACGTAAATGGTTTGAACTAATAGTTTTCTAACATATTCACATTTTCACATAAAACACTAAAACAAGTATAAGTGACTTTATGATCTAGATATATATGTACAACAACTAGTGTTTACATATTGGCTTAACAAGTATAAGTGATTTTATAATCTAGATATATATGTACAACAACTAGTGTTTACATATTGAGTTAACACATACTTAAGCTAAGTATACTAAAATGGGTAAAAACAAGTATATACTAAAATGGGTAAAAAACAAGTATATACTAAATAGATAAAAACTAGCAAATGGTTTTGACCCATAACCCATGGTTTTATATATACCACTTATACAGGTTCAATGTATCCTTAAGGTACATTGTATCTAGAAAGAAAACCATGGATCAACCCATAAACCATGACCCATAACCAAAAATACCCATGGGTAAAGAGGAGCGTTCCACGGATCCCTTTGTGCTAGCCGGATCCCAAGTGGAAGGGATCCGTGGGAACAGTGAGGAAATTTGCCTATAAATAGTGAGTCATTTCTTCATTATTACTCACCCCTTTCAATCCTCTTTCTAACACACTTTCTCCCCTGAGTTAGATCTCACTAACCTTAGATCCAAGAGATCTATGTTTGTAGTTTTGTTTTTGTGTGATCTTTTAGGTTCCTCTTAAAGGCAAGATCACCACCTTTGAAGTCGAGCAAGCTCAAGTCCATGAGTTGCTATGCTTCCTCATCATCAAGGCTACTGAAGTCCTCTTGTTGATGATTCCTTTCTTTCTTCAAAGAAGTGTAGTGTTGAAGACATTAGTGAAAGATGTCTCAAATGTCAAGACGAAGATATTAGTGAAGGGTATCTATCGTCCATAGGATAAGCACTTGTGGTAGGTGCTTAGAAGTCAAAGACAAAGAAGCATTAGTGAAAGGTGCTTAAAAGTCAAGACAAGGAAGCACTAGTGAAAGGTGATTAGAAGTGAAGACACAAGACATTAGTGAAAGGTGTCTTGTAGATCTAGTCAAAGGCATTAGTGTAAGGTGCCTTAGATGTACAATCGATATGATGTGTTTCGATGTACAAGATAGACTAGTATAGGATCCAAGGATATTGATATCCTTGATGATGTTGTAAAGGAGTAGATCTCCTTTGGGATTAGTCGTTGGTGTAGTGTGGTAGTAGTTCCTCCATTGCAATGGAACTAGGTGCTTAGCCTAGTACCTAATAAAGGGTAGGCGACGTTGTGAAGGTGTAGTTCACCTAAGGTGTGAAAGAACTAGGTACTTAGCCTAGTACCTTATAAAGGGTAGGCGACGTTGTATAGGAGTGGTTCACCTTGGTGTGAAAGAACCCGGTGGTTAGCCTAGTACCGGAAAAAGAGTAGGCGACGTTGTGAAGGCTTCTCCGCCATAAGGAGCTTGGTGTAGTGATTACGAACTCTCGAGTAGGTGACTCGGGGAGTGGAGTAGGGCAAGGAAGGTGACCTTGTAGCCGAACCACTATAAATACTTGCGTTGTGGTTTTGTGCTTCTTACTCTTTTCTTTCATTACATATCTTCTATATGCTTGCTTATCAACATCCAACACACACAACCAAATAGATTGATATAAGTCAATCTAAATAGATTAAAAGGAAGTTTTAATTGGTAAAACTATTCAACCCCCCCTTCTAGTTTTCTACAGACCTGACAAAGGAATTTTTGTCATCAAGGTTCTCCATGAAGGACATGGGGGAGGCTGATGTTATCCTTGGTATAAGGATTAAACATGAAAGTAAAAGAATTTCTATCTCTCAGTCTCATTATATTGAGAAGGTGTTATGGAAATTCAATTACTTTGATTGTACTCCAGTGAGTACACCTATGGATACTTGTGAGAAGCTGATGCCTAATAATGTCAAGGCTGTATCTCAACTTGAGTATTCTAGGGTAATTGGCTCCTTGATGTATGCCATGACTTGTACAAGACCTGATATTGGTTTTGCAGTGGGAAAATTGAGCAGGTATACTAGTAATCCTAGTGCTCATCACTGGCAAGCAGTTCAGAGGGTACTGAAGTATTTGAAGAGAACTATGGATTATAGTCTCTCATATACTTGTTACCCATCAGTGTTGGAAGGATACACTGATGCAAATTGGATCAGTAACACTGAAGACAATTCGTCTACCAGTGGTTGGGTATTCCTACTTGGTGGAGGTGCAATTTCTTGGGCATCCAAGAAGCAAACTTGCATCACCAGTTCAACAATGGAATCTGAATTTGTGGCTTTAGCAGCTGCTGGTAAAGAAGCTGAATGGTTGAAAAACTTGCTTCTTGAGACTCCATTGTGGCCTAAACCTATAGCACCCATTTCTATCCATTGTGATGGTGCAACTACATTGGCTAAGGCTTATAGCCAGATGTACAATGGTAAGTCTAGACACTTAGGTGTCAGACATGGCATGATTCGTGAGCTTATCATGAATGGTGTGGTATCTATAAAGTTTGTTAGATCTCAACAAAACTTAGCTGATCACTTGACGAAGGGTTTGGCTAGAGACTTGGTTATAAAGTCTGCGAAAGGGATGGGTTTAAGTCCAACTTAGTCACTGAATGCTAAGACACCCAACTCCCTCCTAAGGAAACTTGGGAGCTGAGTTCAATGTGGAAAGCTGAACGTTCAGTGGACAGGAGCACATGTATTATGTTACATCCCAAGGTTGTGCTCAGAACCTGCTGAAAGGAGGATGAAGTCTTTACTTCTTAATGGTTAATTTTCTTTCAAAAAGTGCTTGGCAGGAGCATGAATAAAGAGGAACCACCTATGTGAATGTTGAAGTTTTGCCGCTTCAGGGAGCTTTGGACTTTTGGCTCTTGCAACATTTATGAATTTGGATATGGACACATGGCTTGTATAGTGTCAGGAGCTGTTAAGTGTTTGAAAACTTGTGTGTATTTTATCTTCAGGTATTCAAATGGGTTGAAGGGTTCAATTCTTAGAGCACCCTGATTCTCGAATATTTGAACGTGTAATTTACTAAGATGGAAATTCAATCCTCAGGATATTTTCGTTTATGCACATGTTTTGTTTGATGTTTGTTTTTCTTGGAAAGGAAGTGAACTAAATTTGGGGAGGATTGTTAGAAAATTTAGTGCACTTGTGGGATTAGTTCACACCTGGTTTTGGGTTAGGAGGTACGGAGTGTACACCCATGAGGTCCCTGAACACCCTGACTCGACTCAATAGTGGTTAGTACTGATAGTGTATTAGTTACTACTGAAAATGTAGTAACTGATGGTTACTACTGGTAGTGTTATGATTCTTGCTGCTAGTGTAATGGTTCCTGCTGGTAGTGTATGGTTCCTGCTGCTAGTGTAATGGTTCCTACTGGTAGTGTTGCAGTAATTATTTTGTAACAACTTTGACTCATTCAATTGGCTGTTATAACTGCTTTATGACCACGTTTAATTGGTCATGTAACCACTATTTCTATGATTATGGAGGTTTATTATGAGTGATTAATTGGCTGTTAATCACACATAATGTCCATTGATTAGTGTTGAGTGTTCTCTACTATAAATAGAGATTGTCATCTTCATCTTGAAGATACACTGAAACATAATATACCAGGAGAAACAAACTGAAAGCATAAACACTTGAAAGCAAAGGGTTATTGATTTGTGCCTGATTCAATAATATACATTTGGTCTTATCCCAAGTAGATATTCGTGATACCCAGGCATACATTTGCAGTGGCTAATAATTGTCTTAACCCTGTTCTGGGAGTTACCACCAACAATCAGCTTCACCGAAATTGTAGTGTTGATTATCTGTTCTCAAGACATGATATTCAACTGATCCATGGGAGAAGTGATAATCAGAGTTGACTTCACCGAAAAGGTGCTTGTTCAAATAATTTTATCGCAGGGAGAAAATTTTGTGTATATTTGTTTCAAAAATTTGTGACTATGAGGAATTAAACGATATATTGAAATTTTGAGTTGTTTAGTGTTGTAATGGGAGGATGAATTTTAATTAGTAGGTGTCTCTATGTTGAAACACTTGGTTCATTAGTACTGAGATCGTATGGATTTTAATAACAAATTTTATGTTTCTTGGTGTGTTCTAATCACAAACTGGTAAGAAGCAAAAATGGGTCAGCAAATTCTAATAACTTTATTTTAGTGATAAGATTTGAATCTATAATATAGCAGGTGGACTTTTGATGGCATTGTTCTAATATCTTTTTGTTTAGTGTAGATAGTTAGCAATTCAAAGTTATATGAATGTAACGACATAATATATGTGGTTAGAATAATTTATGGTATTAGTACCAGCATCTTAAGTGAATCATGTATAACTTAATACGATACAAGTGCAGAAGTTGCACATAAATTAAGGCGAAAGAAGTAAACAATGTATGGCTTTAGAATTCTATGAGGTTCATGCATATGAAATGGTGTACCTGATTATATTTTTTGTCATCTAGATATGCAATGAATCCATAACAAGAATAATATTGGAATGGATTAGTGAATGATTTGTTGAGATTGTGTAAGCTTAATAAATATTGTTTTGTTGTGCGTAGATGTAGGCATGAAGCGTTTATAAGAGCATGGAGTGTGGCAACGAACAAGGCTCGTCAGTACGAGGTGGAGGCCTCGCCCAAGCTCGCCACCACACCATTGCAACTCGCCACTTCTATTTTCGTTGTGGCCACAACGAAGTAAAAGACAAAGAAACTTTTTCAATTTTATATAGTTACCGTTTGGTAACGTGTGTTTGAAAAATATAGAAAAGAAATAAAATGAGAGTGGGTGGGGCCCAAGTGAAGAGGTTGAGGTTAGTTGTGAATGGAGGGTATTTTTAAATAAGTGTGTTGAAATGATGTGACATCCGTGGGGACCAAGTGAAGAGAAATGGCTTAATTGCCATACCTCATGCTATAAGGACTTTTCTTATTGAAGTGTGACATGTTTATATATTTTCATACAATCGTTAACAAAATTTTTCTACGTCTCAGCGCAACGCTCTCGCAGGAACGCGCGTGCTACACGACTCGTTTATATCAAATTTGAAAGAAAAAATCTGTCATCTTTCACTTGCATTTATCCTCCCAAAAAATATCTAACAACCACATACTCAAAACTTAAACTTCAAACTTTTTCACTTTTTCAGACTAGGTATAGAATATATTAATGTTTGGACCTCTAAATAATGATTTGAAACACTCCTCCAAAAAATTATCGTGAGGCATTGTAGCCACCTATAAAATTCCACTATCATTAACTTTCATATCAATAAACTAGATTGTTTATCAAAACTTATTTGAGCTAAGTTAAGCATTTTAGCATGTACATTTCATTTTTTTCTTGCATAAAAATCTATGCATCTCCGAGTAGTCTTATTTAATCATGTCCGATATTTACTGATAGCTAAATCAGTCTCACAAGAAATTTTCTTGTCTTACGAGTTCGCACGCGTACCAATATAGTAAAAGAAAACATGAAAAATAAAAATGAATTAATAAAAATCGGAAATTACATCATTGTATCAGTTTATTTAAAACGTGTTCGGAAATATAGGTATTACATTTTTCCCGTTAGGAATTATACTTTTACAAGTTAGACAGCGGGATACAAAGTACACTTAATACCAAAAAAATACTCAAAATATCCAATAACTACATTTTTCAACTAATAAAAATCAAAATAAATCTTACCCTTATCCCCACAAACCCATGCCCCCGTATCCTCCCAACCCCACTTTCCCTTTTCTTCTCTGCATCCCAAAAACCACGCCCCACTTCTGCTTCCCTCTCCTCCCAATTCATTCTTCTCTCTCTCTCTCTCTACCTCCTTTGTACACGCTCCTCCCTTCTCCAAAAAGAGAAAACCTCCCAAACTACTTTCCCACCTCAAAAGTCAACCCTAACCAATACTTGAACCCACTCTTGGCTTTTCCATGGAAGAAATCGACAAGGCTCAAGGTCCCCATTTGTCCTTCTTGTCTCTATGGGTCACGGCTTGAAGACAACGCCAAGGAGAGCCACGTGAAGACCTGCCCATCATGGAGATGTTACTCAAAAGAAGCTCTTTCTCATCTCTTAGACCAAAAAGTGGTGTCATAAGTTACTCAAACTTCTCCTTTATAATGTCCTCGAATGACCAAGGGTTTTCACACAAGTCTACTCACTCTCACCAACAAAAAGGGTTCGAATTGGAGAAGTAATATCTGGGTTTGCTCGATTCGGGTTTGGAAGAAAGGTTGTGTGAATCCCCAAGATCGGTCTTCGTTGACATCATAAGGTTTTTACAAGTTTTATTCTTGTTTTTGTTGAATTGTAAAAGCTTCTTGATGATATACTGCTTTGAATAAATATGTGGTCAAAATTTTTTAACTTTTGTTGAAATAATGAATTTATTCGAATTGGTTAAGAACAAGTATTGATGATTGTGATGATAAAACTTTTAATCTAAGTGTGTTAAAGCATTGTCTCGAAATATAGGAACGATAGATTTCTTTTAGCTGTAGGTTTGTCCTTGTATCAAAGCCACTTGAAGCCATGGTAACCGACTGCGAATAGGTCAATTGTACCAAGGAGTACTAGGTCAAGGCTTAGCCACCCAAATTAGTGTCAAGACCCTGGTTGTTGTGAGTCGAGAAATTGGGACAGCCCCTTTGGGCTCATGGTGATTCGTGGCATGACCATTTGGTCTTACACAGAGCTCTCGACTCAATAGGCCACTCATCCCATATCTGAGATTCGCCCCATGTCAAAGATCCATGCCATTCGTTTGTTGCCTTAAGACACCGACTTGAGTAGGAACTTGCATCAAGTATACAAGAGTTCGAGCCTTGGCAGCCATGGTAGGCATACTAGCCTCCATGTCTTGTCATCTAACACCTATATATATAGTCTTTTCGTCACAACAAACATACCTCTCGAAAGCCCTTAAACATTACACCAAATGTCACTTTATATCAATTCATAAATGGCCGAACTAGTCGTTGTTTTGGAACCCCTCTTCTGCCATGATAGTACCCCAACACCTTCGCAGTCTATGACCTTTTCGACAAGCCTCCTGCCCCATGAACAAGTGCCCATACAGATTATGTAGCAGGAAGACCTGCTCCTACCATTCTTTACTGTGACCCATGTAGGTGTGCTTGGTGATAGCATGTGGGCCGAAGCCCAAAACCCTCTCTTCATACCAACCCATTGAACCCACGATGAAGCCCATTTTCCCTCCTTTGGCTGCCAAATTCGGCCAATATCAAGCCCATGAAATCTTTCCCCCTCCTGGTAACCATCCTTCGTGTCTAAGTTCGAACCCACCAAAGTCAACCGCACTCGCTAACACTTACAAAGATCACGTTAGATTTTAAAATGACAAACTTATTCTAAAATACCTAAACTTTCCCCTAACATTTATTGACGACATTATGTTTTTATGATTAATGAGGAATAACCTTACTTTATAAAAACAATGATTTTTCTAAATTAAACTAACGATAACCAAAAATTGCGACACCTATTTATATATACACACATAACATTTTACAAACGATGTTGTATAAGCCGTATTATAAACGGACCAATTTAACACTAACATTTTATTATTTTCAAAACTTATATTTGCAAAATATGAATAAAACCATGCCAAATTTTCTTAAAAACCAATATTTGAAAATATAGATAATGTAGTATTTTATTAACCCATATATGATGAGAAATAAACATTCACCCTCTAGAAACGACGTTTTATATCCACCATACGTTACTACCTACATAAAGCTCTTTCGCGTAATGTCCTTTCTTGATCAACGAGTCTATGACATGATCAACTCGATGCCGTATCCTTCCATATGTATAACCGCACTTCCATGAGCCAATGTTCCATAATATAAATAAATGTCACACAAACATTAACAACTTAAACTTTTGATATATTTAAACGTTACCGAGTCAAATATAAATGTAATAATTAAAGTATTGTTATACTAATTATAGGTCGCGTGACGGTACTTCGTGCATCTACTACTTGATCTTTACACTACTCGGATACTTTTGCTATGGTGAGTTCATAGTCTCGCTTTTACTTGTTTTTCAACCCCCGCGAGGGAGATGCATGCTATAAACTAGAACACAAGTCTTTTCTTAAAATGTATGCTTACCTGATTATTATTATTATTGCCTAAGTTTCTTGCCAAAAGTCCCCTTCATCATGAACCATTAATCACTTACGAGTGAGCGCGGATATTGTGGATAGTACTATGGGAATTGACGACCCCGACTCGGTTATCGGAAATAACCGGGGCGCACTATATTTGATTATCTCTATGTAATTGGCTATTACATCTGGGGGCATTTTTATTACTTACACCAGTAATTAGGTGTATGCAGTTAGTTTTGTGTCATGAGCTTAGTGCATAATAATGACTATTTTTCTATGGTAATTGTCTTCGAAACAATTATCATCTCTAACTTGTGTTCAACCATTTATTAAACCTATGAATATCACTCAACATTTTTGTTGAATTTTTTAAGCATGTTTATCTCAGGTACTAACTAGGAAAATCTTGAAGGCACGGAGTGTACGAAATGGAATGCTGGAAGTGGTGTTTTAAATAAAGTTATCATTTCTCAAACTTTGAACTATCTTTTGTGTAACTTCAAAACTTGTGGTACTTTTTCTTGTGATCCAAAACATTGAGTTTTTATGAAATGATAACAATCTTTTATTAAAAACGTCTCTTTAGAGTCGTTTTCTATGACTTATGACTGTGATCCTCTAAGTAATACCCCAAGTAGTATTCCGCTGTCACATTATGATTTTGGGGGTGTTACAGATTGGCATCAGAGCCTAGGTTATAGAGAACCAACTTTTATTTTCAAAACAAATTGGACTATAACCACGTTTTCAAATGGACCGTTTTACACCACCACACACACATTCTCCGAGCCTACTTCGTACCGATCGTATGTATGAGATTCGCTTGGCGGATAATACATGACTAGTAAAACTTTGCATGATAAAAATTTATAATGTTAACTTTCATTTAGTTAGGCATTTAGATTTGCGTGGTAGATTATGCGCGACTAACTAAATCTTATTTACTGCATGGCATTACTTATACTTAAATGCATATTTTCTTTTAGGTTGTTACAGTACCATGTCTTCTGCTTCACACCCCATTGATCTGACCTCTGACACCGAGATCGAGGACGCCATGTCCTCTACTACTGTGCCCGTGGCATCGGCTGTTCTTGCACCAGAGTCCCCGGCTGTGACATCTGGAGAGACTGAGCCCTTTGAGGAGGGTGAGGTCGCTGCTACTCCACCTGCTCCAGTCATACCTGAGCGTTTGCCTGTTTTTGGCCCTCCTAACTATGATCAGTACCTTGAGTTACAACAGTGGCTGTCCCCTTCGGACATTGTATCTCAGATACCTTTATACACTGATTCTGTGTCCTCTACCACTTCTCGCCCCTCATCACTACCTATTCGTCGAAGGCGAAAGCGAGCTAGGGTTCTCAAACCCTACGAGCCTGAGCCATTCGGCAAGCCATTTCGATACCATGAGGATGGTGCGATCTTCATGCATACCACTCGGAAACGAGTGAAGGCACCCACTACCTTTGTACCACCTACTGACATACCATAATCTTCGGCTTTCCCACTACCAGCTTCACCTACATCATCACCCATACCTACCTTACCACTACCACCACCTACCACCTTCATCTACCAGACCACTACTGTACCAGCTTCATCTCCATCCCGTGCATCATCACCGTTGGTGATGCATTCTGTGCCTGTGATATCCTTTAGGGAGAGGGTCCATTTCTCACCTTCACATTCCGACCCATATCATTATGTTGTGACCTGTACCTGCCAGCCGGGGCCTTATAAGAGGGTTGACGCTAGGCGTTGGTCCTTCTTGATGCCGGTCATTAGTCAATGGAGGTTAGAGGAGAGTTCACCGAGTGTGGAGCTTGGAGATCATTTTTTCACTACTGCTGAGATTCTTCCTGTTACGGGAGAACCGTCCCACTGCTAGCTGCACGACTTGTGCGATGTGAGGACCAGCTTGGAGAGGCTATGTCATACGTCGATGAGGTTCCACTGGTCCGGATTGAGAGTATAGAGGAGGAGGTCGAGAACCTCGTTGTAGGGAGGATCGCGATGGAGGAGGTCTTTGATAGGATTGGTACTCAGTCTGAGCGAGCAAGTGAGGCAGTGACAGTTCTGGAGCGGAGGCAGTGACAGTTCTGCACGGACACATAAGCAAGATACAGTATCAATCACACACAAATAAAAATGGCAGTAATTCTTCTATTCTATGAAAACCCAATTCTCTAGTAGTCAAATCTTAAGTAATAAGTATGAAATTATAAACAATTAGAATGTAGTGCATAATTTACCCGAGTCACTAAATCACTAGGTGAGAGTATGAGGTCGTGGCCAACCCTGGGCACCTTTTCCAGTCACCAAAGTCAACTGAGAAAATTAATTTAGTTATCAGAATTATTCAATACTCTACTCAATCAATAGTATGAAATATATATATATATATATATATATATATATATATATATATATATATATATATATATATATATATATATATATATATATATATATTTTATATATATATATATAGACAAGCAAGAGTATGAAAATAACATACAAGTCCATCTGCAGAGATTTTAGTAAAATGCTTATGAGAAACAAACAATTTAGTAATCTGTACACTCAATCCTGCATATGCTTTCTCATCAACATTATAATAATTTTCAACATCATAATATTAGCACCCAACAGTAGTAATCTATATGCCCACCTGTTAACGCCACCGTAAATGTTGTATGGCAGCGAGCGTGCGAGTGGTGAACACGGAACGTGCATGTGGTGGCTAAAGTATGGCGGCGTTTTATGTAGATGGTTATGAAACTGTGGATTTGGATATGGTTAATGGTGGTGAGGAATAAGTCGAAAGAGGATATATTTACGAAATTGCCCACACTTAAAAGGAGGACATGTCATACATTTTTAAAGAATTATCATATATTTCATACTTGGAAATGCTAGTGAAAGCAATGAAACATAAATTTGATTCGTTAAACTTCCAACATGTTCCTAGCTCCCGATATAAAAAATTTCAAATTTCAACAGACCCAACCCAAATTGACCCAAAACCGAATAACCCGAGTTCTAAACAGGGTGGGTTCCGGCATGTTTTTTAGTCTCGGCCTGAATCGAATCGAACCCAAAATCCCTAATTATTAACACCGAAGATGTAAGCCCTAAATAAATCTAACAGATAACTTTATGCAAGAGTTACTTACTACTATACGAATCAAATATTCAAGTATATAAAAAGCAATTCAACTCCATATTTTAACTACTTATAAAGCATGGATAAAAAACTCTTAATCTCTTAATCTCTTAATTTTGTTCTATACCTATTTTACCCTTGCTAACTTTGAAAACTTTGAAAAGAAGGTTAAAAATAAACGTTACACAAAACACTTAACCAAAATATCATTATAAATATACGCGGCTATAAAATCCCGTTGCTATGCACATGTAATCGTCTAGTAATAAATTTATGCCATTAATAAACCTCAAAACCCAAACGTATCATTTGTGTGGTAAAGTTGGTAAAATTACATGTAACAGAAGAGACAAATTTGAAGTAGAATTACAAATTTGAAGTTACAGGTTAAATATATAAACCTAAACATATTAATTAAAAGTCCTAACATAAACTTAAACATGTACGAATTGGAGCATAGATGAAGTAGAATACAAATTTGAAGTCTTAGATTTGGATACAGAATAATTCAGTGATAATAGTTCTACAATCAAGTTATCAAAGAATTCAGTGATGCATAGAAGTACTAAACACTTAGACGTAAACTCTTTGGATTTGCTATTCCAAACACACATAAGCAGAAGAAAATTCAAACAATTTCTATTCTGGGCAACCAATGAAAACGTTTATCTACCCAAAAAATAGTTTAAACCAACAATTTGATCAAAATGATGCTACAAAATAGCAACCCCAAACACTATTTAGCCAAAAAAAAAAGTTGTTTAAACAAACAGCTCTAGCCATGATGTGAAGTAATTATAAAAGAGCGAGATTTTACCTTAGTGATAATATTTCCGAGACCACCTATTTCAATATGATAACCGTCGTCTTTATCTATTTCTGGTTTCTGAAATGAAACAAATAAAGTGAAAAAAAGAACATAACATTCTAAGTCGCAAACAATTCGTCATATGTTATCTCGTAAGTATTGCTAGACTTGATAACACATGGAATGAGTAATGTAAGTTATAATCAACTTACAAATACATGATTTTCAGCTGGTGATATCATGACAAAGTATTGAAGCAATGTGATGAAACTAGGTAGAAGGAACACTTGAGTAAGTGAGCATATATGGTGCATGATAAATGGAACTTGAATGATACACAAAGGAGGTGGGTAGGTAGTTGGGTGGTTATTTAATAAGGTATTTAAGATACAACCTATAAACAATAAGTTGGAATAAACAAAACTGATCTTGCTGACTTGCTCTACATGAAAGAAGAACTAACTTTGATTGATTTTACAGCCTTCTTTATATCTGTACTTTGACATTATTTAAATGGGTAACGTGTTGGTGTTGACATAAATTTATCGGGTCATTCATGTACCTTCTAGCTAGGGTGGTGTTAAGAGCTAATAAATTCATTCACCTACTTCGTGAGTAACTTAAGAAATACATGCATAAAAATCAATGAGATAAAATTGAAAAAACATTACTACGTATTAAATCCGAGTAAGTTGCATCTTGAGGCGAATGAAATTCCCCTTATGGAGGGTCCAAGCTTTTTGACTATAAGTACCTGCTTTTGGTTATCACTTATCAGCCATAATTTTGATGGTGTTAGTGGCATGGGCGGATGTTTGAATTCTTAGGGGTGTTTGGCTAACGAGTTGAAGAGAGTGAATACCCTGTTTGAATTATTAGGGGTATTTGGTTAGGAAATTGATTGAAACACTCTTATTTTATTATTTTCACACTTAAATGTACAAACTAGTAAAGCATCATATACTAGATGTACAACTATTGAATGCATAGATTAGATAAATATTAGGACTGAGCATCGGCCTAAAACCAACCCAAACCCACAAATCCGAAAACCGAAAATCATACCTAAATCGAAACCGAACAGAATATGGTCGGTTCTGTTCGATTTTGTGTCGGGTCCATCGGGTCGGTTCGGTTTAGGTGTGTTTATGTGTGTTTTTGTCGGTTTTGGGTCGAACCGAACCGACCCGAAACCGAAAATCGTGAAAAACGTAAAACGAAATTGAAATCGAACCGAAGTGCTGTCGGTTCGACTCGGTTTGGTCAGTTTTTGTCAGTCTAGTTCGGTTTTGAACTTTCCATGCTCAGCCCTAGATTAGAGTGTGCAAATCATTAGCCATTTGGTTTCACAATGGCTTACAAGTTTATAATGTTATATAATATTTGATGCATAAAATATGAATAAATTGGCTTTTAAATGTAATTTTATTAAGTATTATATAATACAAACAAAAATATTTAAGGTAAAAGTTGAAAAAAAGAAGTCAAAATGGACACTTATTTTGGGACGGATGTAGTAAATTATATGTGTTAAATAAGTCTAAACCAAGTGTTTGAGTAAGTTTATATGACAGAGCTTATGAGCTTATATAAGGGGGTTTTGATAAGCCCAAACTTTATGAATTTTCTGAGTAAGGGTGGGCTTGTAAAAGAATATTATATAAAAAGACTTTTATACCATCATTTAATATTTACACTCAATTAATGATCATGTACTTTTTTGTCATTCTACTTTGTTAATTATGATATGCTAAGTCAAACACTTAGCAAAGACTTATGAGCTCACGATATATAAGACATAACCCGCTTATCTAACATAAGCATAAGCCTAACTCATAAGCTTAGCCAAACACCTCCTTACTAGCGTAAACATTTTTGTTTTTTTTAAAGATAGTACAAAATGCACTACAAAATTACACGTGCACACCTTTTAAAATACCTTAGAATTTTCAGTGCATGCCCACGAATTCAAAAAGAAGAATAAAAAAAACGCAGACGGGTACTTCAAGCAAGTTAAATGGTCGATGCAATAGTAACGACTAACGAGTGGGGACGTACCCACGCATTGCGGCGTGGCAAATTTGTAATCGGCACGTGTATTTTTTTTTTCAGTGCGGATGATAGGACATTATGGTAAAAGGGATATCGTTGGTAATTGTTGTTAATTATTGGTAATTCACATAGTTTTATCTTAACATCAGGTTTATAGATGCTGAAACATGTTACATGTCTAATCTCAAATCATTTGTTGTGGGGCCAAGTGTTTTTTGCATCTTTGGTTAACAAAATATACGCAACAGTAGTAAATACTTATGGGGTGGAGTTTTCTCAAAAGGCATGTTTTCAGTATCGTTATAGCGCGATTAGGTATATTGTTATCATATTGTCTATTACGTAGGCACATATGTTACGAAGAAAGTACATTGTACACATGAAGTTCTAGTATTGTTTACAGTAGATAAGACCACATTCTTCCTATTTACTCTTCGTGTTTCATCTTTTGGTGCCTTCGTTCTGGTTGGTTGTTGTCGTTTCTTCAAAAAGGACTTTTCGTGCAGACTTCTTAGGGATATCATCTTCTGCACCATCTTTTTCTATAAAGGTAAATTCTTGTTCCGGTGGCGGCGTCGATTGCTCTTTTGCTACTATCAGGTGGCTGATCAATTGGTTCAATGGTTCTAGCATGCGCTGGGGTGACTGGGTCAGCGGTTGGTGCTGGCAATGCAAATGGCTTTTGATCCAATACTCGATCTTAGATGAAGGCTATGTTTGGCCAAGGGCTTATGGAGGCTTATAGGGGTTTGGGCTTTTAAAATAAATTGGCTTATAAAATAAGTCTCGTTTGTCACACAGACTTATGGAGAAAATAAGTCACATGCCTCTATAAGCCCAAGCCCATAGAAGGGGCTTATAGGGACTTATGCATAGTTAAATTACTTAAGTACCTTTAAAAAATAAATAATTATCACGTAAAAGCTAAAGATATATGTGAATTTAATTTGATGTATTTTTATGTGATTTTACATTAATAAGCTTCAGCTCCAACTAATAACTAATTTGACAAACAGCTTTACAAAAATATAAACTTCAGTTTGCGACTTATAATATAAGCCCAAGCCCCAACCGCAGCTTAAGCCCCAGCCCCAGCCCATTACGGCAAATATACCCGAAATCGGGTCTCCTAGCTTCCTTGTATCAAAGTGGAATTGGAAAATATGTTTTGTACCTTCTAGTTCTTTTAGGGAAGACGGAAGCTGGTTTGGATCCTTGTTTTCGATTTCAGCTAATACTTCATTGCAATCTCTCGTCAGTGTGCTAGCTTGCTAGCTAAAGCAGGTTAAGGAAATGGTTGTTTCATTACCACCGTTGCTTTAAAACATGCGGTTAGAAGAGAAATGTTCCGTAAGTAACACACGGTTACTTATTTTTTTATAAAAAATAAGTCGGTCACATATATAGTTAAATTCATTCTACATAGATTTTGTAGGACAAGTTACGGAATTCGAGTCTCCAACTCGACTATTAGAAGATAAGTCATCCATGTTTTATTAGAAGATAACTCGACTATTAATACAAGTGGCATGCCCGGATACACCCTTTAACCAAGAACCAAAGAAGTGGGGCCCAACTGCTTGCATTGATCAAATTAAACTCACACCTGCTTCTGTTTCTTGATATTCATGTTTACCAAAGTCAACTTGGTGCCAAATAGGTGCCTAAACGTACGTGCGGAAAAGGTATATACTACAGAGCAAAATCGCTAGTGTTCTGCATGTTGTTGAAATACTTTGTAACATAAATAAGCTGGAACCATTATAATCAGGAATTTTTGGTAATAATTAGTGAAAAGAAGCAACGGGCCACAACCTCTTTTTAATTAAATGCAATAAATTGAGTTTATAAGGTGATATTGTAGAATAATACTAGAATATTGTGATTGACATTATGTAATTGTTATTGATTGCATGCGTACAAAGTCTCACATGAGACATATAAATATACAAAAACCCTATGTAGACATGGGCTTGAGCCCAAAAGACCTAACAATAATAATACGACTAACACTCCCCCGCAGTTTGAGCGGGAGGACGCCGAACACTCAAACTGTCACGAAATTCTTCAAATAGAGCGAAGGGAAGTCCCTTAGTGAAGATATCCGCAAACTGAAAACGAGAAGGCACATGAAGGACTCTAACTTGACCTGCAGCTACCAAATCCCGAACAAAATGAATGTCAATCTCAATGTGTTTTGTCCGTTGATGCTGAACCGGATTCGAGGACATGTAGACGGCACTAACATTATCGCAGTACACAAGGGTCGCAGAAGAAACTGGAGTATGAAGCTCTCGAAGAAGGTTCCGCAACCAACATGTTTCAGCAACCGCATTGGCAACCCCGCGATTTTCTGCCTCAGCACTAGAACGAGACAGCGTCGGTTGGCGCTTAGAGGACCATGAGAGTAAATTGTTGCCAAGAAAAACACAATAACCCGAAGTGGACCTCCGAGTGGTTGGGCAACCAGCCCAATCAGCGTCAGAATATGCAACCAATGATGTAGTGGAAGAAGAATATAACTGTAACCCGTAATCCAAAGTACCATGAATGTAGCGCAAAATCCGTTTGAGCGCAGAGAAATGGGGCTCTCGCGGATCATGCATATGAAGACACACCTGCTGAACAGCATAAGATATATCAGGACGAGTGAACGTAAGATACTGAAGTGACCCTGCAAGGCTCCGATACAATGTGGGATCGGATATCAAACTGCCATCATCGCCCAGTTTAGACTCAGTGTCAACCGGAGTCCGACTGGAATTACAATCAGCCATGTGAGCACGCTCAAGAATCTCTGTAGCATACTGGCGCTGAGACAAAAACATACCAGAAGTGTCACGTGTAACAGATATGCCCAAAAAATAATTTAGTGATCCCAAATCTGTCATAGAGAACTCCTTATGAAGAGCTGCAATAATATGCTGAAGTAATCCATCACAAGAAGCTGTCAGTACAATATCATCAACATATAATAAAAGATAAGCAGTGTCAGTCCCCCGATGATAAATAAACAAGGAGGTGCCACAGCGACTATGTGTAAAGCCAATCCCAAGGACATATGTAGCAAAACGCTGAAACCAAGCCCGAGGAGCTTGTTTCAACCCATAGAGAGATCTGCGTAACAAACATACAGAATCTGGGTGCTCAGTATCGCGGAAAGCTGGTGGCTGGTGCATGTAAAAAGTCTCAGATAAATCCCCATGCAGAAAGGCATTCTTAACATCAAGCTGGTGAACCGGCCAATGTCGAGAAGCAGCCAAACTGAGAACAGTGCGTATAGTGTCAGGTTTAACAACCGGACTAAAGGTCTCATCAACATCAACCCCCTCTATCTGAGTGCTACCATTCGCGACAAGGCGGGCCTTGTAGCGACTGAGAGTACCGTCAGCCAAGTACTTGTGGCGAAATAACCACATACAGCGAACAATATTGGTGGCCGTAGGACGAGGTACAAGAATCCAAGTTTTGCTTTTAATAAGAGCATTAAATTCATCATTCATAGCATTTAACCAATTGGGGTCATGAAAGGCAGTGGTATAGGAACGAGGTAAAGGGGAAATGGTAGACACATGACAAGCGTAACGGGGATTGGGACGGGTAGTCCCGACACGAGAACGTTTTACCATGGGATGAACCGACTGAGTGGTTGGGTTAGGGTCAGCAATATGGGGGGGGGGTCTTGGGTAATGGAGATGGGGGCCGTTTGGGGTGTGGGAGAGGTGAGTGGGGGTGGTGAGGGAGGTACAACAGGTTATGCCATAATGGGGGAAGGAGGTGGGTCTAGTATAGGAGGGTCTAGTATAGGTGAAATGGGGGAAGAGGGTGAGGTTGATTGTGCAGGATCAGGTGGGGGTGGTTGTGTTGGTGGAGTTGGGGTTAGTTTGATAAGGTTGGAAATGATGTTAGGTGATTCATCTAAGAAGTCGTAGGATGGTTTCATGGTGGGTGTGGTGGTGCCAAAGGGAAAAACGGTTTCGTCAAAAGTGACATGGCGAGATATAATGATTGTATTGGTGTTTAGGTCTAAGCAAGGATATCCACGATGATTGGTGGCATGACCCAAAAATATGCAGGGTGTGGCTCGTGGTCCAAGTTTGTGGTTAGTGTCTATATGAGGGTAATAGAGACACCCGAATACACGTAAAAGATGGTAGTCAGGTGAGGTGCCAAACAATCGTGTAAGAGGAATGTTGTTATCAATGGCACGTGAGGGTAGAATATTTAGGAGGTAAACAACCATGTTGAGGGCTTCAACCCAGTAGTTTGGGGGTAGGTGGGCTTGAAAAAGTAGGGTGCGGATAAGGTTGTTAATGGTACGAATCATGCGTTCAGATTTACCATTTTGTTGTGAGGTGCGGGGACAGGAGAAGCGAAAGTGGATCCCATTGTCGTTAAAAAGTTTATGAAAAGCATGGTTATCAAATTCACCACCATGGTCACACTGAAAGGATTTTATTTCACGGTTGAATTGAGTTTTGACAAAGTTGCGAAATAATGTAAATTTGGACATAACATCAGATTTATGAACTAACGGATAAACCCATACAAATTGAAAATAATGATCCAAAAAGAGAACATAATATTTAAAACCAGATAAGCTCGGAATAGGGGAAGTCCACAAATCCGAGTGAATAATATCAAAACAAGTTTGAACTAAAGTAGAAGAACAGACAAATGGAAGTCACACGTGTTTGCCAAGCTGACAAGCATGACAAAGCACGGGAGATTTCTCTTTATTACAAGAAATTGAAATATTAGAAATAACATGACGCAACACTTCACTTCCTGGATGTCCAAGACGTTGATGCCACGTATATTGACTTGTGAGGTAGGCTTGCGGTATAGGAGATGGCTTGGTGACATGGTAGAGGTCGCCAGTGCTATCACAGCGGAGCAGCACCTGACGGGTTTGGAAGTCCTTAACAGAAAAACCAAAGGGATCAAATTTAACAGTGCAATAATTTTCACATACAAACTGACGCACTGAAATCAAGTTTTTAACAATATTAGGAGTGATTAGAACATTATTTAGGTGTAGTGGTCGATAAGGAGTTGGTAAAATGCTATGGCCAGAGTTGGTGACAGGAATAGTGTGACCGTCACCAACCGCAACAGATGAATAAATGCTAGAATTATAAACATTACTAAGATTATTGACCGAGTCATTAAGGTGAGACGACGCACCTGTATCCATGTTCCAATTACCGGGAGCGGGTTCATGAAGAGTGGTAGTGGCAAAGGCATGTGGTAAAACAGTCTCCTGACCCATAATAGCTCCTAACGAACCCCCTGCTGAATTTGACTGGGCTGCGTGAACTGGGGCAGGTCCAAGGATGCCAGCGGTTTGAACCGGCTGGCCAAAACCAAAATGAACTCCGCTGGTTGAACTGGGTGCGTGGACTGCTGTTGTTGAACTGCTTGTTGAACCTGAACTGGGTACGTGGACTGCTGCTGTTGAACTGCTTGTTGAACCTGCTGTTGAACCGCATAAATGGACTGACCCATGGGATAGTTGGACTGGGCAGGATTTGAGTAAACCACCGTATGGCATGGCATGCCATGAATGTGGGGGTTCACGTAGGTCATGGGGGGGCCAGACGAGGCAGCAGTAGGTCCAAAAGATGGTGAACCCGTCATCATTGCAATAGGGGGTTACGTAGGAGTGGAGGTGAGTCCACTGTTTGTTCCAGTACATCCAAGTTTGGTCAAAAGATGTTGTAAAGTAAGGGTGAGCATATGACCCGAACGGACCGGACCGACCGAAGGATCGACCGGACCGACACGGACCGAGACCGGACCGACCACATTCGGTCCGGTCCGCGGTCCCGGCTTTTGGGCTAATTGGTCCTCGGTCCGGTCCGGTCCGGACCAAAACCGACGAATTTGACCTTGTTGGACCGGACCGACCGAAGGATAGACCGGACCGGTCCGGACCGAGACCGGACCGACCACATTCGGTCCGGTCTCGGTCTAGGATTTATGCCGAAATCGGTTTTCGGTCCGGTCCGGTTTTTGGACCATGCATACCCTTATTGTAAAGTGGTTACATCATTGGATGATAATTGGTTTGAAGATGGTGTAGTTTGTGAAGCAATATTTGCATGCAAACCATGCGACCCATTATGTAAAAACCTACAGGATGCCCCAAATCGACACGAGCCTTTGCTCCAATTAATGCATGGCTTGTGAACTTTGTCCATGGAAGTGGATGACCGGCGAGGGTTGGGGCCGGTGTTTGCTAGTAGAACCATGGGTGAGGAGGAGGTTGAATCGGACAAAGTGTCGTTGGTACGAGCCTTTAACCGCATCTCTTCCGTGGTAAGCATGGAGCGAACGGTTTTGAGGTCGGGAAAGGGATCCCTATGAGCAATAATAGTCGTCACGTTATCAAACCTTGCGGGTAACCCTTCCAAGGCAAAAGTCACAACGTCGTCGTCATCTAGACTTGAACCAAGGCTATTCAAGATGGTTACAATTGATTCGATCTTTCGAAAATAGGCATCAATGCCCATATCACCAAGTTTTAAGGACCGGAGCTCCGCTTTCAAGGCGATGGAGCGGGTCCTTTTGTTATCGGAAAAAATGGCGGCTAGGGTGTCCCATGCTTCATGAGCGGTTTTAGGGTTTGCAACAACTAAACGTTGTTGAAGGGTTATGGATATAGTCACAAAAATCCAAGAAAGAAGAATGGAATCGATTTTGATCCATTCCGCATCCGGGGGTGAGGAAGTAGTGGCGGCATCTTGGCTGCTTTTGGTGTCGAGGTGATCCATCAGGAGGTTCCCACGACAAAAATGGGTAAAGAAGTATACCCATGACGAGTAGTTCATCTCGTCTACGTCTAGTTTGACCGGTATAATGTTGTTTAGATTGGTGATAGCCATGAGTTTATCGGAGAGAAGGATGGTGGGTTGAGGGAGAGGGTTGATAACAATCATGATGAGGGTGATGGTGGGATAGATAGAAGAGATTTGAGGGTTGAGATGGAGATGAAAAACCGGCAACAGTGGAGATGAGAGGGAGGAGAGACAAGGCAGCCGATGTGGTATTTAAGGTAAGGATTGCTCTGAAACCATGTAGAATAATAGAATATTGTGATTGATATTATGTAATTGTTATTGATTGCATGCGTACAAAGTCTCACATGAGACATATAAATATACAGAAACCCTATGTAGACATGGGCTTGAGCCCAAAGGACCTAACAATAATAATACGACTAACAGATATCAGATCTAATTTGAGTTACTTTTGCAGTAGTGATGATCTAATCCTTTCTGATAATCTTGTTGACGTTTTTACTATTAAGAAGTTAACTTCCGGCCCAGAATTTGATTCAAGCGATATGCCTTCATGCTTAACGATACTAGACTTCTGGGTCATTTGGTTATTCTTGTATGTAAATTACTGTGGTAGAATGTGTAAATAGCACATCATACAGGTAAATCTTTCAGAAATACTGACTGCTGACTTTATTTTGGATGGTACGTGAGATTTTACAAACAGAAGAACGTTGAAATTACATCTGTGTTGTATGCTGTTTTTAGTTGACTTGACCTTAGGCAATGGGTAAGGCTGATGATGTTCGATTCTTGATTTGTCATTTGGTCATTACAATCTTGGAGTCTTAGATAATTCTCGTCACAGCCATATGAATATTAGTATATACGAACCAATGTGGTGAGGATTATTTTTGTCATTTCAGTATCATTTGTTTATCTATTGTTTAGGCAACAACTATTATGAAGGGAGTGATACAATTTTCTAGCTCATACCTCTGTCATGGGATTTGTCGAGCCTTGGTTTTATGGGTTTCATTAACTCTTCATCTTAAAACTGACGACATTCATCACTTTTGCTCATTGTTCCTTCTTTTCATCACAACGAATGGTCAGGTGTAAGAGACGTGGAGCAAGGTTCATGTACATTTTTTTATAGTTATATAGAGATAATGCAAGCGTGTATACTCAATTAGTTTGATCAAACAGCAATAAATCTACAGCGTCACGACTCACGAGTACCAAGACAGTAAATTCATTTCATCACGTTATACATCAAAACAAACGTTTCTCAAAAAGATAAAAGCAAAGACGACATTTTATCCTATTATTTGTAGAAAGACATGTTTTATCTATATCGCCGATGCATAACTGTGCTTCATGCAAGTTGCTACATAGCATGTGTATCTCTCACTGTCCCCCTAAACAAAGACAGATTTAAAACAGTACACCGAAAACAAACACTGAAATGATATTGCTGCATTTAGTTGTAACACCAAAGATATAGAAATTCAAAGTATACAAAACCAATAGAATGCACTGCGTACACTGTTCGTAGCCCAAGAAATATTGGAAGTTCCAAAATACAGTGACTAGGCTTAAATTTGTAGGAGCGCAGTAAGTTCATTTTATTTTGATTCATGGAAAATAAGTGAAAATACAGCAAGCTAAGTGTAGGGGGCAACACCCTCCCTAGCCCATTGGGCCATCTCCACGACTCAATTAGGGGTGTTCATCGGTTCAGTTATCGGTTTGTTCGGTTAATTTTTTTTTCTGGATATAACCGAGAACCGAACCGAACCGAATTTAAATTTGACTAAACCGAACCGAAAACCGAAAACCGAACCGAATAACCCGAATTACCTAAATTTAATAATTTATTCATTTATTTATATATATTTTTTGAAAAAAAAATAATTTTCAAGCTTAAAAAATATTATATATATATATTATAAAAGAGTTTTAATATATTTTTTTTATTATAAATATATAAAAAATATATATTTATTTAAATTCGGTTTGGATTGCTAAAACTATAACCGAACCGAAAACCGAACTTTTGTTTAGGTTCGGTTCGGTTTTGGAAAATTCGGTTCGGTTCGGTTTCGGTTTTCGGTTTATTCGGATATTACCCAACCCATGAACACCCCTAGACTCAACTATATAATTGAGAATTTTAAATATTATTAAACAACGAACCTCAAATTGCAGCTACAGTTCCCCCCCTAAATTTTAAATACTATATCATTCTCCCCCTAAATTTTAAATACAATTTCCCCCCCCCCCCCTAAATTTTGTAAAGCAAACCATTGGAGCATGTTAATTTTAAATACTATATCGTTTTTGGGTTATCCTCAACTGTACAGTTCTCCCCCTAAATTGCACTGTTCTGCACTGTTCTTTTAACCGTGCTACCAAAACACAAAGCAAAAACGTTGCACTATTTTCTCCCGGAACTAAAAAATGGAACGCATTCGTTAATAAATTATAGATCCAGAACTTTCTAGGATCCACAAATTACATAAACCTTAAATCACTCTCTCACATCTTCTTCAGTTACCCAACTTATGTATTCTCTGTATATTCATGTTCCGGCCACCAAAATTATTTCCGAATCATCCGCCGAACTCCTCCGACCAGAAGGTACCATTTTCTTAAATTCATGTTTTATTTGGTTATATTTTTTGTTAAGATTGTGTCTATGTTTGGGTTTGATAATACTGAAAAGAGAGTTTGGATTAGTTTGTGAATGAAGGGGTTAAATAAGGTATGCTATAGCAATTTGATTTTTCCATTTAGATTTTTTTATTTATTTATTTATTTATTTATTTATTTATTTATTTTAATGATGCGTATTAAAGTTGGGGTACATGTGGTTTCGGTTTCTGTGATTTGTTCACTATACAGCAAGACAGGATAATCGGTTTCTTGAGTTTATAAGTTCAATTTTTATGCTGCTTAGAAAGATAATCGGTTCTGAATGTATTTGGTCATTCAGGTTTTATGAAAACTTATAGATTTATCTACTAAGTTGTTGTGAGAAAATCGATTATAAAATGATAAAGTTTATGACATATAGAAGCGTGCATTATCATGAATATGGATGTTGAATTGATAAGTTTACTATTTGCGTCCTAGTTTTTTTGTTAAATCTAAAGTATAATCAGCGGGATACCTCGGCCTGGTACCCGCTTTAGGCCCATTATGTATATCCATCCCGTTCGTTTCTCCTTCGTTGTCACACTCACAGTTCCTGTTCCGGTCCGGATCCGGGTGGTTATATCGTTGCGTTAGCCCGATCCAAGCTAATAAACAGTGCCAACTACAGTGTTCTCCACCTCTTGCTTTAGGGTGTGTCACGGTTTGGGTATTGTATGAACGCCACATGTCATATTTGTTGTCGCTTGCTTTGCTTTGTAGACAAACCTGCGTCACCGCCTCATTACTTCTTCCGGTGTAAACTCAGTTTCACACACATACCGCACACATAACACCCTCAAAATATATACGATTTTAGAAGTGAAGAAGAAGATACAGGTCTTTTGAGATTTCAGGTATGTCATTATGTTTATGTTTATGGGATGATTTTTAGAGTTTAAAAAAAAAAAAAAAAAAAGAAAAAAAAAAATTCCTGATAATAATTATTTCTGTTTTTATATGCAGATTGAATTTGGATTTTGATTATTGTACCAGCAGTTCGATGTACTGATTCGTGAACTAGGTTTGAGAAAATCATTTTTTTTTTGTTTTTTTGTTTTTTTTTATTATTATTATTTTTTTAATTTATGTTTTTTTGGGTGGATGCGTGTGGTGTGGATGCAATACCCTGATTTGTTATGATATATGTAATCATCATTGTGCGTATTTGAGAACATATTATATCTTTGCTTTGGAAATTAGTAAATGAATAAGACTCGTGTTAGATTTTTGTTAGTTTTCTATAAAGCTTAAAGGTTGTTACATATCAATATTTATTGTTCAAGATACATGCTTTTACAATGGGGTGTTTGGATTGGGTTATTTTTTTTGGACCTTATGGGCTTAGGAAAAGCTAATAAGCTCATTGTTTCAGGTATTTAGTTGTTGCCTTCGAAAAACGGGTTGGGAAACTGATGAGGATAGTTGGGTTGTTGAGACAAACGAATCTGAAAAGTAGCTATGGAGTCGTGTTACTACTGATGAATCAAGGTACGAGATTGCTCCTTTTTCACTCTTTTATCTGTTGTGTTTTCTTAATATTAGGTGTGTTTGGTGTTTTCCGGTTGAAAGTAGTCTTCTGATCATATAGTCAGTTTTGGACAAATAGGCTGCTTGCTGCTACAAAAATAAACCGCAATGTTGATTGACAGGTTTTTGAATGAGAATTTTGTAGCATGGGATGAGAGTATTAGAGTCAATGAGAGGTTTAAGATGAGTGATAGTTTGAAAGTGTCAAGGTTTCCATTTTGTGCGGTTGTTATGGCTGCTACTAATCAGAGGACTATGTTGCTTCAGCAGGTATAGTCGATCGAACGTGTGTTATTACAATTGAGTAGATTGATAGAATGTGTTGTTTTATTTTTATTGTTCAAGATACATGCTTTTACAATGGGGTGTTTGGATTGGGTTATTTTTTGGACCTTATGGGCTTCAGGAAAAGCCAATAAGCTCATTGTTTCATGTATAATAGTTAAGTTTTATATTAAAGTTAACCTTATTTATTTGCTTCTGAATTATGAGCTGACCATGTATCTCTCTTTGTGTAAATTTTTTACTAGATTATAAGTCTTGGCTACAAGTCAGTTGCTCATATCTCATTCAAACCCGTCGGGCTGAACCAAAGTCAGGGAAAAACAATAACACAGGGTCACAAACTAAAAGGTCACTACCCTTTTCAAGTGAAGAGGTAAAACCTGAAGATGGTGTTGCAAAAGGTGATAACATCAAGTCTCAAATAAACCAGGTATTTTCATTATTCAAGATTGATGGCATATGCACGGTCATGTGTGTTGTTAAAGTTGTTGTGGTTTCATTAGCAGGGTGTGAGACTCAAATAGTGACAATAGTTTAGAATTTTGTGATATGTGCTGAAGCAATTTCAGTTTGCCTTCTAATTAGTGGTTCATGTTGTGCTATAGGCTTGATTATCTATTAAGTTTTACAACTTCGTTTTATTATTTTGTGTGTTTTGTGAATATGATGAAAGTATAAAACTAAGGGTATGGCTTAAGAAGGACCTAATGTCTGTTAATTTGTAACTATGATGGGTGTAAAAATGAACATTGTATAGCGCCAACATTTTGTCAATCTATGAAGTTTCTCTAGAGACTCGGTAAATGATTTCGCTTTGTAAAGAAAACCATTGGAGCATGTTAATTAAGTAGAAGCATAGATCATATCAAACAATTAAGTGAATAGTTTAGGATAAATTTGTGCGAATTAATTACACACTCACTAATATGTTATTAGTCTGACTGTAAAAAAAATTCAATCGCTTATCGAATGTATAGTTGCTAAAGTGTTTTTTTGGAAGTAGTAGAGTGTGAATCCATTGATGAATTATTATGTTTACTATATACCTATTCAACACTAATTGAGCTAAGGGATATTGCGAAAGAGCTCAAAATACCAGGTTACACCAACTATAGGAACTTCGAGCTTGCACAGGTGCTAAAAAATGATGTTAATTATAAATTTGTGTTTCTAGGGTTTGATATGATAATTGTGTTGATTTCCTGTTTGCGTTTAGGTTGTTGCGAGGATTAGACCGAATCATTGTAATGAGAAAGGCGGCGATTATAATGTAAGGAAAGTGTTGGATGATTCATTGCGGTTGGTCAGAAGAAGTTTACGTTGGACGAGTTGCTTGAAGCGAAATCTACTCAGATATAGAGAAATATAGTTTGTGGTAAGCATGTCTGTTTCTCAGTTATAAACCGGTAAGAACTAGAAAAGGTGCATGTTCAAATAATTTTATCGCAGGGAGAAAATTTTGTGTATATTTGTTTCTAAAATTTGTGACTATGAGGAATTAAACGATATATTGAATTTTTGAGTTGTTTAGTGTTGTAATGGGAGGATGCATTTTAATTAGTAGGTGTCTCTATGTTGAAACACTTGGTTCATTAGTACTGAGATCGTATGAATTTTAATAACAAATTTTATGTTTCTTGGTGTGTTCTAATCACAAACTGGTAAGAAGCAAAAATGGGTCAGCAAATTCTAATAACTTTATTTTAGTGATAAGATTTGAATCTATAATATAGCAGGTGGACTTTTGACGGCATTGTTCTAATATCTTATTGTTTAGTGTAGATAGTTAGCAATTCAAAGTTATATGAAAGTAGCAGTAGCGACATAATATATATGGTTAGGATAATTTATTATATTAGTACCAGCATCTTAAGTGAATCATGTATAACTTAAAACGATACAAGTGCAGAAGTTGCAGGTAAATTAAGGCGAAAGAAGTAAACAATGTATGGCTTTAGAATTCTATGAGGTTCATGCATATGAAATGGTGTACCTGATTATATTTTTTGTCCTCTAGATATGCAATGAATCCATAACAAGAATAATATTGGAATGGATTAGTGAATGAGTTGTTGAGATTGTGTAAGCTTAATAAATATTGTTTTGTTGTGCGTAGATGTAGGCATGAAGCATTTATAAGGACTTTTTCTTATTGAAGTGTGACATGTTTATATATTTTCAAACAATCGTTAACAAATTTTTTCTACGTCTCAGCGCAACGCTCCCGCAGTAACGCGCGTGCTACACGACTCGTTTATATCAAATTTGAAAGAAAAAATCTGTCATCTTTCACTTGCATTTATCCTCCCAAAAATATCCAACAACCACATACTCAAAACTTAAACTTCAAACCTTTTCACCCTTTTAGACTAGGTATAGAATATATTAATGTTTGGACCTCCAAATAATGATTTGAAACACTCCTTCAAAAAATTATCGTGAGGCATGGTTGAAGATAATTGTATTGTGCCCCATTCTTCAAATATGGAGAATTGAAGACTATGTCTGGTTGCGTTTTTGTTTGATTATCTCTTTGACAACGACAATCTTCTCTATTCCTATCACAAATACTACTTCCACAATCATATATTATATGGGTGTCGATACACACATCATCTTTTTTTAAACCTTTTCACTTTTTCAGACCAAAACATTACTTAAGGTATAGAATATATTATATGGGTGTTGATACGCACATCATCTTTTTTGATGCATACACCACATTTGTTTATTACAATGTGGTACAGTATGCATTACAGTGTTGTACAATATGGTGTATGCATAAAAAAAGATGATGTGCGTATCAACCCCCGTATTATATGTTTGGATCTCCAAATAATATACGAAGGATTTGAAACACTACTCCAAAAAATTATCTTGAGGCATGGTTGAAGATAATTGTATTGTGCTCCATTCTTCAACTATGGAGTTTTGAAGCCAATGTCTGATTGCTCTTTGGTTTAATAATCTCTTTGACAGCAACAATCTTTTCTTTTCCCATCGCGAATTCTACTTTCACAACCATTTTTTTACCCGCTAGATGTTTAGTTCTAGTCTGCACATACACAAATAGAGCATCAATCACACAAATTAAAGGCAACAAGTCTTCTATTCTATGAAAACCCAATTCTCTAGTAGTCAAATCTTAAGTAATAAGTATGAAATTAACATCAATCAATACCCGAGTCACTAAATCAGCAGGTGACAGTGTAAGGTCGGGGCCAACACTGGGGGCACCTTTTTCAGTCACCAGAGTCAACTGAGAAAATTAATTTACCTTATCAACATCAATTCAATACTCTACTCAAGCAATAGTATGAAAAAAAAATATACAAGCAAGGTATGAAAATAACATACAAGTCCATCTGCAGAGATTTTAATAATCGTGTACTCGATACGGTGGACAAGAGGCACCTGAAATAAAAAAACCTACTTGATTAACAAAAGAAAAACAGAAGAAATTACTTGATGAACCTACATGCGAGTGGTGAACAGGGAACGTGCATGTGGTGGCTAAAGTATGGCGGCGGTGGATGCAGATGGTTATGATAAATGTGGATTTGGATATGGTTAATGGTGGTGAGGAATAAGTCGAAAGAGGATATATTTACGAAATTGCCCAAACTTAAAAGGAGGACATGTCATACATTTTTAAAGAATTATCATATATTTCATACTTGGAAATGCTAGTGAAAGCGTTGAAACAAAAATTTGATTCGTTTAACTTCCAACATGTTCCTAGCTCCCGATATAATAATTTTCAAATTTCAACATACCCCAACCCAAATTGACCCAAAACCGAATAACCTGAGTTCTAAACAGGGTGGGTTTGGGCATGTTTTTTAGTCTCGACCTGAATCTAATCGAACCCAAAATCCCTAATTATTAGCACCGAAGATATAAGCCCCAAATAAATCTAACAGATAACTTTATGCAAGAGTTACTTATTACTATACGAATCAAATATTCAAGTATATAAAAAGCTATTCAACTCCATATTTTAACTACTTATAAAGCATGGATAAAAAACTCTTAATCACTTAATCTCTTAATTTTGTTCTATACCTATTTTACCCTTGCCAACTTTCAAAACTTTGAAAAAAAAGGTTAAAAATAAACGTTACACAAAACACTTAACCAAAATATCATTATAAATATATGCGGCTATAAAATCATGTTGCTATGCACAGGTAATCTTCTAGTAATTAATTTATGCCATTAATAAACCTCAAAACCCAAAAGTATCATTTGTGTGGTAAAGTTGGTAAAATTACATGTAACAGAAGAGACAAAATTGAAGTAGAATTACAAATTTGAAGTTACAGGTTAAATATATAAACTTAAACCTATTAATTAAAAGTCCTAACATAAACTTAAACATGTACGAATTGGAGCATAGATGAAGTAGAATACAAATTTGAAGTCTTAGATTTCACTACAACAAAAACCGCTTTTTGTGACTACAAAAGTAGTCGCTAAAAGCACAACATGTAGTCGCTATAAACCTGTTGCGACTACATGTAATCTCAAAAACTACCATCTCTTATACCTCGTCGCTATAGGTTTGTAGTGACTACCGCCTTCGTTTCTAGCGACTACTACTTGTTGACTTTGACTTTTTAAAGTTTGACCAAAAAACTATAACGACACATTTGTAGCGACTATTTTGTAGTCGCTATATCTTTTTTCATTTTTTCTCCGATCCTTTCAGCGACTACCTGTTGTGACTACATGTAGTCGCTAGAAGGTTCTACCCATAATGTAACAATTACCTTTAGCGACTACATGTAGTCGCTAAAGGTACCTGCTGCACAAGCAAATGCAGGCTGTTCCTAGCTGTTTTACCAGGTCATTCCGACCCATTCCGCAAGCAGTTTTTCCAGAATTTCAACGCAAATCAATTCAACACAAATAATAACTTAAAACATACAAATTACATTCACTTAAAGTTCAACGATCACTTGTTCAACAACATAAACTTAAATTGTTCAACGATAACAACATATGCTTAAATTGTTCAACGACCGACATAAGTTGTTTAAAAGCATAAACGTTCCACAAACCAACCTAACAATAACAAAATCTCCTATTCACCTGAAGGGCCGACATCATCGTCCGTGTTAAGAGCATCTTCGTCAGCATCTAAAAACTGACTTGGGTCGAGAACGGCGAGACGTAGTTATGGGGTGTTGTTGTTATTATTCATAAAATTATCATACATCTATTGAACTTGAAGCTGACTAGCCGCAACATACCTAGTAAATGTCGACCGAGATATCGGTGGTTCGGGGGTGTGGGAAGCTACAGACCCAGACGAGGATGAACCAACCGACAACCGCCTACCTCGACCCGGGTAGAACGCTCAACTCACTCCCAGCACTTGGCTTATAATCTGTTGATCACTCATCCTTATCTCTTGTCCTTCTTGGCTCTCCCGTATCCTGATCATCTCATTTTGTAAAGTCACAAAACAATGAAGTTAATTTCACAAAAATGAAAACAACTTATAGTTGACCCATTTTAGCCCAAATGTAAAGTAACTGGTCCTTTATATCATACCCGTTTCACCCGTTTTAGCCTAAATGTGTACATGTTTGGGCTAAAATAGGTGAAATAGGAAATGATAAAGTTACTTATTTGTACATGTTTGGTCTATAATGGGTGAAACAAGTGTAATATAAACATCTAATTTACTTTTTTAGTATATGTTTCACCCCTTTTGACCCATTTCACCCGTTTTAGTCTAAACGTGTACATGTTTGGGCTAAAATGAGTGAAATGGGTCAAAACGAGTGAAATTACTCAAATGAAAAGTTACTTATTCGTACATGTTTGGGCTATAATGGGTGTAATATAAACATCTAATTTACTTATTAGTGCATGCTTCACCCGTTTTGACCCATTTCACCCGTTAAAGCCTAAACGTGTACATGTTTGGGCTAAAATGAGTTAAATGGGTCAAAACAAATGAAATAACTCAAATAAACTACAAAGTTACTTATTCGTACATGTTCGGCCTATAATGGGTGAAATGGGTGTAATATAAACATCTAATTTACTTATTTGTACATGCTTCACCCGTTTTGACCCATTTCACCCTTTTAGCCTAAACGTGTACATGTTTGGGCTAAAATGAGTGAAATGGGTCAAAACGAGCGAAATGACTCAAATAAACTACAAAGTTACTTATTCGTACATGTTCGGCCTATAATGGGTGAAACAAGTGTAATATAAACATCTAATTTACTTGTTAGTACATGTTTCACCCGTTTTGACCCATTTCACCCGTTTTAGCCTAAACGTGTGCATCATCTATACATATCTAGAGTGGTATATAAGTCAATAAAACTTGCGGATATGACTCATCATTTATACATATCTAACTAATTTTATAAGTAAAAAATTACTTATCAATTATATAATTCATGTCAACAAGTGTCACATATTTACGTACCTGTGGACACACTGTTAATAAACTTCCATGTAGGGTTTTGTCGCGTACAACCTGTGAACAACACACCATCACTATATAGAAACCAATTCTTATGTTTCAACAAATAAATTAAAAAAAAAACATATATATTACCATCTATTGTTTCCACATTATTCCACTACTCTTGCTATGAAGTTATCCTAAATAACCGATGTCATGGCTTCTTGATAGGAAGTATACTTGATTATTTGTAGCTTTTTCAATGGTCTTATGGCCGAAAAATGCCTAAATCGATTCAAACAATCCTGCCACCTGTAACACCAAACATCTTAGAGGGCATTTGGGATTGAGTAAGTGCTTTTCTACTTGCAAAATTAGCAGATAAGCAGTTTTAAATGTTCAATACTTTTAGCTACATGTCTTACCACTTTTCCATATAACATAACAACCAAAAACTATAGACATTGCTACAGATTTACAAAAAAACCATAAACCAAAACCAAAAACCATAGAAAAAACCAAAAACTATGTACAAAATTATACATGTTGTTGGTGGTGAACAAGGGCATCAGCAGGTGGTGGTGAATGTGGTGGCGACGGCAGCAGGTAGTCAACAACGGCAGCAAACACAAACACAAATTAACTAAACGCATACCATAAACCAAATTACCTAAATTAAACACAAACATCAAAACCATAAATACAAACACCTTAAAACACAAACCAAATTAAACCATAAACCAAATTAAAAAACAAAACAAACCTATAGAGGTGGTGGGTCGCGGCTGGTGGTGGTGTCAGGATGACAGAAACAACGGCAATGGGTGGATTTGGGCGGCGAGTGGTGGTGGGTGGTGATAGTCATATTGGGAGTGAATGTGGTGGTGGTATTGGTGGTGAATGTGGTGATATTTGGTGGTGAATGAGTGAAAAACGAGAGGATGAAGTGAGTAAAATGATTTTTGGTAAAGTGTTAAGTTTTGGAGAGATGAGAGTAAATGAGATCTGGTTTTTTGTATCAAACCTGTAGCGACTACACATAGACTTATAGAGACTACATGTAGTCTCTATAGCTCATGGAGGGGAATGAATATTTTAGGCGGTCATTTTGACTTTTCGTGAAATATTGGTGCGAAACTTTTAGCGATTACGGGAACACTTATAGAGACTATGTGTAGTCACTAAAAGTATTTTTATAATTTTTAACACTTTTAAAATATATGTAAATTAGATCAATACAGTAATTTTTACAAAAAACCCTAACTAAATTGAACGGTGTTAAACCATAACAACGTTCGTTCAAGGCGCAGTTTTGAGCTTAAGATTATGTTAAATCGAACAATGTTATATTCAAAACAAACGTTGTTAGCGCTTTTCGTTTAGAATTTTTTAATATATTCAAAAAGTTTTAATTATATTGCTATACGTAAGATGTTAAACGAATGAGTCAAAATGATTTATGAAAGCTTTTCGTACATGTTCACTTGCAATACAAATGTGTAACGATATCATCTCGACTCTTTCGTTTAAAATCTCATGTATAACGATATCATCTCAACTCATCTGTTAACATGTCTTGTTTAACAATATCATCTCGACTCATCCGTTTAACATCTCATGTGTATAGATATCATCTCGACTCATCCGTTTAACATCTCATGTATAACGATATTATCTCGACTTATCCATTTAACATGTCTTGTATAACGATATCATTTTGACTCATCTGTTTAACATGTCTTGTATAACGATATCGTCTTGACTCATCTGTTTAACATGTCTTGTATAAAGATATCATATTGACTCATCTGCTTAACATCTCATGTATAACGAAATCATATCGACTCATCCAGTTAACATGTCTTGTTTAACAATATTATATCGACTCATCCGTTTAACATATCATGTATAATGATATCATCTCAACTCGTCTGTTTAACATCTTATGTATAACGATATCATCTCGAATCACCCGTTTAACATCTCATGTATAACGATATCATCTCGACTCATCCGTTTAACATGTCTTTTATTACGATATCATATTGACTCATCCGTTTAACATATTATGTATAACGATATCATCTCAACTCGTCTGTTCAACATCTTATGTATAACGATATCATCTCGAGTCATCCGTTTAACATCTCATGTATAACGATATCATTTAGACTCATCCGTTTAACTTGTCTTGTATAACGATATTATCTCAACTCATTTGTTTAACATATCACGTGTAACGATGTCATCTCGACTCATCCTTTTAACATCTTGTGTACAACGATATCATATCGACTCATTATTTTAGATTTTATGGATATACAAAAGATGTTAAACGGATGAGTCGAGATGTTATGAGTATACATGAGATGTTAAACGAATGAGTCGAGATGTTATGGATATACATAACTTGTTAAATGGATGAGTCGAGTTGTTACGGTATACATGACATGTAAACCGGATGAGTGAAGATGTCCTCGGAAAACCTTTGGTGGGAAACTTCACCGGCAAAATATCCGGTGAGAAACTTTCACTACAAAAAAGGGCCATTTAGTGGCACACAAAAAGTGTCACGAAAAGCGAAATAAGTGTCACTAAAGACCCATAACAACTCGAATCATCCATTTAACATGTTATGCATATCTATAACAACTCGACTCATCCGTTTAACATGTTATGCATATCTATAACAACTCGAATCATCCGTTTAACATATTATGCATATCTATAACAACTCGAATCATCCGTTTAACTTGTTATGCATATCCATAACAACTCGAATCATCCGTTTAACTTGTTATGCATATCCATAACAACTCGAATCATCCGTTTAACATGTTATGCATATCTATAACAACTCGACTCATCCGTTTAACATGTTATGCATATCTATAACAACTCGACTCATCCGTTTAACATGTTATGCATATCTATAACAACTCGACTCATCCGCTTAACATGTTATGCATATCTATAACAACTCGACTCATCCGTTTAACATGTTATGCATATCTATAACAACTCGACTCATCCGTATAACATGTTATGCATATCTATAACAACTCGACTCATCCGTATAACATGTTATGCATATCTATAACAACTCGACTCATCCGTTGAACATGTTATGAATATCTATAACAACTCGACTCATCCTTTTAACATGTTATGCATATCTATAACAACTCGACTCATCAGTTTAACATGTTATGTATATCTATAACAACTCGACTCATCCGTTTAATATGTTATGTATATCCATAACAGCTCGACTTATCAGTTTGACATGTCGTCGGGACCAAATTTGTCTAATTCCAAAATCATTGACTGAAAAAGTATGTATGTTCCACATTGTAATGCACTTCATATATATTTACTTCGATTTGTAATGTAATCCGCATTCGTCTTTCGTTTCGTTGTCTAGTACAAAAAGTAATTTAAATTATTTAGAAATCGTTTTTAATTTGTTTAAATAACTTATAATTAATTTAAAATATTTAAAAATTAATTATAATATTATTAATCTATTAAAAAAATGCAACCTTTAGGGACTACATGTAGTCTCTAAAAATTGGGCGCAAAAAATTCCCTCGCCGGTAAAACAAAAAATTTTGGATTTGGCCAAAAAAATTTCGTCCCAGAACCTTTTGCGACTACATATAGTCTCTAAAGATTTGGCGCCAAAAATTCCCGCAACCAGAAAAGTAACATTTTTTGACTTTGACTCAAATTTGTTCGTGTCGAAACCTCTTGCCACTACATGTAGTCGCAACAAGAGATAGTCAAAGCAAAATAATTTGCGGACTCGTAATTTGTCTTCTAGTGTATCTATAGCGACTACACGTAGTCTCTACAGATTAAAATGTAGTCGCTACAAGTTTGGGTCAAAGACGGGACTACGAAAATGGGATTTTTGTCGTTTTGTGTGCCTATTGCGACTATATCTGTAGTCGCTAAAAAATTGGCGTCCCCAAAGCCCAAAATTGGTGTAGTGTTTGGATACAGAATAATTTAGTGATAATAGTTCTACAATCAAGTTATCAAAGAATTCAGTGATGCATAGAAGGACTAAACACTTAGATGTAAACTCTTTGGATTTGCTATTCCAAACACACATAAGCAAAAGAAAATTTCAAACAATTTCTATTCTGGGCAACCAATGAAAACGTTTATTTACTGAAAAAAATGGTTTAAACAAACAATTTGATCAAAATGATGCTACAAAATAGCAACCCCAGACACTATTTAGCTACAAAAAAAAGTTGTTTAAACAAACAGCTCTAGCCATGAATGTGAAATAATTATAAAAGAGCGAGATTTTACCTTAGTGATAATATTTCCGAGACCACCTATTTCAATAAGATAACCGTCGTCTTTATCTATTCCTGGTTTCTGAAATGAAACAAATAAATTGAAAAAAAGAACATAACATTCTAAGTCTAAAACAGTTCATCATATGTTATCTCGTAAGTATTGCTAGACTTGATAACACATGAAATGAGTAATGTAAGTTATAATCTACTTACAAATACATGATTTTCAGCTGGTGATATATTGGCAAAGTATTGGAGCAATGCGATGAAACCTGGTTGAAAGAACACTAGGGTTAAGGTAGACGACGAAGCAATATAATCTTTGAGCATATTTCTGGTTTGATCTTGACACCTGTGTTAGTTTTGTTTCGAACCCATCAAGAAAACGAGAACTAAAGGGTTGTGATTTGAGTTTGTGTTTCAGATTAAACAAAAGAAAGAACTATACTGATTTTGGTTGTGTTCTTTAAAAGAAGATATATGAGATAGAAAGGAGTTAGGTTAGGTCTAGAGAAAAGTTGGTGGCTGAATTTTGGAGAGAAATAGTAGTGGGAGCTGAGGCGTGTGTTTGTGTAGTAGAAGAAAGATCGAAGTTGTGTGATATATAATGAACCAAGATAATTAATATGGGGTAACCTAAAAGCTGAATTTTCTTTAATGCAATTGTGTAGTTGATCAACATAAATGTATATGGTTGGAGACCTAACACTGTATGATAGGTAGAAAGAACACTTGAATGAGCTAGCTAGTGAGCATATATGGTGCATGATAAATGGAACTTAAATGATACACAAAGGAGGTGGGTGGGTAGTTGCTTGGTTTTTTAATAAGGTATTTAAGATAACTGAACCAACAATAAGTTGGAGCTGTTTGACTATAAGTACCTGCTATTTGGTTATCAGCCATAGGTTTGATGGTGTTAGTGCCAAAGGGGCGGATATAGGTTGAAGAGAGTGAATACCCTGTTTGAATTGTTAGGGGTATTTGGTTGGGGAATTGATAGCACACTTGAATGTACAAACTAGTAAAGCAACATATATACTAAATAAGCTGGAACCGTTATGGTTGGGAATTTTTGGTTATAATTAGTGAAAAGAAGCAACGGGCCACAACCCTTTTTTAATTAAATGCAATAAATTGAGTTTATAGGGTGATATCAGATCTAATTTGAGTTACTTTTGCAGTAGTGATGATCTAATCCTTTCTGATAATCTTGTTGACGTTTTTACTATTAAGTAGTTAACTTCCGGCCCAGAATTTGATTCAAGCGATATGCCTTCATGCTTAACGATACTCGACTTCTGGGTCATTTGGTTATTTTTGTAGTAATGTACTGTGGTAGAATGTGTAAATAGCACATCATACAGGTATATCTTTTGGAAATACTGGCTGCTGACTTTATTTTGGATGCTACGTGAGATTTTACAAACTAGAGAACATGAAATTACATCTATGTTGTATGCTGCTTTTAAATTTAATTGACTTTACCTTAGGCAAAGGGTAAGGTTGATGGTGTTCGATTCTTGATTTATCATTTGGTCATTACAATCTTGGAGTGATACAATGTGGTGAGGATAATTTTTGTCATTTCAGTTTCCTTCGTTTATCTATGGTTTTGGCACAACTATTATGAAGGGAGTGATACAACTTTCTAACTCATACCTGTCATGGGATTTGTCGAACCATGGTTTTATGGGTTTCATAAACCATAAAAAAGTCACGCCAAAGAAAACACGACAACCATCTGATATCATATGCCCCTAACAACTTTGGAATGTGAAGTTATTTGGTACGTCAAAAGTCATTAATTAAATTGAAATGTATGGGGCTTTATACACGAGCATAACTTCTCAAGTTATTTGGATCGTAAATAGTCAATCCAACTTTACGAGAACATTTCATATTATACGAGTTGTTGTTGGGTCATAAGAGCAGTAGTAATGGTAAACTTATGGATGATTAGATGATCATGTCATTTTAGTGTCATCTCGGTTTCTTTCTAAGACCAAATGCCCGTAATAAGACAAATTCGGTTACAACTGAAAACATATCTCACAAAAATTAATTAAAAAACAATCACACACACAAACTATATGTAAACCTAAGGTTGGCTAAGCGACACAACCAAGCAAAAATTAAGGGAAAGGGGGGGGGGGGGGGGGGTCTCTTGGGCTAGACCAACCAAACCAAAGATCGCCATTACGACTAGCCTAAAGATAATAATAGCTCACATGTTCAGTATCCCAGATTAATATGCACAATTCGTTAGGGTGTACAGTTCGTTCTGTTTTTTTAGGTTGGTTAGTGAATTGGTCTTTTGTTTGGCCGAAAACCGGGTTTTTAACTCGAATTTTTTATGTTTGGCGGAGTTATATAACATACAAAATGAAAATGAATGAAATGACCAAATTACCCTGAACGGTGGTATATAACGAGTTATTTAAGAATTTAAAAAGAATAATAAGTCATTTTGGTTACTACATATAATATTTATAGATTTTACCCGCCAAATTACCATTCACCTTTATGCCACATTAAAGAGATCCGCTCAAGATTTACAAAAAGAAATCTTCTATACAATGATGTGACAAGATTATTTGTCTAATAAAATAAATTCTTTTTTTTACAAGGGATCTACTATAGGTACCCCTGACGTGATGTTTTGTCCTCCTACCCATGGTCCCCCTCTGTTTACAATACAATACAGTTTTTATATCAGTTTTCGTTTCGTATTTTCTGTCAGTTTAAGCTTTTGACTTATTAAACTTTATATTTTATGTTCCTTACTTTCAGGTTTATAGTTTTTTAATATAAACAAAATTATAAAAATAAAAAATAAAAAAACGTAAAAATACATGGGGGTAACGTTTGCTTTTTTGAAGGTATGTATAACTTGTCCCTTTTTATAATTGTTATGATTGGACAAATGATATTGTCACATCATTGTATAAAAATTCTCCTTCTTAATTTATTTTGTCAATATAGCATTTTTTTATAATAACAAATAAACTACAATATTAAATTCGTAAAATGAATCAACGGAGCCAAACTGAGGATTCTAATATTATACGGGAAAATAATTTGCATGAGTAAACTTGATACCTAAAGATATGTCTAACTCTAAAATCATAACACACGCCAAAACTAGTGAGCATTATGAAAAAGAAAATATACATTCCACATGTTATACGATGAATTGTTTAGGCATAAATTTAATGATATGAATCAGCTAGGTCTCTATATGATTAGTTGATTACTCATATTATCCCATGGGTGATATATTTGAGGTGGTGGTTTGGCACTTTAATTCTGCGTAAATTATGTTGGTAATTTACATGCTTAAAAAAAGCTAAAGTAGTTTTTTTGTCTTTAGCATCTTCATTTTTTTGAATGACTGAAATACATATAACTAAAAAGCTACTATCAATGTGCTAGGAGCAAAAGTACATATAAAGACTAGAAATAAACACAAGCTGCAAAAAATAGATCTACCCGAGGCTTTAACTGCGAGGAGTCGAGGACTAGAAAAAAGATGGAAAACTCTTGCCAATTACAGTAAAATTGAGACAAGAGAAAAATCCCCATGCACGGAGGCCGAGCCACCAGTTTTCACTCTAAAGTGTTTTTATGTAGACCCGTTTTTATGTAGACCCAAACAAGCCCTGGGAAAAGAAAACAAAAAGACGACAATTCGAAAGAACCAGATAAACTCGCGAAGCTCAAAACTCCCAGCAGCACACCTCAGGAACTCGAAAGAAACAAAGGGTGTTTTAGCCATTCTATCCAATTACACGACATATGACCCCTACTAATGAGCCAAGAAACGGAAACCAAACGAATGTTGTTGAAAATATCACTTTTTCTCATCGGCGGTGAACAAAAAGCAACACTATTGCGATACCTCCAAAGCCACCAAAGGGACGAAGAAAAAACAATAGAGGGCGGCGTTTCATCTCATTAGAATTGTTCCATGAGTCAAACAAAACCAAACCAAACCATCCAATGCTTGAGATAAGTAAAAATGGGAAGAGGGATATCACACCATTTTCGAACTAGATTCTAAACCTCCTTAGCTATGTCACATTCCAAGAAAATGTGATTAGAAGATTTCACGTTTCCATTGAAAGAGGGATACGAGATCGTCGGAATGTCAATTCCACGAGAAGAGAGATTAGACCTATGAGGCAACTGGTTAAGCCATTCTCCAATTGAAGATATTTACTTTCTGGGGAAGAGTTTTGTCCCATTTAGTCGGAGGAGACAACGAGGGAAATGTATAGACGGTCGTATCATTTTTCGAGTTATAAATTTATGAAACACGCAAGTTCTTTTAGCAATCTAAACAAACTATGCTTTTATCATTGTGATAATCAGAATATTGACAATATGAACATAGTTAAGCAATAAACAGGTTTATACAGTCTTTATGTTATATGGAGTATCAATTTTATAAGTCCGCAGCGAAGAAGCACGGGTCTTATTACCTCGTTAGTTAATAAACTAATAATAAAACACCATACAAAATACAAATTTATGCCAATAACATTAAGATATTATGATAACACATCTTGACATACACACGATTCCATCCCTTATATTATCTTTCTTCCCATAAATTACTTAGCATGCCATTAATAACAACTAAATATTAACAAAGTGTGTTTATGTAGTCCTTTTTTAATCAATTGAAAGCACAAAATATAAACTATCACCGTCCCAGGGGCGGACAAAGGGGTTCCTGGGAGCACGGAAACCCCATGGATTTTTCTTAGGTAATGTAAAAATATGTCAAAAAAATGCTTGATCATTAATTTTGGGTTACGAGTGGTACTTTTTATAAATTGAACCTAATGACTCGTCCCATTACATCATCTAAACCAATATTATTTAGCTAAACTAATAATTAAATAGTTTTATTAGTTTTCCTGTAAGGATAAAGAAACATTGTACTTTTATTGTTGCGGGATATATTCAATTCTTATTGAACCTTTCTTATTTGTTTAGTCTCACACACAAAGATAGCCCAACATCTTTAACTCATGCACATCCCTCGCTCTTTCTGGTGGCTATAAATGTTGCATTATTTCCACTAGAATTTTCAACCCTCTTTGACACAAAACTTTCTATTTTCTACCACTCTCTTCTCCTACCTTCTTGATTACATTAACTTGTATATATTTATTTATAAGTGATCACTCTCTTTCTTTCATCAAAGTCCGAAGAGAAGAACGCTTGTATTCGCCAAAAAACGAAGTGTTGTAAAATAGGCATCACACACGTAACCATTGTTACGGTTTTCTTCTTTATCTAAACTCTCTCAATCTTTGTTATTGTATATTGGTAGATCCAACTTGTGTGTATATCGAGGATAGTTGTGTAAGTGTAGATCCGAACGGTGTATAAGTCCGTGAAGTGTTGTGTGTAGATCCGGACAGTGTGTAAGTCTGTGAAGTATTGTGTGTAGTGTTTTGTAGATTGGTTCTAGCTAAGATTAAAACTCGACATTTAGCTTAGTGTCCGAAATTAGTGTAAGAAATGTTTTATGGTTTTCTCCGCCTGAAGGGAGCTTGTTGATTAGTGAAGTAACTCCCGAGTTGGGTACTCGAAGAGTAGAATAGGGTGAAGAGGAGCTTCGTGTCCGAACAACTATAAATCATCGTGTCTGATTTGCACATTCTTTTACCCTTTCTTTACGTTTATATTCTCCTTTATTGCTCATTATTATGTTTGTATTATGTTCATATTTGTGTAATTGGTTTTTTATATTGTGTTGTCAATATGTGTGTCTTGGTTTGGTAAACATATTTGGAATTATGTTTATGACATAATCTATAATATGTATAGTTGTTACAACCATCAAAATCACTATTCATATTTAGCAACGCTTGATCGAAAATTTGATACAAAAGATTTTAGATTTTAAATAGAAACGTATTCACCCCTTCCCCTTCTACATTTCTACAATTGGTATCAGAGCTAGGTTGCTCTAGTTTTCAAAACAAATGGTTTTTAAAATAGAATACGATTCATGTATCAAATTTCTCATAAAAAGTGATTAAATATGAAATGTGTTTTGTTGCTTAATTTGTACTAGAATGTTTTGTTTCTTAATTAATACTAGTTTTGTTGGTTAAATGCACCTCATATAGTAGCTTGAAGGTAAATCTTCTCAAAAGAGTTTGAAAGTGTCGATGTTTGGTTTTCTAAGTCTTAAAAGTAGTAATGACGTCTAAAACACGTGCTTTATGTGCAAAAACAAGTTCTTTAAGTTTTGTAAGTCACTAAATGAATTTATACATGAAAAACTCTTTTTTTAGTACCGGCGACGGTCCTCAACATATGGACAGTCATTTATGGGACCGTCAGTATTTAAGGGACCTTTAAATATTTTCGAGTCGGGGATTTCTTGTCGATGAATCTTTGAAAAATAATGTCTTTATCTTTTCAAAATATTGATCTTATTTAATTTTTGAAATGAGGAGGAAACTATTTTATTTTCAAATAAAATCGAGCAAAGTATACACTATTGCATCTAATACACAAAACAATGACGAATATTTTTATATGTGTTATGCTAAATGATTATGTGTGTTTCCTTGTGTTTTAATTTTTTATTAGATTATTAAGTGATCATTGCTATTTTTAATTGAGCTACTTATATATTTAAACATATATGCAATGTACATTATTTTTCAGTCACTAGTTTTTCGGATTATGCCTAAATAGAACTTATGCTACATTTCTTGCATTGAGATTGCGAAATTGTTCTTGCACTGTTTATATGCATAGATCACTCTTCTTGCATATGTGTTTTGACATACCTAGGAATGAAAACTAATTTGATTAATCATGTGCGTCGAAAGACATTGTCTTACACAATTATCTTTTCAAATGATCAAGTGTTAAAATATGTCACCTCAAAATTCTTACTTTCATAAATTTTCAATATGATCCCTAAATCATTACAACCTCCTATCTTGCTTGACCATGAGTAGTCTAAACAAGATAAAAGATCACATAAATACATTAGTATTTAAGTAAAAGAAAATGTATTTTTAAACTTTGCTTATACTTGTATTAACCATGTAATATTTTACAACAATTGTGTGTCGCATAAAAATAGTTAGGATAATTATGTCTATACTCATGAAATTTCAAAAACTATGCATATTATACGTAATATTAAATAGTTTTTTTGCACGTACAAAATAAATGACAATTATAAAGTTGTAAGCTAACATGTCATTACTATTAACCTCACACTTACAAGTTATATTAGACTTAATGGAACACATTCCATAAATCTTTATTTTCTTTAAAAAGAGTGGTCGTGAGGGTCAAGAAAGATTTCAAATGTGCATCAATTCATTATTCAAATTATGATTGATATCATTGTGAAATCTAATTGACAAGTTTTCGAGTATGCACATGAAATTGAAGTCATTATTTGTATAGCTTCAAGATTACGTCAAAATATAACATAATATATATTATCTTGAATCTACATATTCAGTCACATTCGATTGTTATGAAAATAATGACGTCCTTCTCGAAGAAGAAAAGAATATGCATTTGATCATAACTCACACTTGTGCGAATGATGTCATATTGAGTCTTCTTGTCCGATGGTTGTGTTCTAACTATTAAACTAATATGTTTAAAAGATGAATAAAATACACAACGAAGTAGGAATGAAAACTTAGATGTTTCATCCGAAATATTCAAGTAATTTACTTTGCAATGCTATTTGTAAATGTGTCATTTCCGAAAAACCAAACACGAGCAAACAAACAACATATGTAAACTTTGCTCATGAACGACTCAACACTCAAAATCACATGTTAAGTAAAACTTAAAATAATATATATCCTATGCATCTCATTTTCTTTGTAGCATGTTATAAGAAAATAAACTATATATTGTTTTAAAATATCTAGGATACTAGATTTGGAAGGTAACCCAATACAACTTGTGTCATTGCATAAACAAGTAAAATTCGTTTATCACATTATACACTAGAATACTTATTTTCCTAAGCAATTTATAAGAGTGAAAATTGTATCCTCTTATATAAGTATATTTGTTGAAAATACAATATGTCTTTTCTCAATGATACATCATAAAACAGTTACAAGATCTATTAAGGTAAGTAACCTTAATGAGACTTTTTTTTATCAAGATATACTAAGGAGTATTCTTGAAACACTTACGATAGAGCATGTGCTATACTTTTTCACATGAGCACATTTCTTGGCTTTAGAAAACCAAATTGTGTCAAAATAACATCTAACAACTCAACAAACAAAGATGTCATCTATGAGATCATGTTATGCACCACTAAACCAAATAACCTCTAAATCTCAAACACAAGATTGAAACATTGTGTTTGCCTTTGTTAGGATATTGTATAAGACGTGTCATCTTCATTAACCGGGTCTTAAAATATGGTTAGTTAAGTCATATTAGGACATGTACTAGCGAAATTAGATAATATAATCTTTGGTACACTTCGATAGAAAAATATAGGAATTCAACTTTTTCTAACATGAGAATGACTACTGGAGAACCTATTGCACTAGAAATGTAATTTGACCTAATGGTTGAATTGCTTTCAGGAGAGAAGTTTGGTCTGTGGTAAACCCGTAAAAATGGTTGTGTTTAGCTTTAATTGAGCACCACTAGTGATTATATCATATCCATTCTTTACTTGAAAATTTTCCATTCCTATATTTGACTAAAGATAGTTTACATCGGTGAACCTTTTCTCCCATTAGGATTGCACTTTGAACAAGTAATAATTAGGATTTTTCTTAGAAAACCTAGATTACTTGCATCTCACATATGTGTTTTTGATGTTTCAAAATGACTATTTGTTCTTGCAAGATATAAAAAAATGTCTTCATGCCTTCTTAAATGCTATATGATTATTTACTTTTTGTATGCATGTTTATTAGGAAAGGTTTGGTTTTTATTGTATCTCTTGATATATATCCATGATATATGCTCTTATATGCTAAATGTCAACATGTTTTACTTAATGTTTCGATTTATAGTAATCATGCTTCGTATGCATCTCTTTACATGACTTACATGTTATTTGTGCACCCACACTATGTCGGTTTGATATATAACGGACTGGGTATGCTTATTATGATAACCTCTTAGATGTCATATAGTCTTACATTATTATGTAATGCATTCTTAAATACGTTTACATGCTTAAAACTTTGAGTATTATGCATCTAGGCATAAATCTCCTCACACTAGAATATAATTTTCTTTTGGTGTCTCAAGTTTCCCAATATAATAGGTCATAATAGTCGCAAAATGATCCTTGATCTCCTAGAATCTTCATGCACACAATTCCTTAATCATCTAGATCTCTTTCAAATAATCCACTCTTCTTTCTAGGAAAAGTTAGGTACAAATCTAGTACTCCTCCAAGTATGTTTGTGATAACGCTACAGGCGTCGTTCGGGGTCAAAGGAACTTCCTTTTCTTCGAGCAAGTTTTATAACACCCTAGGCAGTGAACCTAATCGTTGTAGTGTAGTATTAGGGTAAGCCACAGGTGTTGATATCGTTCTCTAGGGGAATAGGAATGCTAGTGAGAAGTTATTACGCTAAGGTAGGGGTTGAGGAAGATTATTTTTTTTATCTTTTTATGTTTTTTAGGAAATGGAAAGGTACGAATCTCGGGGTTTGGATTTGGGGGGTTGGTATTGCTACCGATTACTCTACTTATCTAATTATCTAATCTAAGGTGTATGTAGTCTATGTCTAATTATTGTGTGCTCGTATGATAGTTTAAAGATGTATTTACTTAGGTTTTACTACTCCTTAATTATCTCCTATTGGTGGTTGAATTGTCACGTCCTTATTCTTAATTGCGTTGTGTGTCTAAAGTTGTAGGGTATGCGTTTATCCCTAACTCTTTGAAGTTACCAAAGGGTCTCGTCTACAAAATACCACTGGGGATCATAAACTCTAACTCTAAGGCCTCTTTGGATAGTTTAGCTTACAACCGCTCAAGGTGCTATAACCTAAGGTTCACAAAGATTAATCAAGCATTAAGTACACAACGAATGACCTATCGCATTACTAGATCATTAACAACTAAGATAAGAGACAACCAATCAATATTCAATAATTAAGTTTCATATTCCCTAAGCAAACACACAAATAAATTAGCCGGACATGGAGAATATGCAAGCATACACACAAATAATCAAAGACATAATTGTATTAATGAAGTAAAACACTTATCTTGATGTAAGATAGGGTTTGGAACCCTAAAATACTGTACAAGACAGCCTTGGTTCGGTTTAGGTTTTTACTCCAAAAGACTACACATAAATACTGAAAAATTCGGATTCTATATATAAGATTACATCTGCGACTGCGTCACCTTATGTTTTGTGACGCCGTCGGATCGCAGTCATTAGGGTTTCGTCTTGGCCACGTTAGACTTGCGACGGCGTCACCTTGTGCTTGTGACGCCGTCCTCTTCAGCTTTTGACGCCGTCTGGATCGAATCTAGGCCGTTGATGAGTGTGTAAATACTCATCATTTTTGTACAAAATGAACTGCAAAATCATCTGAAAACACTCAGAAACACATCAAAATGATCAAAATATCACAAATCAGTGTTTTATGAGTTTTAAATGCAAAAATATCAAAATCAGATGAAAAACATATCAAATTTGCAAAAATTGCAGTTTCAGCCCCCCAAGTTTCAAAAATTGTCAAAAACAGTCCCTGAGCACATAATTTCAAAAGTAAAGTCACCAAAGGTCCTTTTAAAATCAAAAGTTGTCAAATTTAGTCCTTTGGTGAAAAATATGAAAAGTTTGAGAAAATTGCAAAAATGGTCCTCCAAGTTTGAAAATTGGCAAAATTAGCCCCTGGAAAATTGCAAAATGGCAATTTTGGTCCCTATACTTTTAAAGTTTGTCATTTTCAACCCTTGGAACAAGTTTGATGAATTGGCAGTTCTGGTCCCTGGAATTTCAGGAAGTACACATTTAGTCCTTGTTATTTTAAACCCTTTCAAACCATTTTGACCCTTGAACCTGTTTTGAACCCCTGTCAAAATTGCATTTTGACCCTCCCTTTTAATACACTGCCCAAGTCAAACAGTGTTTGACTAACACCCCTTGGCGCCAAAACCTTATCCCTCCCACTTGAGCCCTGCAACTCCCCTGCTACACTCAACTCCCCATCCCTTATCTCCTTCCCTGTCTCCCCCCTCCTCCACTACATCCAAGGTTCAATTAATGACCCCCCTACCCTCTCACTCAACCTCATCTGCTTAAACCTCATTTCCCGCCAAAACACTTGAAGGGCCAAGATTACTCAAAAATGATCCAAGAGCCAGGATTTGTGGTGGGATTTAATCAGTGATGATAGAGAAAGAGAATGGGTATAAAAAGAAGGAAGAGAAGCAAGCAAAAGGGTAGTTAGTTTTTATAAAAATTTCCTTATGTCGTTTTTTTTTTAATCAATGTCTTAGATAGTTCAAATGTTGTAATCTCAATTCCTTTGTATAACATTCAAGTTTAAACATCATTGTGGGGTGCTTTGGATATCTATTTAAAGTTTTTATATAAGTTAATATTTTCAAGGTTACTGTTGAGATTTTCAAGTTCTAAGTTTTCTGTCCAGGTTGTTAGTTGTTTGTTTTAAGCTTAAACAAGTTTGCTTATGGTCTTTATAAGCTTTCTATAAGCTCACAATACATTTTCAAGCAAATGTGTTGCCTGGTCAACAAAAGTCAACAGGAGCTCAAAAATGAACATGAAGATGAAAATGGGCATTGCAGTGGTGATTTTGGGTTGGTTTAGATTAGTTTAGCATAGTGGGGATTCTGGTTTTAGCCTGCAATCCAAGCTGGACCCATGTGAGTTTGAATGTCACTTGTCAATTTCAACCTATTTTGCATAATTGGTTTATACATGTATCTGTGCTTACATCTGGTTTAATCTTGCTTATTTAATGGTACTTAGAGTAGTTAAAATCCATTTGATCTATTTCACTAGCTTGTTCATTAATTGGCTTCAGTTTCATTACAAATTTGTTTTTAAAGGGGTGTTTGGATTATGCATATAAACTGTCTTAGAGGTTTAGTATGTGGATGAGTCTTGTTGTTTCAAGTCTTAGTAGCTCTTTTAAACTCAATTCTGTCAATAATTTGCACCCTACATAAGTTCCAAGTCAACTCACTCCATATCTGTCTTAATGTGCTTTACTGTTGGATATTTGGAGAATCCAAGTATGATTTTGTGTTCAAAATTCAGAGAACTAGCTTATTCAAGTTTCATTTCATCTTAATATATCATGTTAAGTCCACAAATCAAGATCAAAGTTGGAAATAGTCAACCTTTCAGTTTCTTTAAAAAGTCAAAACCTGTGTCAAATGCTTGATTTATGCAGATATTGCAGATGATACACAGGGCTCATTACAGCTAGTTAAGGTCTGATTTTTGGTCTAGAGTTAGTCTGCTAGGTGGTCTACTTAATTCAAGTGCTAGTTTTCATTTTAGCTTATTGGATCAGTAGATACATTAGCTCAAAGTAGGGTCCCTGTTACTGTCTGCTGCACATCAGCCCACTGTCCAATTTGGGCAGTTAATTTTTGATCCATATCTGCTTCATTAATAGTCATCACTAGCTGAAACTTTGGATTTATGATCTTTGGTTGGTTGGCTTGAGAACCATACTATTGTTCTTCCCTTTAGCTTATTGGATAAGCAGCTAGATAAGCTCAAATTTGGGTCCTGATTTCTGTTAAGCTTATATGGCAGTTTGCTTAATCTTAGGTATAGTGCTTATTAGCTGTTAGGAGTAGGTGATTTAAGTTGCTTTAGAGTAGATTTGATGTTATCCAGCTTCTGTAGCAGTTTGGTTCACTCTTGAGCTTATTTGCTTATTTCATAAGTGCTTATTAGGATCAGTTTACATTGCAGCTTTCATTTCCTTTATATAAGCCCTGTTTTTTCTATTTTTCTCAGCTTTAGAATATTATTTTAGATTTTCCCTGAAATTTTCATAATTTTTAGACATTGTTTGGTATTTTTCTTAATCAAATTTAGTTTTTAATCATTTTAAATTAGCTTTTATTGCAATTAATTGAGAAAAAGTTCCAAAAAATAATTTTTCAATTTTAATAGTTTAAGATAAATATAAATAGCAAAAAAAACATTTTTCCAAATTTTTCCACTTTTATTTGGTATTTTTCATAATTTAAATTAGTGTTAAATAGTTTAAAATTCCTAGAAAATAGAAAAATAGTCACAAAAATACAAAAATAGTTTTGAAAATTCTAGTTTGATATTTCAGACTTTTCCAAGTCTTAATCTTATTTTTCTGGCTCATTTTCCTAATTTCTTGTATTTTGGTTAATTATTAAATAGTTAAAAATAGTTTTTTAATTAATAATAATTAGAATATTAGTTATAAAAATAATTTTCTTTTTCCAAAAAGTTTCTTATATCATTAGGTTTGTAAAAATGTCATTTTCATATTTTTAGGGTTATTATTGCTCTAGTTTCACTTTTTAATTTGTACGTCGCATAGATTTTTAATTCAGTTTTATAAAAACATAAAAACAAAAACATCATTTTAATATTAGTGATAGCATTTATTTAATAGATTTTATCTTTTTAAGTTTCTTTAATTTGCATTTAAGCCGTTTTAATTTGTTGGCTTTTCCTGTAGTTATAATATCATCCAAATCTCCTTTTCCGTTCAAATCGCCCGATCACTAAACGTTTGATAATCCATTGCATAGCTCGCTGGGACATAACGACCCGGGGAAACACTATACTCCTCAGATCTTCATTGCATTTGTGTCTCAACTGTTTTAAGTCTGTTACGGCTGGTCCTTCACAAGTGACCAGTTTGTGTGATTAGACTTGACGGTTTTGCGCAGATCAGCCGTCTGAGTTGCGACGGTCTACTCTTTTATAACTTGACGTCGTCACTTGAAAATAAGAGTTTTGGCTTCTGTCCCGTCACAAAATCCTCCGACGGCGTCGCAGTTAAGCAGTGACGCCGTCACCTTGTGTTTTCAGCAGCTGGAGTGTCTCGATTCTTGACTTTGGCCATTTTCTTCGTATATCCGCGCCTTTTCGTCCAAATAAGTGCCATTACAGCAATTTGCCTTTAAGAGACCTAAAAAGTGAAAAGGAACGATATTAAGTAATAACGGATACAAAAGTGATCAAATAAGGGCTTAAACGACCCCTCAAAAAGGTACATTTTAAAACCTTATCAAATATCCCTACACTTGGTATTTGCTTGTCCTCAAGCAAATGTGCTTTTAGCCAATTAATTTATAAGTTAGGGGTCATGAAGCATTTGTTTAAAACAGTCCACAACACATATAAGCCCCGCAAAAGTCATAACAAGCACGGAAATTACATACTAGCACCTCACATGGGGTGTTTGAATACTCACATCTCTCTCGGGTGTATATGAAATATAACAAGTTGGAAATGGAAGATTAAACACTCATTAACCGGTCCTAGTACATAGATTACCATAGGCTTGAGAATAGATCAAACCTCCATCGCTTTGGCGTAAGCACCTAGGAAAGACTATCAAAGAGGTCTTTAAAGGGTTGTAATGTTAGGCTTACGGTAGGGAAACAAAGGGTTTGGTGGGATAGGCTATTTAGTGGTGGCAAGTCAAGAATCTTTATGTTACAAGCATACGAAAAATGGCGTTGCTAAGCCAAGACTCGACACTCTAGACTCTAAATAACTGAAACAAACAAACATAAATTTAAAGGATAGATGTAGGATGGTAGCCCGTATGTATGTATATATATATATATATATATATATATATATATATATATATATATATTTTTTTTTTTTCATACACTCTATTTTTTTCTTTTCTCTTTTCTATTTTTTTTATTTTTTTTTTTACACTTTTACTCTACCATCCTCTACGGTAACATCAAAATGTTAGGGATTTATAGGCACATCCCTACACTTGAGTTTTTATTACTCTAACACTAATTTGACTCGAATTGAAAAGATCAAAACACTTGGGGTACGTTATTACGCAAATAGGGGAATTTAACGTTCCCTTCCAATCATTTATAAACTTTAACTTTTTCCCATGAGTCTTCATCGTCCCAAAACTGTGTACAAAGGATATGACTCGACTTAGCAACTCATGCAAGCAACCAGATAATTGAACTAAGGGTTTAGGGTGATAACAACAAGGCACTAAAAGTGAGTGCATACAGGGTAGGCTAAGGCGATTTGGGTGTACATTTGGGGGTGGGGTGTAAACAATGCTCTTCATTGATATTCCGAAAAAACCGAAACATCACGAGAACCGCGAAAAGGATAAGCTCTGAGGGATTAACTAGGGGTATCGTGTACTAAAGATGAGTACAACGCAAATGGTGTGGGGGAATTACTCAACCGATGTGGAAGAAGTAATTATATTACGGGTATCAAACAAGGGTTATCCTAATGCCTCTTATCTTTTAGTTATTCCTAACTACACAAGTGTAGTCTTACTAACGATCTCGGGATGCGTCACAAAACAAGTTCTAGAATCTAATATACTACCGGTTTACACTCTAAGCATTAAAGATGAATGCTTTAATTTCTACTAATCTAAGGGCGATCCTCTCATTTTGGGTGGAATTTAGGTGGTAAAGGGTTTTTGTGCTAGTCATGCAACTTCCTATCCGTGAGACGCTTTTGTTAAGACTAATGGCCCACTCCTATATATCATGAAAATTTTTAAATTTTGTGCCAAAATTACCCTAACCGACATTTTCTCATGGTTTATTACACAAATACAATTGGACAAAGCAAATAATCAAGGATAAGTATAGTTTCAAAGTTCCCGTTTTATTTTCCCTCCCTACACTTAAACTGAACATTGTCCCCAATGTTTCCCGAAAGTATCCAAGTTATGATAATAGAAGGTAATTAAAAATGAAAGAAACTAATACTCCCCTGATTAGCTCGGTAGGATCCGTGTGTAAAGTAGTGGTTAAATCCTTTCCAAGAAGAATGTGTGCGTGAAAAGCTCCTTCCAATCTTTTGTTTCTTCTTCTTGATAAATGAAACCTGGACATTCGAAGAAAACAAACGAAACCTTCACGTAAAATCGGCGGTAATAATATATATAAGACTCTACTAAACTAGGATATAATGCTTATGGAATGGATGTTTACAGAATTTCTGGAAAATTAAGACCTGGAAAATTCCAAAAATTTATAAGTAGCTCAGAAAACGAGAAAAAAGTAATCTGTTGTTCTTACTCCTTCCTGACGCCGTCAGGTTGCAATCCTGACGCCGTCAGGTTATCCTGAAAAAAACTGGTCTGCGATTTTCTGGAAAATTTATATCTTTAGAATCTGGAAAAATTTCTGCAAAACATCCATTATGACTCGATACAAGCATTTGACTCGAACAAACACACAAATATATCTTTTAATGAATTGTTATTCTTATGTTTACGTTTCTTTTGAAAACGTGTGTAATCCTCCCTACACTTATCTTTTATGTAAAATACCTTTATATGCAATTAAGACGAGGTTAAAAACAAAATAAAACATTTTTACAAATTTAAACATGAGAATAAATAATTAATAAAAGATATATGACACTAACAAGCAAACAATTAAGCACGGGTTGCCTCCCACGAAGCGCTTTTCTTTATTTAAGAGTCTTGTAGCTAGACTCGTAGTCGTGCCCTCACGTGACTTCATTACCGCCATCTCCTCCCTTCGATTTCCCGTTGTCGAAAAGGTGTAGATGTTGTATACTTACCGTAGATTCTTTGCCAACGTCGTCTATTATGGTGACGGTTTTATCCCTTAGATTGGTTTCCTTCACTGTGAAAGGCCCAAACCATCTTGGTTTGTTTCTACCTCGTAATGCCCTTATCCGTGATTTGTATAAAAGTACTTTTTCTCCCTTTAGGAATTCCTTAGGGTTCCTTTGTGCCTTTGGTATCGAAGTGGGATTATTTCCTAACTTCTTATCGGGTTTCCACAATGTTGCATACAATCCTTGAACCATAAAGTCCCTAAGCCCTTTTTCCCAATCATTCATTTTCTTCTTAACACTATTGCCAGGGGCTTGTGGATTTCCATCCGTAATCATTTCCATGATCTTAAGAGGATACCTTGGGATGATGGGTATCCTAGCGTACCCTTTCCCGCTTTTAAGTACCATGATGCCCTCTCCGCATTTGATAGTTGCCTTGGCGGTGGCCAGAAATGGTGTCCCAAGAATGAGTGGCACATTTTTATCTTCCTCAACATCAATGATCACGAAATCCACCGGATAAACGATATTAGCTACTTCTATTAGAACATCCACCGCGATTCCTATGGGGTAGACATATGTGTGATTAGCTAAGGAAAGTCTAAGATCGGTCTTGGCTGGTTTCTCCTTAGTTAACTTATTATAGATTGATAGTGGCATTATGTTCACATCAGTCCCTTGATCAGCTAAGGCATTTATGTCAATATCACCTATGCTACAAGGTATCACGAAGTTCCCTGTGGTGTCTCGTTTTTTTGTTAATGGTTTTTTTATAACCAACTCATACAAAGGTCCCATAGGTAAGGCGTCATACTCTTCTTCTGTCATTTTTCCTTCAAGGGCTTCCCTAAGAACCTCATTGTACCTAAAGTTGTTTACTTGGTTTGCAATGGTCTTTCTGTTGATTTCATGCTTAAGGTAGTACTCAATGGTCTTAGGCTCATCATTAGGTTCCGCCTCCTCCCTTTTGCTATCCTCAGTTTTCCTCACCTCAACCGTTCCATCCTCAGGCATAATGGAAATGGCGTTAACAAATGAAGTGGGAGGACGATCGTTGCTTCTTACTAGTACCTTTTCGGGAACTTTTGTTTTGGAAAATTCTTTTACCAAGTTCATCATTTCCGTCATTTTTGCTTGCATTTCCTCTCTCTACCTATAAACCTCCTCTTCAAATTTGGCTAATCTCTCCGTATGAGCTGTCATGTATTCTCTCATTTGTTCCTTAAATCTTGGTGAGAGTGGTATTGGGGAAGTAGAACGGAAGTGGCTTTCAGAATTGGGGTTTTGCTCACGACTTGGGGATTCTGAAAAAGGTGTTGGGTGGTTGGTGGAATTGGCGGAATTAACTGCTTCTCGAGGAATGTGTACGGGAGCCCTTTTACGCCTTTCCATGAGATAATCAATCCCTCTTTCAGTAGCACTCATTTGCTCTTCGGTGATGTCGGGTGATTCAAGAGAAGCTGATATGGCATTAACCATGTTAACAGGGGTTTCAGGAGATTCATTCCAATCTTCGTAGCTTTGATCAGCAAGTTCTTCTATAATTTCCCGAGATTTCTCTGCATTAAAGTCGCTGAGCCTTCCACCGACGAATTGATCAATAGATCGTCGAGTGATGAAATCAACATGGTCATAGAAGATTTGGATTTGAAGCCAAAGATCAATGCCATGATGGGGAAGTTTACGGAGCAGGTTCTTGAATCGAGTCCATGCTTTGTAGAGAGACTCACCTTGAAGTTGTTGAAACGTTAAGATATCTCGCCTAATTTTAGTGGTTCTCCCCGGTGGGAAAAATTGAGCAAGGAAACGAGAGGTGAGATCATCCCAACTTGAGATGGAGCCGGCGGGAAGTCGCTCAAGCCAATTACTAGCTTGGTCCCGTAGAGAGAATTGGAAGAGACGCAGGCGCGTGGTCTCCCGAGTAGTAGCATCAATGTCAATGGAATCGACAATTTTTAGGAAATCCCTCAGATGCTGAATTGGATCTTCGGAACGAAGTCCATGGAATGCACATCCGTTTTGCACCAACCGGATGGTGTCGGATCGCAGGGCCGTAGTTTGGGCTTGGTCAGGAAGCTCAATGGTGTTCCTATAGCCTAGGTGGCTTGGTCTCGAGTATTCACCAAGAGTACGGGCTCTTGGCGGGTCAATTGGTGGTGGGTTGATGAATGGTGGGTGGTTATCACCTTCCATGATGAAAAGTGATGGAATTACGAACAAAGGTCACGAAGAAGGGGGATAGACTATGAGAAAGCTAAAAAATGAGAAAAATTTACTTGATAGGAATCAAGCAAAGGAAACCTAAACGAGGTGGACTACTAACTAGCTATTCTATTCCCCGGCAGCGGCGCCAAAAACTTAATAACGCTACACGCGTCGTTCGGGGTCAAAGGAACTTCATTTTCTTCGAGCAAGTTTTATAACACCCTAGGCAGTGAACCTAATCGTTGTAGTGTAGTATTAGGGTAAGCCACGGGTGTTGATATCGTTCTCTAGGGGAATAGGAATGCTAGTGAGAAGTTACTACGCTAAGGTTGGGGTTGAGGAAGATTATTTTTTATCTTTTTATGTTTTTTAGGAAATGGAAAGGTACGAATCTCGGGGTTTGGATTTGGGGGGTTGGTATTGCTACCGATTACTCTACTTATCTAATTATCTAATCTAAGGTGTATGTAGTCTATGTCTAATTATTGTGTGCTCGTATGATAGTTTAAAGATGTATTTACTTAGGTTTTACTACTCCTTAATTATCTCCTATTGGTGGTTGAATTGTCACGTCCTTATTCTTAATTGCGTTGTGTGTCTAAAGTTGTAGGTATGCGTTTATCCCTAACTCTTTGAAGTTACCAAAGGGTCTCGTCTACAAAATACCACTAGGGATCATAAACTCTAACTCTAAGGCCTCTTTGGATAGTTTAGCTTGCAACCGCTCAAGGTGCTATAACCTAAGGTTCACAAAGATTAATCAAGCATTAAGTACACAACGAATGACCTATCGCATTACTAGATCATTAACAACTAAGATAAGAGACAACCAATCAATATTCAATAATTAAGTTTCATATTCCCTAAGCAAACACACAAATAAATTAGCCGGACATGGAGAACATGCAAGCATACACACAAATAATCAAAGACATAATTGTATTAATGAAGTAAAACACTTATCTTGATGTAAGATAGGGTTTGGATCCCTAAAATACTGTACAAGACAGCCTTGGTTCGGTTTAGGTTTTTACTCCAAAAGACTACACATAAATACTGAAAAATTCGGATTCTATATATAAGATTACATCTGCGACGGCGTCACCTTATGTTTTGTGACGCCGTCGGATCGCCGTCATTAGGGTTTCGTCTTGGCCACGTTAGACTTACGACGGCGTCACCTTTTGCTTGTGACGCCGTCCTCTTCAGCTTCTGATGCCGTCTGGATTGAATCTAGGCCGTCTGAGTTGCGACGGTCTACTCTTTTATAACTTGACGTCGTCACTTGAAAATAAGAGTTTGAGTTGCGCAGTTAAATAGTGACGTCGTTAAGCAGTGACGCCGTCACCTTGTGTTTTCAGCAGCTGGAGTGTCTCGATTCTTGACTTTGGCCATTTTCTTCGTATATCCGCGCCTTTTCGTCCAAATAAGTGCCATTACAGCAATTTGCCTTCAAGAGACCTAAAAAGTGAAAAGGAACAATATTAAGTAATAACGGATACAAAAGTGATCAAATAAGGGCTTAAACGGCCCCTCAAAAAGGTACATTTTAAAACCTTATCAAATATCCCTACACTTAGTATTTGCTTGTCCTCAAGCAAATGTGCTTTTAGCCAATTAATTTATAAGTTAGGGGTCATGAAGCATTGGTTTAAAACAGTCCACAACACATATAAGCCCCGCAAAAGTCATAACAAGCACGGAAATTACATACTAGCACCTCACATGGGGTGTTTGGATACTCATATCTCTCTCGGGTGTATATGAAATATAAAAAGTTGGAAATGGAGGATTAAACACTCATTAACCGGTCCTAGTACATAGATTACCATAGGCTTGAGAATAGATCAAACCTCCATCGCTTTGGCGTAAGCACCTAGGAAAGACTATCAAAGAGGTCTTTAAAGGGTTGTAATGTTAGGCTTATGGTAGGGAAACAAAGGGTTTGGTGGGATAGGCTATTTAGTGGTGGCAAGTCAAGCATACGAAGAATGGCGTTGCTAAGCCAAGACTCGACACTCTAGACTCTAAATAACTGAAACAAACAAACATAAATTTAAAGGATAGATGTAGGATGGTAGCCCGTATATATATATATATATATACATATATATATATATATACATATATATATATATATACATATATATATATATATATATATATATATATATATATATATATATATATATATATATATATATATATATATATGTATATATATTTTCATACACTCTATTTTTTTCTTTTCTCTTTTCTATTTTTTTTTATTATTTTTTTTTACACTTTTACTCTACCATCCTCTACGGTAACATCAAAATGATAGGGATTTATAGGCACATCCCTACACTTGAGTTTTTATTACTCTAACACTAATTTGACCCGAATTGAAAAGATCAAAACACTTGGGGTACGTTATTACGCAAATAGGGGAATTTAACGTTCCCTTCCAATCATTTATAAACTTTAACTTTTTCCCATGAGTCTTCATTGTCCCAAAACTGTGTACAAAGGATATGACTCGACTTAGCAACTCATGCAAACAACCAGATAATTGAACTAAGGGTTTAGGGTGATAACAATAATGCACTAAAAGTGAGTGCATACAGGGTAGGCTAAGGCGATTTGGGTGTACATTTGGGGGTGGGGTGTAAACAATGCTCTTCATTGATATTCCGAAAAAACCGAAACATCACGAGAACCGCGAAAAGGATAAGCTCTGAGGGGTTAACTAGGGGTATCGTGTACTAAAGATGAGTACAACAAATGAGTTCCTACATAAGTTAAAACGCTCATCCATAAGCTTAAAGGAATTACGAGTTCCTACATAAGTGGTTCGTAGTTCATGTCATTACTCCACTACCTACTCTAGATCACCAACCAATGGAAATCACCCTCTCACTCTAGTATGAGTCCCACTTGTACTATGCTTTTCTTACTCCATCAACCCCACTACCACCATAGGCTACCCCATTCATCTAAACTTTCTTGGTTTTCATGATGTCCATTATCTATGTTTACTTATTACTTACACCTTTCTTCTTTCTAAACATTCTCTAATCATTTGTAAATTCTCTTCTTACCCAACAAATGACTATTCATACCTTTCTACACAATTCCAACTAGGGGTGTCAAATATCCTGACCCGACCCGAACCCACTAAGCATATTCGGGTCGAGTTACTTGGGTTAGAAATTGAATTCGGGTTATTCGGGTCAACCCGAGTAACCTGAATGTTAAATAGGGTCGGGTATCGGGTTGAGTTTTTTTGGTTAAGTCGGGTTCGGGTCAACCCGTTTGACCCGAATAAGGATATTTTTTTTATATATTTATTTTAGAAATTTTCTATATAAATTAGAACAAATAGGAGATTTTGTCACTAGTTAACTTATATTCGGGTTGACCCGAACCCGAATTGACCCGAGCCGAGTTGACCCGACCCGAATTGACCCGAACCCGACTAACCCGAGTTCAAATAGGGTCGGGTTCGGGTAAATTATTTTTAGCCTTGACCCGACTTTGACCCGACCCGAATTGACCCGAACCTGACCAACCCGACCCGAATGACACCCCTAATTCCAACATTCCTATAAACATTCTTGATCAAATCCCTATTTATTCCTTAATCATTATTGCCTAATTATTTTCTTTCTTAATCGCAATATAATTCTCACATAATCAATCATTTGATTATTTCCATTATTTGATTATTTCACATAAACTGAAAAAAATGGATACAACTGGAAAAACTCTGCACCCCTACCGATGACGGTCCCATAAACATAGGGGCGGTCCCTTATATATACGGGACCATCGCATATTTACAGGACTGCCCCCAATAAGATGTCACGAACCTTTTTACTGTTTTCTTTTTCTACATCCTTGATTCACCACTCTATAGACCAGTTTCTTTTTCTCTGTTTAGAAGAACAATATTTTGAACCTTCCTATACCTTGTTTTGTCTAAAATAACAACCATTTTAATTACCCATTTCTTCATCACATCCTTCATTTCATCATGTTTCACTTTTTTAGGGCCTCTTCCCTTCAACCTATTCTCTTTTTAACATACCCAACAAAACTAGTATCACATGCACCTTCTTTGAACATGCCATGCATATCATTGTGAGTGCAAACAGTCCTTTCATGGTGTCCTCACACATCTTCATACACATTTCTTACTATCTTCTTCAACATATGACAAAATTAAACTACCAATTTCTAATAAGAAGTCTCCCATCTTCCTCATTCTTTTTCGTCTTCACTCACTGTCAGTGCAAACGATGTACTATAGCCTTCATTCTTACCTCTTTCTTTTATCATAGTATAACTCTATTTGTGTATATATGCTGTCATGTCAAGTCAATACATTAGACATTTGTCTAAATGACATAAATTTCTGTTGAGTCCTAGTCTTTAAGCATGCGTCTTGATTCTGTCTACCATTTAGGTTGTCATTATAGAATCAATGATTGTATATCTCTAGCATCAATTTATTTTGTGTCATACTTTAGATGTAAGTCGGGTATGTCTTGCTCTCCGATAGTGTTTTGCTATATATAGATATTATCATAATTATATATGTGTGTGCCTGTCTACTAACTCTGTTTTGTAGCATTCCTTCATCGCTCGATTCTTTGGTAGCACAAACAAGGGGAGCATTTTCAAATGTCAAACTCATTTGCAAATCGTTGATGCATCTACACTTTTCTTGCTATGTGTATTCCATATCTATAATGCTACTCATATCTTTTTGCATACTTTGTTGCTTGAAACTAACCCTTGATATAGGTTAAGCTTTTGCAACATATTAGATTCATGGATCCGCTAAAGTCAATATGAAAGGATCATGGGAATGCAATGAGCTAGGGAGAGCTTGGAGGTATTTGGATAAAAGCAAGGCTTCACTAGGATGATGCAAGCTCGCCTAATGTCTATATTACTTAGTTCTTCTAATCTCTACAAGTCAAGAAATCTCTCCTATTTTCGCCGATCTTCTTTCTATCTCTACATTGGAGATACCTTTTTGCTTCGACAAAAGGAGGAGAAGGAATGTAAACAAGTAACTTCTACACTTTACTATGAGTTACATTTTACATATTTTGTCATAATAAAAAATGAGGAGATTGTTAGTACAAACGTTACGACATTTAATCTCTACAGTCTCTTTGTATTTTAATGATGACAAATATGTAACTTGTAAGACATAACGTAAAGTGCACAAGTTACTCGTAAACACAAATCATCAATGCATACACGCATCAACATCTCGCGGCGTCTCAAGTCTAAATCACTTAAGGTATGCACAAACAATATACAAACTTTTTAAGTAATCAAAGAATTATTTTTTTTCCTTAAACCTCACATTTTTATAAATGTGACAAAACATTTTTACAAAAATAAATTATAAAAATTATTTTTCTAATAATAAAGAAATGTTTTAATAAAAAAAATTTTAAATTTAAAATCACCAAACAGTTATTTTTCCCGCCCAAAAGAGAGCACCTATACAAGATAAACATTTCACCACAAAAGGACAAAAACAAGAGCGTCCTAGGGACGGTCCCTTAAATAGTTGACGATACCATATATATATAAGGGACCGTCCCATATTTATGGGACTATCCCTCGCTTCTCCTAGTGGCTATAAATACTGCATTATTTCCACCAAAATTTTCAACCCTCTTTGGCAAAAAACTCTATGTTCTCCCCCACTTTCTTCTCCTACCTTCTTTGATCACATTAACTTGTAGATATTTGTTTATAAGTGATCACACTCTTTCTTCCATCAAAATCCAAAGAGAAGAATGCTCATATTCGCCAAAAAACGAAGTGTTGAAGAACATGTATCACACACGTAACCATTGTTATGATTCTCTTCTTTATCTAAACTCTCTTAATCTTTGTTATTGTATATTGGTAGATCCGACTTGTGTGTAAGTCGAGGGTAGTTGTGTAAGTGTAGATCCGGACGGTGTATAAGTCCGTGAAGTGTTGTGTGTAGATTTGGACGGTGTGTAAGTCTTTGTGTGTAGTATTGTGTAGATTGGTTCTAGCTAAGATTAGAACTCGACATTTAGCTTAGTGTCAAAAATCGATGTAAGCAACGTTGTGTGGTTTTCTCCGCCTGAAGGGTGCTTGTTGATTAATGAAGTAACTCCGAAGTTAGGTACTCGGGGAGTGGAGTAGGGAGAAGAGGAGTTTCGTGATCGAACCACTATAAATCATCTTGTCTGATTTGCACTTTCTTTTACCCTTTTCTTTATGTTTATATTCGCCTTTATTGATCATTATTATGTTTGTGTTATGTTTATGTTTGTGTAATTGGTTGTTTATATTGTGTTTTCAATATGTGTGTCTTGGTTTGGTAAACATATGTGAAATTATGTTTATGACATAATCTATGATATGTATAGTTGTACAACCATCAAAAACCACTATTCATAATTAGCCACGCTTGATACAAAAGATTTTAGATTTTAAATAGAAACGTATTCACCCTCATCATCTACGTTTCTACAATAGTTGATAATAGAGTTAACAACATAAAGTTTATTGGTGTGTATAGGGTAGAAGGAGAGGGAGTATCGTTCGTCATTATAAACGAAGGTTTGGTAGGAGGGTAAGGTGTCGGGTGAGGAAGAGTTCCAAGTTGTCGAAGCTTAAGGATAAGATAGTTGAGCTTTAGTCTACTGAAAATGCAAACAAAGAAAAAAACGACAAAGGTAGAGACAGTCAAGCTTCAATCGACTTTGGGTGGAAACTGACCAAGCTTTAGTTGATTTTAGATGTAAATAAAGAAAATAAAACGTGAAGAAAAGGGTTTCTATAAAAGAATCAAATAAGTGAGTAAATATGGTCAAATATATAACTCTTCATGTTAACCATTTGTACTAAATTGAATTTTTAACAAACCGACCCACTATATCATATCATTCTGCCAAATTATAAACCTTCATGCCAAACAATTAACATACGACAACTTATTACTTGCGATGAATATCTAGTCAACGTGATAGATCCGACGGCAATATGTGTCACAGTGGTGATGGATATGATATATACAACGGTGATTAATAACATATTCTACCGGAATGCAAACAGTGAAACAGACCAAGCAAAATACATTTTTTATTTTGAAGTTACGGCAACAACATATTTCGAATCAAGCTGACACTTTTTTTCTTTCTTTTTCATGACTCTAATACCATGTAAAAAAGCAAAGATATGTCTTATAAATTGTGTGATCAATTGGGTGACAATAAACTATATTTATAGGCTAACATGCGTAAATATAATAAAGATAAATATAAACCCTGTACATATTTTATTGTCAATATTCCCTCGTAGGTTGAATGGAGGGCCGAGGCTTCTGAACGGACAAGCTAGCACGAATGTTATAACCGCTTCTTCTTCTTCTTACTTGTTCTTGGGGCGTATCTTGTTCGGATCAGCGTTATTGATTATTGAACTTTGGCAACAAGATTAAAAGATTTTATTTTATTTTATTTATTTTTTATTTTTTTTATTGTGTATGAAAACTAACAGAAATTTTACATACATTATCATTAAGAGTCAAACTGCAGTTCATAGATCCTATATTGAACATTATCATGGAGGAGCGTCACCGTCGCATATGGAAACGCTGGCTAATTTCCAATAAACTGGAAACCATACTAAAGAACTATAGTCATTTTTAGTCCATAATTTAAATAACTGCGTCATTAACTCATTATGATTGTCTTAGCTAAACTTCAACCTATTTTGATCATTAAGTGTGAAGGTTCTTGTAATACTAGTTGTTAAAATATTAAGCGTTCAACTTTATTTTTCTGGTAAAAACTATGAATTTTCTAAAAAAATTAACGTCGTCCATTAAAACCCATATTTGAAGTTTAGAGAGATCCTGTTGTTTCAGCTGATCATTTAATTAACTAACCATTTGAACATATATGTACCAAAAAAGAGTTATGAAAACGTTTATCATGAAACTTCATCAAAGAGACTTGGTACAAGAAAGTAATACCATATATATATATGGTTGCAGAATATAACGTCAATACCATATAAACCCATAGTAATTGAAGACCATATATCTTAGGTCAAGAAGAGAGCGATTTTAAAAGATCCAAATGTTATTAGTTTTAACATAATCTTACCGGTTTAAGGTTTCTCTTATAATTAACTCTAGCTAGTCTCGTATAACTCCGCCTCTTGCAGTAGTATCAGAATCCACCCCTAGGCGAAGCTCAAGGTCCACTTCTGTTGACGATGATGACGATGAAGATATTTTGTTTGACCTGATGCAAGAATCACTTGTAGACGATGACTCAATGCACAAAGAGAGTTTTAGGGATGGTTTCTCGATATTGGCACTATCATCTTTCAGTATGTGGCTTCCGAGACTACTCGATTCCGTGGTCCATGGCGTCATAGGCACAGCATCGCCCTTTTCATCGCTGCAGGATTGATCTCTTGCAGGATCCATCGAGGTCATACCAATTGTGGTTTCCATCATAACTAGGGTTTCTTGGATTGATTCTTGTAACCTGGCCCTATCTTTTCTGTGGACATTCATGTGGCCACCCAGCGCTTGTGCATTTGAAAATCCCCGTTTGCAGAAAGTACATGTATACGACCTGCTTTCTTGTCCAAAATCGTGATTGTTGGTACATACCATGTCTTGCGAAAGTCCTGTACTTTTAGGGTTATTTATTTCCATACCAAAGGTATGTGTGTATGAGAGAGAGCGAGACTGGGAGAAGGGTTTGAATTGTTGAAATTTGAGAACTATATGTATATACTATATATCTCTTTTAGGGTTTTTTTTTTTTTTCTTTCTTTTCTTGATGAAAAGAAGTGGACTTTCTTGTAAACAAATGGCTGAGACATAGTGGTTGCAGATGTCTGTGAATAGGGCACTTGCATGCGCAAGATTTCATCATCATTTTAATGTGTTTTAATAAATTGAGAGCACGCTAAATTCCTTTTAAAAAATAGCTCAAAAAAGCGAAAAGCCATTACTCAAATCCACGAGATCAATATACGTCTATAATAAAAATGATGAGGTAAATTAATCTATTTCTACGATGTAATCCGCATATAATTTTGCTTAAACTTAAAAATCTTAATATCACACACCGTCAAAAGCGGAAACACAATGTGTAACACAGAAAGGCACAAGCATAACTTTATAAATTCATATCTTACAATATTACAACAGTTGTTTACAACATTACAAAATATTTTTGTCTCAATTTTGAAAGTAAAACACGTGTCTCTTTAAATTACTATTGTCTTAAAAACATGGTAGCAAAGATAATAAATATTGTGACTCCAATGTAAGTGCCTTCAAAATACCTTAATAACGGACACATGAAAATGGTATTACAAAACGTCAATACAATGTTGGTAAGCTCGTACGTTTAAGATTAAAACCATGAAGCTGTGAATGATATAGTGTAAGACAATAGTGAGCATGATATACAATTACAAGAACTTTATCAAAACACTAATGGTGGCACCAACTAAACCTACCTTGATTATCACACACATAATTGAATATTGTGGGGAGCTACCTCGACAGATCTATGAATCTATCATATGCTTTGGCTCCTGTAAACCCTAAAATTCGGATTCAAAATTTTGCATATAATTTGAATTTTCCTAAGTTATTTTTAAATAATTTAGAGGTGAAATAAAAACTTTAGATTATAATTTGTAATGTAAGTTAAATTAAGTTCCCTAAATATATTGACGTTTTCTAGTACATTTTCAAGTGATCGTTATTAAGGTATTTGAAGGCACTTACGTTGGAGTTGGAATAATTGTTATCTTGCTATCATGTTTTCAAGACAATAAAATTTCAAAGGAGACACGTTTAACTTTCAAATTTAAGACAAGGAACGTTTTGTAAAGTTGTAATATATTGTTGTAATAATTGTAAGGTATGAATCTGTGATGTTATGCAATGTGCCTTTCTCAATTACACCTCGTGTTTCCGCCTTTGACGGGGTGTGACAAGATCTATCGGGGGAGCTTGATGCAGGTATTACTGACAAGGTTTTAATATTTATAAGTTCTCGTTATACCTATGGTCTACCCTAATGCACTAACGGGCAGTGTACCCGGTCGTGTGTAGTGTAGTATTCGGTAAAACCGAGGTCGTCCCAAGAGCTATGTGTGTGGATTGAAACTAAGTCTAGGTGTCACAGATTTTAATAGATTTTAAGGTGGAAATGATTAACTAATAAAACAAGGGAATAAAGAAAGCAAATAGAGGCGAGGGTTGTGATCAATAAGGGAGAAGTGTGCTAACCTAGTTATTCATTCTATCAAGCTAAGTTCATATTTAATTACTTCCAATTACTTCAAGTGGGGTCAAAGTCGCTAAGAAAACATTTGGTCAGTTCGTCTTAACCTATCAACAAAAGGTTCCACTGGAGATGTCAGGTGACCCGTCAAAAGTCCAGTTATTCTTAGTCCCCTAAGCCAAGTCATTAAGTACCTCTACAAGCAAGATTTGTAACAATGAGTGCCCGGGCGCTAGCATCTTAAACACTCATCCCCGACTTCTTAAGTTCATCCAAACGGTAGGTGATCAGTTGGTCAAATCGCACAAGCAAAAAGGGTCATCAGTTGGTCATATCTTACCATTCCCACTCAGTCTACCTACTTAGGGTCAGTTGGTCATATCTCCTAAGTAAGTAGCAACTACCGCCATTCAAAACTACCGAAACAAGGGTAGCTACCAACAAACTATGCAAGCATACACTAGAAATAATTATGCAAAAGCAATGTAAACATAAACAAAGTAATTAAGGAATCATAACTAGGCTAGCACCAGAGGTGCTTAGCCGCTCATATTAACTAAAACAATCGATTCAATGGTTAACATTACGAAATACATGAATTGAAAGTAAAGAAAAGATAAAATGCTAATGTTTATCGTAGGGGAGTGATTTCCCCTTTGGAGATGGCTCCGTATGCTCCCTAAGATCTGCCTTCAACCTTCTACTCAAGTTTACAGATGTTGTGTGTGAAATGGGATGATTTGAAATGCTGGAATTCGAGGGGTATTTATAGGCCAGATCTGGTTACGGCGTAACTAATGTTAAGAGTTACGCTGTAACATCCAATTCTTCATAATTTGCACTAAAAATGTTGGTTACGGCGTAACATCTGGAAGGAGTTACGCCGTATCTTCAATAAATCCTGGTTACGTCGTAAATGAGACAATAGTTGCGGCGTAACTTGCAGCGGCGCGAAACCTCATTTGACCTAGTTGGTTATGTCGTAATCTTTGGAGAGAGTTACGCCGTAATCTTCAGTTGAGTTGGTTTTCTGAGCCACGCTTCTGTTACGGCGTAATGTGAGAGGGGAGTTACGCCGTAACATCTTCAAAATGAGCATACTATGATATATCTTCAATAAACTCTCCAAATCTGCGTCTCTTTAGCTCCAATGCTCGAAATTTACCTGGAAGTGAAATATAGAGGAAATAAAGCGTAAATACATATAAATTATATAAAATACGAGCATTATCGGGGGAAATTAACACTTAATATTCATGTAGGATCATACATAATATGTTGTTTGATGATTCAGGTGGTCTAGAGAGATGATTAAATAAGTATGTCATGTTAGAGAGATGAAGAGAGTAGAGAGGGAATTCTAGAGAGATAAAACAAAAAAATGCAAGGTTACATTAAGAAGTTCCACCCCTTCCAAGGATGGAAGGGGTATTTATAGTTACAACCTACATGCCCTCCTGTCGGGCTATGGATCAGGCATACAGTGGGTAAAGACCCGTCCTTCCTCCACGGTGTTACACTAAAGTAATAACTAAGCTAACAACTAACTAATTGACTACTAAATAACGTAAATAACGATATGTCTACGAGCTAACATATGCTAGACTATAATTGGGGTGACCGACGATTCCTTATGGAATTTCCAATTCCTAACAATCTCCCCTTAAGGGAGGTCACCCCATGAAATACATTTTGCATACTAGCATTCTATCTTTGTCTTTAGTTCTGAGCTCTTAGACTTCAATTCTTCACATCCGAAATCTTTGTGCTTTAGCAGTGATACTTCAAAGTCCAAATGCTTTGTACTTTCAGTGGAGGTCTTAGAGGTGATCCACATCTTGATGATCTTTGGGCTTTCTTTGAGATCATCAGCCACATCAAATCTCTGGATCACCCTTTGTTGTGTTGCCTTCATGTGATGTTGTGACTTTTGGACCGAAATGCTCACACTTTTTGGATCATGACATATTTTCATCAGAGTAGCGGAAGCTTTACTGGTTCATGATATTTGCAGCTATCAGAGCCAGGTTATGTAGATATGCACTTGTCATGATGTTCTTCATTTAAGTGTGTATGCTGTGAGCATGCGGCTATGAATTGACTTCTCAATATCGATCAGCTGCAACCGTCCAATGTTCATGCAAACAATAGTTAGCAATAAAGCACACGAAAGTGTCTTTGATCACTTTCGTTGAATTGAGGAACACAGTCCACGGTTCCCCGTTGATAAGTACAAGTACTTCCTGTGATCAGGTAGGATTCCTAAGAATCTCCTTGACAGGGTTTCGCAGCTTTTCTAGCCGTTCTCAAACCGGAACGTCTCAACAAAGACAACACGGAGTGAGTGAACCAGCAATTGAGATTTACTGATTGATTCAAAATGATTTGAAAACAATTGCGTATTGCTTGAAGAAAGAGTTTTGCAATACGACGAAGGTTTTATAATAAAAATCAATTTTCAATCATAAATACCATTTTAATTTTGAAAGATTAATACACAGTCGATGTGCAAGAGAAAAGATTTGTTGAGCACACCGACCGATTTTTCAAAGGTATCCGTCAATCCATTTCCTGAACCAAGGTTGATTCAAGATTGAATCGCCCTATCGTTTCTATCCAGTTCTCACAAGCATGATCTTATAAAAAGATCTCACATGTCACCCACCAAGAGCTTGTTTCATGATGGCTCTAGAAGGATTTCCATCTTCATTGTGAATATTTAAAATTTCACTCGGAGGTTCTGGCAATACCACAAGGATAATGCATAGGACTCTTAAAAATATATTCTTACTTTCCACATTGTGTGAAACAGCAAGTCTTCAAGAATAGTGTGTCCTAATGAGATTTTGTGGATGATCTCTTGGCTCTAGACTCAATTGTGCACATTTGGTTCCTATGTCGGAGACTAGGTAGAGGGTCTCCTTCTTCAATATCAACAATCTCTAGGAGAAAGTCGATAGATAATGTAGGTTCCCCGTGAGAATGAAACAAGTCCTTTTAAGAGGAATTTGAGTGGCTTGGGAAGTTAGGTGCAGTGTGTCACTGGGTCCATGACTTCTTATCTTCAATACTAGTGTTACCTTAGTAAACACCAGTAGCATATGTATTGAACCCGGTTTCTGCCCTAAGGTTGAATTAATGGAGGGCTATTTCTTTTCACCCTTTTTCACATTCAATTCTTTTTCATTCTTCAACCCTGTGACACACGGTAAATTTTCACTAAAATTTAACTGATAATTAGTAATTTATTATTACTAAGCATGAGTCATGAAGCATGCATAAGCTTCGCCTGATCATTTGAGTAGATAACTCGCATACAATAAAAAAATTTCACCACTCTTGCATTCATATTATTTTATGAATATTTCATTTTGTCTTATGATTTAAATTGTAAGATGAGAGGTTATCTCGTTTTCCCCAGTGACCGACACTGCACGCGTACCGACACTATGATAAGGGTTTGATAAAACAAATGACAAACACCCGTAAAGAAAAATATTACAAAAATAATAATATCTCCGATACGTAACCATAAGATATTACATCTAAAAGTTATCAAACAATGATACTTTGGTCACAATATGACTTCGCGGGACACAAATTATTTAACACACTATCACTTAAACAATAACTCTTATGAGACTCAAGTACAATTAATACCTAAATGTAATAACTATACATACATTTTCACAACTTATAATATAAGTATAATACATTACACAACCACATTTAAAAGTAAACTTTTTATAAAGTATTGAGATAATGTATCCTTTGTCTTTCTTATCCCACACACGACAAAACCTCACAAAAGCATAAAAGGAAGAGATACCAATCTTCTTCAACCCCTAGACCTGCTCCTCCTATCTGCGCTCCATATAGGCCGAATCTCCCAAGATAGAAAACCAACACACCTCTTCCTAATATTCCTCATCTATCCTCACCAAAACCATGTAAGTTTTTGGTTCCCAAATCCCTTCTTGATGCGCCGGCTACCATTCGATGGAATCCAAGAAGAATCAAGATAAACCATCTAAGAGAAACAAATCTTCACTCTAATCTATCTTGAGCCAATACCCAAGATTCGTCTAGTTTTGGAAGCTGTCACAATTCTCAATTTCCGGTCATTTCTCAAACTCCATATTCATCATTTCATATCAACTTATGCATGGTTTTGCATTTCACGTTAAACGCATAATTTCTTATTAAATAAACGTTATCGCGTAATTAATTATTTTGAACATTTGATACGATACTTCCAAAAATTAATCACAATATATTTTTATACTCATATTAAGTTTATAAAAATAATATTATGAGTTTACCCAATGTTTTAAATTTATTTCGTATATGAATTGTTATGTTTATATAAATTACGACGGTTTTCTTAAATTCAACTCGATAAATATTTATTCACTCAAATCTTTCAAGAAATGTATTTTTTCTAATTTTTATGACTTCAATATATTTTATCTTGACCCGTGAAAATTTATTTTTATCTAACGCTACCTTAAATATTCAAATGGGTACACAATTTACCACAAGTCTTCAAGTAACTTACATTTTATTACACTTATACATTTAATAACTACAAGCTACTACTTGATCTTTTTCTTTTAAGTATGTCGACACAAGGAAGGGGGAGGGGATGAATCACTTAATTTCCTAAATATCTTCTACACTTATAATGTATTATACTACATAATATCTCAAATAACACATAGTAACACACATACACAATGTGAAAATCCATTTGCTTTCTCTCTTCCTCTCCAAAATTCGGCAGCCACAAGACCAAAGGAAAGATCATCTCAAATTTTTCAAGACAAGTTATTTAACAATCTAGTATCACTTGTTGTATAGGTTTTGCAATAAAAACCTCAAGTGATTAGGAAAACCCTTTGTTCTAATAACCTCATCAAGTATTCTAGTAAGCATCTCATGTCCATTTTTCATCTTTCATATTCATTTCATATTCATTTCATCATATTTGAGCAAAAACATGCAAGTCATATGATGTTGTACCACTTTTTCATTGATTTTAAGAGTTATATATATATATATAAGTCATCCTATAATTACTCCTTGTTATATATTATTTTTGGTGATGTCTAGGAACCCATGACACCCTAAGAAGGTGTATGGTAGGATTAGAATAGCTTCGGAGTTGTTTTGAACGGGTTAGAATAGGTTTTGCGCGAGAAAAACTCATTTCGACACGTTTTAAATAGGGTATGTCCATATTTTTAATTCTGGGAAAATCCGACAGTGGGTATAATATTTTGGGCTAGATATTTAGAAAATACACTTTAAAACGAAAACGTGGCCGCTTGAACGGATTAAAACGGAGCTATAACGAAGAAGATATGAATTTTTCAAGTTTGACGATGAAAACTATTAATTTCAGAAATTTCAGCATGAAAATGACACTCCTTACGAGTCAAAAATGAGTCTTAAGCTTTATAAATTGTGACGACTTATCAAAAATATATTAGTATACTTTGACACAAATCTAAGGATGTAGAAAACGTAGAAAACGGACTTGTAACGATTAAATTACACGCGATAAACCAAGTTGCCGTAACTTTATTATATTAGCAAAATTAATATATTCTCTATTAAAAACATACTATGGCAACTAAAGGACCATGTTGGCGGACGTTTTTAACAATGATGTAGAACTTTTTATAACGTGATGTCTTCTAGTAAAAGTGAGTCCGCCTAGCCTATTTTCCAAAATATCCAACCATTTGTCAAGCGGAGTTGTAACGAATAAAATATAGTCACTCAAACTTTGCCGGAAACCACCCTTAAACAATATTTTGGATACAAGTACCATACTTTACCTATGTTTTTCTCCATGATCAAAACCTCTATGACGAAAACTTAAATACTAAAACTTTGAGATAATGATACAAGCTTTCCAAAACTGTTGGTTTCGTTTCCTAACACTCGATGTGCACCATTTTGCCACTATCGTAGGAGGTTGTTTCAACGTAACTACTTGTAAAGTATTTTAATATTACGGGATGTCATAAACATATATTTTGACGATAAACATTATTTCCAAAACGTACAAGTGGTATGGATATCATATGGATTTGCATGCACGACATTGTATCACGCATTCACGACAACATATCATAACTCAAGTCATGACATTCAATTTTGGTGGCGGATAGTTTCCGAGCCTCATTTTAGTGAACTTCATTTTGTTAGCATATCAATCATACCAGGTGAGTTTTCATAGCCCCACTTTCTATTACTTAGTTGTTTTATAAACCCTTTGGGGGAGATACATGCTCAACTACTTGCTTTTACTATCACAAATATTCTAAACTTTGACATATTACTGTGAGTTTCATAGCCCCTACTTTTGTACGTTTTGAATTACTTTTTGGGGGAGATACATGCTCAATTATTTTCATTTACTTTCATAGTTACTCTAAACTTTTAAGGATTACCGTGAGTTCATACCCCGCTTTTACTCGTTTAAATTCTTACAAACTCTTTGGGGGAGATACATGCTTAAATACTTGTTTTTACTCTTGCGAATACTCAAACCATTTATACAATTGTGTTACACTATACTTCTTATACTCTTTGGACATTATGTGTGGTTTATTGCGATATGTGCCTTAATGTGCTAAACTTGTTTTCAATTATGCATCAACATACATACTTTAGCAACTGTTTAACTCCTGCGGGAGCCGGCGGAGAGGTATTGATAGTACTATCGGGCTGACGCCCCCACCCTTGGGTCCTTGATGACGTGACCTGGGGTGAATATAATCTGTTATTCAATGAAACATACAAACAATTTAGACTTGTCAAGAGGTTCAGTTGGTTGTGATTCTTTGCATTAAGTACATGTATATATCGTATGCACATATGTCCTACTTACAAACAAGATTGACATCATGCGCTTGAACATAAACTATACACATTTTGGCAGTGGGTTGTGAACACACAGGTTGCAAGTTTTGTATGGGCGGAACTTGGAACTGAGTGGATTTACAATGCCTTTGCTGCAAGAATATTCTTGAAAGGCTTTACATTTCAACTCAAACTCTATGAACTCACTCAACCTTTGTGTTGACACTTTTTAGCATGTTTTATCTCAGGTATCTAAGGCATTCACTTCATGGCATGCATATGGACATATCATAGAGTCGTGGTGACGACGCGTCACATATGGGATTTATGCATTTTAAAACAACGTTTGGCTTGTAACAAACTTATTTCCGCACAAATTGATTTCTATTTGGGAACTACATTTTGTAAACTCTGATTATTTTAATGAATCAAACGATATTTTTAAAACGACACTTTAGGTCGTTCGATATAACTGTAACTTTGATGCTATGACAGTCATCCCCCAAGGTATTCCATTCCGCTGCAAAACAGGTAATTTGGGGGTGTGACAGATTGGTATCAGAGAATCGGTTATAGAGAACTAGGTTGCATCATTGACCCTAGACTATAACTGCATCAACATAGCATCTCATCATATCATTATAAGTGGAAACTCCTTATACATGCGAACTTATGACTCAACACCAAACATCATATGAGACGATTAGTCCAAGTATTGCATAGTTACTCCTAAATTATACATAGCCTGATCACCTATGTCTAATTCAGGAAGAATCATGTTAGGAATTAGAAAATTCCATAGTGAAGTGTCGGTCACCCCAATTATGATCTAGCATAAGTTAGCTCGTAGACGTGTCGTTATTTGTCGTTGTTTACGTTATTTACTAGTTATTTAGTTAGCTATTTAGTTTAGAGCAACACCGTGGAGGAAGGACGGGTCTTTACCCACTGTATACCTGATCCACAAGCCGATAGGAGGTCGTTATGTTTGTAACTATAAATACCCTCTACCTCCCAAGGTAGAGGGTTGGACCTTTCATTCATCTTAATCTAACCTTCTATGTTTTCTTTCACTTTCTCTCTCTAGAAAGGCTCCCACTTTCTCTCTCTAAAACCTCTAAATAATTCGACCATATTATTGTTTGTTATGTGTTTATGAAATCCAATATCTAACAATTGGTATCAAGAGCCATGGTTAGATCATATCTTGCACATCTTTGGATTTCTAGTGGTTTTTAGGTGGTTTTTGAGTTTGAAAAAGTTTAGTGGTTTTTGCATCATTTGGTTGATCTCTTGTGTTAAAGTTTGAATTTTGTTAGTACTTTCATGTTTAGAATCATCACAAGTGTTTAGGTTTTCATTTGGTAAGCTTGAATCATCTTGGTTGGGTTGTTTTTGGATTGAAAAGTGAAGTTTATATGGTTTTTCATGCTAGCGACTTAGTTCACGGATAACTTTCTTCCTAGCGACTTGCTTCACAAAATTGTAGCGAGTTACAGTTTTAAACCTAGCGAGTTAGATCTAGCGAGTTAAAGTACAAGTAGTGGACTCTCCACTATGAGTAGCGACTTGGTGGTAGCGACTTGGTCTGTAGCGAGTTGCTCTTTAGCGACTTGTATTTCTAGCGACTTGGGTAGCGAATTACTGCCAAATTTTTGCTAGCGACTTGAGGGGTAGCGAGTTACTACTTAGCGACTTGCTTTGTGTCTAGCGACTTGGGACTCTAGCGACTTAGTTGGCTAGCGAATTAGTTGTTAGCGACTTGGTTCAAGAATTCGTAGCGACTTGGTTGATTTTTCCCGTCAAAACTTCAAACGGCCATAACTTTTGAACCGTAACTCCGTTTTCAGCGTTCTACCCATCAAAACGACCGTGAGAACGAGGAGAATGGCACGCCGAATGAACTAAAGGGTCAACCTTCGAGGTCTAAATCCGCTCCGAACAGAAGTTATTGAGGTTTTTAAGTTTTTAGACCTAAATTTCTCAGGAAAAACGGGCTTAAACCAATCCGAATCACAACCAAACAACATCTCTGCTAATCCTACATACAATCATATGTCCTAACACACAATTGTCTATCATTCCATTCGTCATTGCTTAACGGTTTAGTCTTGATTTTAGTAAAATCCCGTGAAAGATTCTATTTCTCGGTTTAAATCATAGACTTGTAAAATCCCGTGCATTCTACCACATCATGTCTTACTCTACTGACCCAGTGATTTCAAAAGTGCTTAAATTGTATGATGCTGTGGATAATAATGATAATGGATGCTACACTGAACGATTAAAGATGATTGAATCAATCAATGAGGATGTGATATCTCCGGGTTCAGACTTTGAAAAGACTGAAATGCACCAGTCAATGCTACAAAATGCCATGCTAAAGAAATGTAACATTGAGCCCTTTCAACTACTTTATCTGCACCTCAAACTACTTTTATCTACAACTATGGATCGAACAAGCAGTGCTCTCCTTCGTCAGGATTTTCCCATCTTGACAAGAACTGTGCTACTAAACTTAGAACAACTGAGGTTTCAAATTACTAAAGAGAAGTTCTCAACTGATGAATCTAATGCAGCTCTTCAAGTAATCTTCGATCAATTTCAGCCATTTATCCGGGGGGAATATTCCTCAGATTTTGATGATGAAATGACTGAAGTCTCTTTCAAGAAACACACTGGAATGGAAATTAGCGTGTTCATTGAGACATTCATACAACTCATGGATAATGTGGAGAAGTACATTGAGGAAGTTACACAAAAAGATGAAAACGTGAATGAGTGTCAGGTGCAGTTGAGAAATAGTTGTGATAAGTTGGGTAATGTATCTGTTAAAGAATCGGGTGTTGTTGAATGCAGAATGTCAGAGTCAACATATAATGATGAGTCGGGTAAAACACCAGATGATGGATCAGTTGGCACTGAATACAGAGGCTCAGATATTGATAAGCTTGACACATCCAGCGGTCCAGTGACTCTCGTTACACATGTTGTGGATGCAGATAACAGACCAGAAATTGAGCAGGTGTCATGTAATGAGGTACCCTTTACTGTTCAACATAGTGCATCTGCTAAAGCACTTAAACAAACTGATCATAATGTTGAACATGTCTATCATAAATGTTCTGTTACTGAGGCTGAGTCTGAGATTAAGTGTTTCCAAACAAAAGATTTGGTTGATAAGAAGGCTTTTGATGAACTTTCAAACAAATTCTCAAATCTTGAAAAATATTGCATTTCACTTGAAATCGCGATTCAGAGTAAAGAAGAAAGTTTTCAACTTAACAAACCATGTAAAAAACCGGAACTTCCTGAATTCCGTGAACTTTTTGAAATTAACACTTTGAAAGCTCAGCTTCAAGACAAAGAGTCAACCATTTACAATCTGAAGAAACATATTTCTGTCTTGAATGAGAAAAGTAATTTAGTCATGAATACACAAGACATTGATGCTATTATAACAAGAAATAATGAACTGTCAATTTATGTGGCTAAATTACTAAAGGAAAATGAGTCTTTGAGAAAGCATCACGTAGAACTTAGTGAGTCTGTCAAAGAATCTAGAACTAAGTCAATAGAACAAACAAACTCTTTGATAGAAAAAATTGATGAACTCAAAGCTCAACTTCAGGATAAGAGTTTCGCTATTGTAGCCTTAAAGAATGAGCTTAGGAAAACTGTAGGGAAAAGTGTGAACACTAAGTTTACAAAACCATCAACCTTGGGGAAACCAGTTTCTCATCCCATTAGAAATCGGTCTGTTGTTAGGCAGCCTACTGCGTTTATGTCCGAAAGACCAAAATCTTCAAAAACACGGTTTGCCTCCCAAGTTGATGAGGAAAAAGTTTTGTCAAAACCAGTCACTTCACCTGTGTTACCTAAGAGTCATGCCTCTAGTTCCTCTAATCCTCAACATGCAGCTACTTTTACTCCCAGCACCTCTAGGATTAGTTCAAAAACAGTGTCAAAACCAAGCATTAAAACCCAGAATTCATATGATATGAATGACTTGTGGAAGAACTATTTTCTAGAAAAAGCTAGGAAAAAGGCACTGATTCAAAAAGATGGAATTTTAGGTGCAAGACCTAGGGTGAGCAATTCTACGAGATTTCAAGGCACTACTAGTAGTTGTAAACCACTACCTAGGAACACTCAAAAGACTAGGGATTGGCGTGCAGCTAAGAGTAGTTATTTGCATAAGAATGCTAAGCATGTAGAAAACAAAACTAGAAATTCTGAGTCTTTTCCACATAAGAAACAGTTTCCTAATTCACATGCCAAGGTACTATCCACTAAGACCACTAACGCGACTAAGGTTCAACATGTTGTGAAACAATACAAACCAAAAACTTCGCCTAGATGGATACCAACTGCTAAATCTTTGGAAACTAGGAACAAGGATAAGTCTTCCACTATGTATAAGAAGCCTTACAATCCTAGACCTTGCCATAAGTGGATACCATCTGGTAGAATGTTTAAGGATGCTGGACTTAGGTGGATTCCTACCGGAAAGCTGTTTTCTGATGAAAAAATCAAGGTTGACCGTGAAACCCCAAAGAGTTTGGATACTAATGTCACTAACCCATATATATGCAATCAAGCTTGTAATGTTAGTGTAGGTACTCCTTACTCAGTTGCAGATACTTCGATCCTTCAATACATGGACTGGCTTAAAGTATGGATCACAAATGGATTGATATCTCATAACTCACGGGTTCAAGTTTCTCTACATTGATATTCAACACTATGACGTCTGTTCAAATCAGTTCAGGCCTCGTACTTCATCATTATGGCGTCTGCAGATAACACTTCAGACCCCGTTCCTCAAAGAAAAGAAAGGTGTACGCTTCAGTGCGCTTTATCTTCTTAAGAAGAGAAATCTTCATGTTTATGACCATTCTCATCGACATTCTTCATCAACATGCTTCATGCTTTTTCCATGCGCTTCAGTCATCAAGTGAACCGGACTACTGATAATTACTCTTATTCCTCTTGCTCAATATAATGAAGATGGCGACATCATGTGCTAATTTTGCGGGGGAGAAGTGTGAATATAGTACATTTGGATGATAATCACTTGGTTAATCAAGAATGGCATCTGTATGCAATTCTTGAGGGGGAGAAGAAGTGTGAATTTTTTGCATGGTTGACTGATATTTGAGAATATATGGTCAAACGGCTCCTAACCCATGTAAGAACCGAGATTCTTCTTATCAGATCATCTTCACATGTAGTTTCTTCTAAGAGCCGTTGGTTGACATCTTCACACGGGCTGATATGATTAAATGACAAAGTGCTTCTAGTTGCTGGGCTGATTTCCTTGATGAACATATTTCTGTTCTTGTTTGATTGGGAGGGATTTTAATTAAGGGGATTTGCTATTTACAAGTTAACGGGAATGCCTTTGGTGTGAAGAAGATGTTAACTGTCTATTTCCCCATTCGGATAATCTTGAAGAAGGTCGAGTCTACAGTCTAATCTACATTTGAAAGCTACATGATTAGAAGACTAAAGACGAATTGCATTTGATGATCTAAAGACTTCTTCTTAAAATCCGGGCTGAGAAGAACACTTGAAAATCTTCGTCAGTTTAGGGGAGAGCACTAATTGGGGGAGATTGAAATGCCAAAATTTTATCCCCAATTAGACTTGCTCAGATTCTTTAGCAATGATTCATTGCTTGATTTTTGATGACACTCCTCCAACGCCTAATGCTTCAATTACTAAGGATAATTGGGATTCATTGTTTGGGATTCATTGTTTTTCAAAGTTATGTTTGATGAGTACTTCCAACCTCTAACGAATATTGATCATCCAGCTTCTGAAGCTCATGCTCTGGTTTCTATTGACTCAACTGGTTCACCATCTAAGAAGTACTTCTTGGAATTCTCAAGAAACCTTATCTCCAGTTACTTCACAAGGCGTTGTTAATGACTATCATTGCAGTTGCACTCATGAATAGTGATCCGCTCTTTGGTACTCCTTTGCCAAATCTTCACGGATCATTGTTTCATTTTTCTTCTCCAAATGTGCACTCTGTAAATCAACCACATGAACATTAAGGAAAATGAATTCCTCATCCGCTTAAAAACATTATTGGTAAATCTTCCAGATCAGTTTCTACATGTATACCGTAAGGAAGAATGCATTGATGTTGAGGAATCATTTGCTCCGGTTCAGTCAGTGGGTCAATGTACATCCGATTGTATGTTTATTCACGTGTTGGACATTTGACACAAGTTGATTACTTTGAAGTTACACATTCATAACTTATTTGAGGTTGAAGTTGACGTTCACAAAGGCGTGTTCTTATTTGATAACTTGCTCGGGCTTAAGTATTTGAGTTGAAGACTTGGGTTATCTAGTTACCAACAGTCGAGGTGGATGATTGAAGACCTGGTTAACTATCACTATTAGGAGTTACTTTGTTTTACTCAGTGTCACACGCATATGACGGTGTGGATAATCTCAAGAGGTGTTAATGTCTCATACTTTGTTTGAGTAGTGAGTACTTAGAGATTTGCTTGAAGCATAGATTCTCGACACCGTTCTTCCATCTTTAAGTGCAAGCTTAAGACACAAATGCGGGGAATTCGACTTCAGTTTCAAGTTTGGTATATCGGGTTTTTCTTCAACAGTGGTCACTTCAAATTGTCTACATATGGGTTGATAAAGATAGTCAGAGAGAGTTTATGTAGCAGTTGATTCTCACAGGATTCACTTGGGCTATTTGAGTTCTTCTCACAAGATTTCAAGTTTATGGATATATTATGTTTTGCTGATTCTGAGGTATCAAAACTATTTGGGGGAAGGATATATTATTCCAACTATCTGGGGGAAGTGGTCTCTGGAGACCTTTGGTTTTTGTTACATCAGTATTCAGTTGGAAGAAATGTGAGAAGAATATTTGGAACGTGAGATGATACTGCCTATCGACATCTTATATACAGTTTATGATAAAGTGCTTCCGGTTATATGCACAACATGTTCACTTGATCGAGCTAATTCAGTTATTTCAGAGTTGACATCCACAAAGATGATTAGTGACTCAACATGTTACGTGGATGTCATCGTCTCTACTCTTGTTGGGTACATGTGTACATTATGTGCTGATTAGTTATATGTTATATAACTGGAATGCACTTGGTAAAATGAAGATGTTGATATATTGTTCCCCTAACTAGACAACTGGTCAATCTCGAAGAGTAAGGTGTACATCGGGGATGCACAACAGGTTCATGTGATCGGTCGTAATCAGTTAATCCGGATTTGATAACTACTGAGACGATCAATGTTTCAACTTGTTACTTCGGTGTTCTCGTGTTCTTCAGGGTGCTGAACTTCAATCAATGAGACCGCTTTGTATTCAACTCTAATTCTTAGGAAAATGGTCTTTATTCGATGTTTGTCAGTTTGGGGAGATGCTACCAAAGATTCAAATTGAGAAGGCTCATGTTCAGACGATTTTCTTAGAAGCCTCGAATGCTTTGGTGGCGAAAGTTTAAGAGATGTTGATTCCTCTTTTTCTACATCGTGCTGAACGATATCTTTATCTCGGTACTCATTTCATCATTCTCTTAAACTAATTCATCTCTTGTAAATATTTATTCGAAAAACAAAATACAAAAATATAAAACCAACAAAAAGAAAATAGAAAAATATAAAACCTTCAAAAATCCCATAAAAATCAGAAAAATTCAAAAAAAAAAAAAAAAAAAAAAAAAAAAAAAAATACCAAAAATATGTTTTCCAAGACATGTCTTCTGGTATCGATAACATCTACGGTCTTAGAAATGTCATTCAATAATGGCACGGGACTTTAGATGAAGTTCGAGCAGGAGGTGTAAATATTTCTTTCTAAACATGTCACAAATCTAATGGCTTACAGTTATTTCTGACTGTAACCCGCGCTTCATTAATGGCTTGCAGTTATTTCGGACTGTAACCCGTGCTTAAACTATGGCTTGCTATTATTTCAGATAGCAACCCGTTCTTAAAAGAAGGAAAGTGCTACGCTTAAACGTTTTTCACATATTTCGTGCACTTTTCCTAAAAACAAAACAAGGAAAGTATGTCGAAGGACTGCTGTTCCTACACAAATGTTTTTCCTTCTAAAATTCTTCAGAAAAATATTTGGTGTTTTCTAAAATGGTGGTAAATGAGTTGCTTTAAAAACAATCAGTTTCAGAGTTTTTGTTAAATTTGCAAACTCAATCAATGACTTCAGCGCTTTTAAATTCTTCAGAAAAATGAGTCATTGATTGAGGGGGATAATGTTTTCAAATCTATATCATCTAACGAGCTTTCTTAATTATCCTACGTGCTTAATTAAAAATGATATTTGCCTGTGTCGAAGGACTAGGAATTTAGGATATGATTGTTAGGTTTAGATGATTAGAGATTGATTAACACATAAACCCCATGCCATATATGAACTGATTGATATGTTGGATTGACTTTTATTAGTCGATTACTGTTTGGGTGATGTCGACCACCATATATCTGTATGTATGTTCACTAACGTATGCAGGTATATTGGTATAAGAATGTTCCCGATCCGGATCCCACTATTGATGATGATTGGATGCCGAAAGGAAAGGGTAACGATATCTTGGGTTGACAAATGAAGAAACGGAGCTTAACTGGACTTCAATGGAGAGTTGGCATGAAATGCAACGTAAGAGGTCTTACTGCATCAGCAGATGGTTTTCTTCAGCAAGTGAAGAAACGGAGCTTAATTGGACCTCAGTTGGCATTCAAAATGCAACGTAAGAAGAAGTCTCACTGCATCTGCAGACGGTTTTCTTCCAAGCCCTACAACAACAACAACAGAAGCTTCTCAACCACCTAACGAATCTTTGTGCAGGATATCATTTTTAAACAATTTTGAATTATTTGATTAAATTGTTTTGAAAATGGAAAATATTGTTTTGAAAATATATTGGACTAAGTTTGAAAAATCACCGGACTTCTTGTTATCAAAACCTAAGTCACTCAATTATTGACTTCTGTCATGGATTGAGGGGGAGAGTGATTTTATATAAAATATTTTCAAATGATATTTCTTCACAAAAAGTCAGTTTGTACAAAATAAGTGGTGATCTAAAGATTTAATGTTATGTCATGGTATGATTTTTTCTTTAGAATCAAGGTCTTTCAAAATGAAATATTTTCTGTTCTTGTTTGATTGTGAAATTGTTTTGTTTTACTTAAAAGATCTCTTAAAAACTATCATACCTGACACTAACAATCTTTAATGTCTTATAATGGTCCTTATCTGTCATATTTCAAAATTGAATCTTGCCACGTCTTTCCCCAAATTTTTCTAAATGATTTAAATCAGTTGGGATCACAAATCTCAAATGGTTTGAAATTTTTGATCGCGGGAGAGATCGTGATTTAAGTCTCAAATCTGTTTTTATGGAATTGGTTTTAGTCCTTCAAAGGCACTCCTGCCTCCATGTGCCAAACGATTTCAAATACACAATGCACATGTTGAGGAGGAGGATTTATCCAAAAACCAGATGAGTATTTAAACAAGGCCACATATTCTCCCATGTTTTCTAAACCTTATTAAATCACTTGGGATCCAAAATCTCAAAGGGTTTGATATTTTTGATCGGGGGAGAATTTGTGATTTAATATGAAATTTGATAAAAGTTGATCGTTTGGATTCAATTGTGCAGGCTGCTCTCTCGTATGTGCTAAACGCTTTCGTCTCGAAGCACATATTGAGGGGGAGCAAAACCATCGAGGTACAAAAGTTTTTTTTAAAAAAAGAGATTATAAAGTACCTTGATTGTGTTTTCAAATGATTTTCTTAATGGATTTTGTGATTGTGGATGTGCTTCAAATGAACTCTTGCCTCTATGTGATAAAAATGATTTCACTTATTCTATGCACATATTGAGGGGGAGAATTTTACCATGAAAATCAAATGGCTTTTTCGTATGAAAATTGTGATCAAAGAAAATACTTCAAAGTCCTCTTGCCTCCTTGTGCTGAACAATTTCTAAATCATACGCACATGTTGAGGGGGAGGTTTTCTAAATGATCAAAACTATTGAGGTACAAAATGCTTTGATCCCGTATCACAAGTACCTTGATTGTTTTTCCAAATGATTTTTCAATTGGTTTCATGAAGGAAAGAACAATACCAAAAGACCGACCAATTTATTTTTTGCATGGAGTTATAAGGATGGTTAGGTTAGGTATTTGTTCCCACGATCCGCCAGAACCGGAGGGATCTTCCCAGGGACAATCCACTAGATAGTGTAGAGTCCTTAGGATTATTGAAAAAAGGAGAAAAATGAGAAATGGGAAGAGTGCGGACTGAGACAGAGCTAGTACTGGAATAAACCCAACAAGGTTCTAGTTATGAAGTCTCGGTAAGCACTGAAGGGGTTGAAGAATGAAAAAGAAATGAATGATAAAAGGGTGAAAATAAATAGCCCTCCATCAATTCAACCTTAGGGCAGAAACCGGGTTCAATTCATATGCTACTGGTGGTTACTAAGGTAACACTGGTATTGAAGACAAGACATCATGGACCCAGTGATGCACTGCATTAAACTTCCCAAACCACTCAAGTTCCTCTTAAAAGGGCTTGTTTCATTCTCACGGGGAACCGACATTATCTATCGACTTTCTCTTAGAGATTGTTGATATTGAAGAAGGAGACCCTCTCCCTAGTCTCCGACACAGGAACCAAAAATGCACTATTGAGTCTAGAGCCAAGAGATCATCCACAATATCTCGTTAGGACACTAAATTCTTGAAGACTTGTTTTTTCACACATTGTGGAAAGTAAGTATATATTAAGAGTCCTACGCATTATCCTTGTGGTATTGCCAGAACATCCGAGTGATATGAAAATATTCACGATGAAGATGGAAAGCCTTCTAGAGCCAACATCAGACAAGCTCTTGGTAGGTGGCATGTGAGATCTTTTCTAAAGATCAAACTTGTGACAACTGGATAGAAACAATGGGGCGATTCACTCGTGAATCAACCTTGGTCCAGGAATGGATTTGACGAATACTTTTGGAAAAACCGTTCGATGTGCAAATCTTCTTTTCTCTAGCACGTCGAATGTGTACTTATGTTTTCAAATTCAAAAAGTATCTCTGATTAAAAAATACTTTTAGAAAAACCGTTCGATGTGCGAATCTCTTCTTTTCGCTAGCACGTCGAATGTGTACTCATTCTCTAATACAAAAAGTATTTTGTTTGAAAATTGATCTTTCTCATAAAACCTTCGTCGTATTGCAAAACTCTTTCTTCAAGCAATACGCGATTGTTTTTCAAATCATTTTTCATCAATCAGTAAATCTCAATTCGCTGGTTCACTCACTCCGTGTTGTCTTCTTTGAGACGTTCCGGTTTGAGAACAGCTAGAACAGTTGCGAAACCCTGTCAAGGAGATTCTTAGGAATCCTACCTGATCACAGGCAGTACTTGTACTGATCAACGGGGAACCGTGGGCCGTGTACCTCAATTCAGCGAAAGTGGTCAAAGACACTTTCGTATGTTTTATTGCTAACTGTTGTTTGCAGGTACATTTGGACGGTTGCAGCTGATCAAAATTGAGGAGTCAATCCAAAGCCGCATGCTCACAGCATCCACACTTAATTTGAAGAATTCATGACTGGTGCATATCTACAGAACCTGGCTCAGATATTTCTTATACTATGTTCCTGCTGCGCTGCTGCAAATATCTTGAACCAGTAAAAGCTTCCGCTACTCTGATGGAAAGATGTCATGATTCTAAAGTGTGAGCATGTCGGTCCAAATGTCACAACTTCACATGAAGGCAACACAACTAAGGGTGATCCAGAGATTTACTGTGGCTGATGATCTCAAAGAAAGCTCGAAGATCATCAAAGATGTGGATCAGTTCAAAGACCTCCACTGAAAGTACAAATCAATGCGGACTTTGAAGTTGCACTACAAAAGCACAAAGATTGCGAAATTGAAGAATTGAAGTCTACGAGCTCAAGAACAAAGTCAAGAATAGAATGCTAGGATTCGAAATGTAAAACATGGGGTGACCTCCCTTAGGGGGAGATTGTTAGGAATTAGAAAATTCCATAGTGAAGTGTCGGTCACCCCAATTATGATCTAGCATAAGTTAGCTCGTAGACGTGTCGTTATTTGTCGTTGTTTACGTTATTTACTAGTTATTTAGTTAGCTATTTAGTTTAGAGCAACACCGTGGAGGAAGGACGGGTCTTTACCCACTGTATACCTGATCCACAGGCCGATAGGAGGTCGTTATGTTTGTAACTATAAATACCCTCTACCTCCCAAGGTAGAGGGTTGGACCTTTCATTCATCTTAATCTAACCTTCTATGTTTTCTTTCACTTTCTCTCTCTAGAAAGGCTCCCACTTTCTCTCTCTAAAACCTCTAAATAATTCGACCATATTATTGTTTGTTATGTGTTTATGAAATCCAATATCTAACAAATCATGTAATGAAGGGGGTAGTAGCCTCATATGTGTAAGCAATTCCGTAATCGAGCCAAATTTTCAAAAGATTTTCTTCAAACCACTTGTTTCCTGTTTGATCCGAGTGACAGTTCTTGTTTGATGAGTTGCAACGATCAAGCTAGAAACAAGTTGTTACTTAAACCGATTTAGCCTAATCGTATGACAGTTCTTGTTTGATGAGTTGTGGGATTAAGTAAAATCGGTTACCAAAAAGTCTTTTGAAAATTTTGCTCGAGAATGGGAAAGCCTGCCTTATCAAGCCTAGTCATAAGATAGCATGTATTTATGACGAGAAATGCTCACGATAGCACGAGAACGTATTTAGTTGGATGAGAAACCCCTATGCATGAGCATTGACATAATCATTTAAACCATACACGAGCATAAACTTTTAGAACCCTTGTCGCGGTTTGGGCCATAGTATCATTAATCGAATCACGAGGATGTGATTCCTCTGACATGGGAAGAATGTCACAATTCTCAATTTCTGGTCATTTCTTAAACTCCATATTCATCATTTCATATCAACTTATGCATGGTTTTGCATTTCACGTTAAACGCATAATTTCTTATTAAATAAACGTTATCGCGTAATTAATTATTTTGAACATTTGATACGATACTTCCAAAAATTAATCACAATATATTTTTATACTCATATTAAGTTTATAAAAATAATATTATGAGTTTACCCAATGTTTTAAATTTATTTCGTATATGAATTGTTATGTTTATATAAATTACGACGGTTTTCTTAAATTCAACTCGATAAATATTTATTCACTCAAATTTTTCAAGAAATGTATTTTTTCTAATTTTTATGACTTCAATATATTTTATCTTGACCCGTGAAAATTTATTTTTATCTAACGCTACCTTAAATATTCAAATGGGTACACAATTTACCACAAGTCTTCAAGTAACTTACATTTTATTACACTTATAAATTTAATAACTACACGCTACTACTTGATCTTTTTCTTTTAAGTATGTCGACACAAGGAAGGGGGGGGATGAATCACTTAATTTCCTAAATATCTTCTACACTTATAATGTATTATACTACATAATATCTCAAATAACACATAGTAACACACATACACAAGGTGAAAATCCATTTGCTTTCTCTCTTCCTCTCCAAAATTCGGCAACCACAAGACCAAAGGAAAGATCATCTCAAATTTTTCAAGACAAGTTATTTAACAATCTAGTATCACTTGTTGTATAGGTTTTGCAATAAAAATCTCAAGTGATTAGGAAAACCCTTTGTTCTAATAACCTCATCAAGTATTCTAGTAAGCATCTCATGTCCATTTTTCATCTTTCATATTCATTTCATATTCATTTCATCATATTTGAGCAAAAACATGCAAGTCGTATGATGTTGTACCACTTTTTCATTGATTTTAAGAGTTATATATATATATATAAGTCATCCTATAATTACTCCTTGTTATATATTATTTTTGGTGATGTCTAGGAGCCCATGACACCCTAAGAAGGTGTATGGTAGGATTAGAATAGCTTCGGAGTTGTTTTGAACGGGTTAGAATAGGTTTGGCGCGAGAAAAACTCATTTCGACACGTTTTAAATAGGGTCTGTCCATATTTTTAATTCTGGGAAAATCCGACAGTGGGTATAATATTTTGGGCTAGATATTTAGAAAATACACTTTAAAACGAAAACGTGGCCGCTTGAACGGATTAAAACGGAGCTATAACGAAGAAGATATGAATTTTTCAAGTTTGACGATGAAAACTATTAATTTCAGAAATTTCAGCATGAAAATGACATTCCTTACGAGTCAAAAATGAGTCTTAAGCTTTATAAATTGTGTCGACTTATCAAAAATATATTAGTATACTTTGACACGAATCTAAGGATGTAGAAAACGTAGAAAACGGACTTGTAACGATTAAATTACACGCGATAAACCAAGTTGCCGTAACTTTATTATATTAGCAAAATTAATATATTCTCTATTAAAAACATACTACGGCAACTAAAGGACCATGTTGGCGGACGTTTTTAACAATGATGTAGAACTTTTTATAACGTGATGTCTTCTAGTAAAAGTGAGTTCGCCTAGCCTATTTTCCAAAATATCCAACCGTTTGTCAAGCGGAGTTGTAACGAATAAAATATAGTCACTCAAACTTTGCCGGAAACCACCCTTAAACAATATTTTGGATACAAGTACCATACTTTACCTATGTTTTTCTCCATGATCGAAACCTCTATGACGAAAACTTAAATACTAAAACTTTGAGATAATGATACAAGCTTTCCAAAACTGTTGGTTTCGTTTCCTAACACTCGATGTGCACCATTTTGCCACTATCGTAGGAGGTTGTTTCAACGTAACTACTTGTAAAGTATTTTAATACGACGGGATGTCATAAACATATATTTTGACGATAAAAATTATTTCCAAAACGTACAAGTGGTATGGATATCATATGGATTTGCATGCACGACATTGTATTACGCATTCACGACAACATATCATAACTCAAGTCATGACATTCAATTTAGGTCGCGGATAGTTTCCGAGCCTCATTTTAGTGAACTTCATTTTGTTAGCATATCAATCATACCAGGTGAGTTTTCATAGCCCCACTTTCTATTACTTAGTTGTTTTATAAACTCTTTGGGGGAGATACATGCTCAACTACTTGCTTTTACTATCACAAATATTCTAAACTTTGATATATTACTGTGAGTTTCATAGCCCCTACTTTTATACGTTTTGAATTACTTTTTGGGGGAGATACATGCTCAATTATTTTCATTTACTTTCATAGTTACTCTAAACTTTTAAGGATTACCGTGAGTTCATACCCCGCTTTTACTCGTTTAAATTCTTATAAACTCTTTGGGGGAGATACATGCTTAAATACTTGTTTTTACTCTTGCGAATACTCAAACCATTTATACAATTGTGTTACACTATACTTCTTATACTCTTTGGACATTATGTGTGGTTTATTGCGATATGTGCCTTAATGTGCTAAACTTGTTTTCAATATGCATCAACATACATACTTTAGCAACTGGTTAACTCCTGCGGGAGCCGGCGGAGAGGTATTGATAGTACTATCGGGCTGACGCCCCCACCCTTGGGTCCTTGATGACGTGACCTGGGGTGAATATAATCTGTTATTCAATGAAACATATAAACAATTTAGACTTGTCAAGAGGTTTAGTTGGCTGTGATTCTTTGCATTAAGTACATGTATATATCGTATGCACATATGTCCTACTTACAAACAAGATTGACATCATGCGCTTGAACATAAACTATACACATTTTGGCAGTGGGTTGTGAACACACAGGTTGCAAGTTTTGTATGGGCGGAACTTGGAACTGAGTGGATTTACAATGCCTTTGCTGCAAGAATATTCTTGAAAGGCTTTACATTTCAACTCAAACTCTATGAACTCACTCAACCTTTGTGTTGACACTTTTTAGCATGTTTTATCTCAGGTATCTAAGGCATTCACTTCATGGCATGCATATGGACATATCATAGAGTCGTGGTGACGACGCGTCACACATGGGATTTATGCATTTTAAAACAACGTTTGGCTTGTAACAAACTTATTTCCGCACAAATTGATTTCTATTTGGGAACTACATTTTGTAAACTCTGATTATTTTAATGAATCAAACGATATTTTCAAAACGACACTTTAGGTCGTTCGATATAACTGTAACTTTGATGCTATGACAGTCATCCCCAAAGGTATTCCATTCCGCTGCAAAACAGGTAATTTGGGGGTGTGACAGAAGTTAACTAAATTTGGCTTCAAACCAAGTTACAAGATGAGAAAGCTTGGTCAAAAACTCCTCTTGTGTTTCCCTTTTTATTTCAGCCGAGACCCCCAAGATGTGTCACACTTCAAATCCCACCACAAAAAGATAAAGAAGCTCCAAAGAGTAAAGAACATCATTTGTGTTTTGCTCTAGATCGATTGGGATTTGTGGAGGTGATAAACTCTTGGGTTGGCCTTCGGATTCATTGTCATCAAGTTTGTTGTAAGAAATTTCTAAACCTCATCTTGTTAAGATTTACCATTCGAGTTGTTAATAAAAATGAATACTTGATTATGAAACTAAGTGTCTTGATATGTATAAGTTTTATTTCTTTTTGGTAAAGGTTATTGCTTGGTGTAAGAATTTATTTGTTGTTGGGTCCTCTTGTGTTGTTCCTGTCGAAAGCATAAAGCAAAGAAACTGGACAAAGATGGACTTTCATAAAAACTACTAGTGATTGTTTTATTGAGTCTAGTAACTAGATGTTGTTAAGGTTGCTATTCGTTTGAGTTTTCGGTTTGCCGAAAGTATGAACCAAGAATTTGGATGAGTTAAGTTATATAAAATCTACTAATAGCATAAGTATCGAATCTGGGAAATTTGTGTTAGTTGCAAGCTTGGTCAAACTTTCAAAAACTTGCGTAAGCAATGTTAAGTTTTGATGTCTTGTGACTAATCCATCCTTGTGACTTCCTATTAGTGAAATCGTCATCATCCTTTAGTGTTAAGCTGTTGTTTGACTCGAATGTGAACCCACTTCGAGGCTTGTTAGGTCCATCAGTCGACCCTTATAATGTTCACCTTGTGTTGATAAGTTAATCAAGTGAAACCGGGGTCAAGTCAACCCGAGTACATAGTAGTGTATAAACCTTGTGCTACCTGTCGAACTTCCTTCATTTCTAGTAGTCGGACTAGTGACGATGTTGTGGTAGTACCACGATGTAGGAGTCAAGCTTAGACTAATGTGACAGGGGAGTTGCGAGTAAACTTTGTGATAACATGTGTCAAATGTCTCTTTAACAATGTGATAATAATACTTCGAGTCGAAAAGAAGAGAACCTCCACGGTGGTTATCACCTTGATGGTAGGATTCGTTTTCTTAAATGGTTTTGGTATGTTATCATGGACCTTATAAGTCTAAGCTTTGTCAAGGAGTCTCGACTTCACAATCCAGTGCATGATATGATCGAGTGTGTCTCGAGTCGAAACTATTCATGTTGAAACCTTGCGTCTAAGAAGCGTACGTTGACACTAAAACATGAAAATATAATGTGTTACCTAAAAATTGTTATTAACCTGTTTGTAAAAACTAGGTTGGGCCACAGCCCAAAATACTTCCTAAACCATCTATGGGCCTAAGCTCTTTTCTTATACATGTACCATTTCGGGCTACAGCCCACTTGAGCAACGAGAGTGTTGTTTGAGCGTTTGACGGGTCAACAAAATAGGACTCGAAGCGTAAATCGGAAGTCAAATAAAAGCCAAGCTCAATCCCACATATACATCGTAGTTCTCTTCAATATGTGCTATCATAAAAACAAGTGTAAATTCCTAATTCATGAAACAAGCGTTAAAAAGCATAATCAGTTACACATCAAAGTTCAACGTCAAGGGAACTCGGATAAACAATTATATGTCAAGTAATTCGCTAGTCAAAATTATAAATAGTGAGAACCAATTTCTTGATAAACAATTGAAAACCGCTACTTTATTTTATCACTTAATAAATTTGATAAGTCTTCAAATTCAACTCAAATATATTTTCTAAGTACAATTAGAAAATAAATTAATTATATATATGATTTTGACAATACCATTTGTGTCAACTTAAACAAGTATATATACATTTATATACTTACTAGTGGAACCTTGTAATTATTTTTCATATCAAACTTTGGATATTAAAACCATATTAATGTCAACATGAAAAGTATATACACTCTATACGCTTACTAGTAAAACGATATTTTACAAATTTACGTTCGGTGTTAGTAAAATTGTAATGAACCATTTTAAGTATGTAATACTTAAAACAATGAACTAAAACATTGCCCCCCTTATATAGGTCGCGTGTCGGTGCCGCTCCACAACAATCACTAATCCCACATTTGGATTGCACATTTGCTAAGGTGAGTTTTCATAGCCCCTCTTTTACTTGATAAACTGTTTTAAACATTTTGGGGTGAGAAATATGCAAAACCTTTTTATGGACCAAAACTATTACATGATTACTATTACGTGGTTTAGCCTAAGCCCTTATGTCCCTAGAGAATGCCCTTTTTGCATGAACCGTCAATTCCCCATTGGGAAACGCGAATGTTATAAATAGATCTATTGAGGGTGACTCCTCCGTTCGGTTGGCCATGCTTGGGCCAAGGCGAAATGTATACCATGTCGGAATCAAGTGTTGAGGGACAAAACACTTGCTATGGGCCCTTATATTGTATGACATCTTTTAGCATACAGAAACTGTCGTAGTATCGGTTGCATGAACTTAGAGCTAACGTAATAGACATTCATACATATATCATTATATTCGTTGTAATGAATATATGACTTTGCTTATGGTCCACACTTACTATTTTAACTTAAACCTATGAACTCACCAGCTTTTAGCTGACCTTTTTAGCATATTTTCTCAGGTGTTTAATTGTGATCATGGATGCAAGGCAAGAAGCGGATAAATGGTCGTAGTAGTATTAAAGAAGTGTTTTTACACAAAAATGATGTTTTTACATTGGGACCACTAAAACAAATGGGATGTGCCCATTTATCTAAACAATGTTGTAAGATAATGTTTTAAAAATATTTTATGGAATTAAACGGAGTATGTATTCCGTTCTTTATTACTTGTGTTATGATCCACCAATCCCGTAACGCTCCCGAATAACACGTATGCTTCCGCTAAACAAAATTTGGGGTGCTACAAACCCCTTCAGTGCTTACCGAGACTTCATTACTAGAACCTTGTTGGGTTTATTCCGGTTCTAGCACTTTCTCAGTCCGCACTTTTCCCATTTCTCACTTTTCTCCTTTTTCATCGTACCTAAGGACTTCTACACTAACTAGTGAATTGTCCCTGGGTAGATCCCTCCGGCTCTGGTGGGATCGTGGGAATGAATACCTAATGTTAATACAAATAAGCTGTAAAAACGTTTATTTATATTTTACGATCTTCTAATGTTTTGTTGATAACAAACGTAAAATCATTTTAACGAAACAAATAAAATACGTAAATGGTTTGAGCCAATAGTTTTCTAACACACTTACGTTTTCACATAAAACACTAAAACAAGTATAAGTGATTTTATGATTTAGTAATACATATGTACAACAACTAGTGTTTACATATTGGGCAAATATATACATAACTAGTATGTATTATAATGGGTAAAAACTACAACCCATGGAGCATATCCATAACCCATGGTATTGACCCATACCCATTTGACTAGATACATTGCATCTATTAGGTACATTGTATCTAATGAAATACCCATGGATCAACCCATAAACCATGACCCATGACCCATAACCAAAATACCCATGCGCAAAGAGGAGCGTCTCACGGATCCCTAACATTACACTAGACGGATCCCTTAAAGGTGGGATCCGTGGAACAGTAGTTGTTTCTCCTCTATAAATAGTGAGTCATTTCTTCCTTTTGGGTTACCACTCTCACACATACTTTCCCCAAGTATTGTAACTCTCTAACCACTGATCCTATGGGATCTTTCTATGTAGTTTGTCTTTTGTTTTTGTGTGATTCTCTAGGTTCCTCTTAAAGGCGAGATCACCACTTCTTGAAGTCGAGCAAGCTCAAGTTCAAGAGTTTCCATGCTTCGTCATCATCAAGACTACTAAGGTTCTCTTGGTGATAGTTCTTTCTTCTTCCATAGAAGTGTTGTGTTGAAGGCATTAGTGAAGGATGCCGAAAGAGTCAAGACGAAAGCATTAGTGAAAGGTGCTTAACGTCCGTGTCAAAAGCATTAGTGAAGAATGCTAAAGGTGTCAAGACAAAGGCATTAGTGAAAGGTGCCAAGCGTTTGTGTCAAGGGCATTAGTGAAAGATGTCTAGGAATCAAATCAAGTGGCATTAGTGAAAAATGCCAAGGTCGTATAATCGATGAGGTGCATCGTTATACAAATAGTGATAGTTTGTTTCCAAGGATGTTGATATCCTTGATGGTGTTGTAATAAGGAGTGGGTCTCCTTTAGGATTAGGTGTTGTGTAGTGTTGGGTAGTAGTTCCTCCATTGTAATGGAACTCGGTACTTAGCCTAGTACCGGATAAAGGGTAGGCAACGTTGTGATAGGTGTGGTTCACCTTGGTGAAAGAACCTGGTGGTTAGCCTAGTACCGGAAAAAGAGTAGGCGACGTTGTGAAGGCTTCTTCGCCATAAGGAGTTGGTGTCGTGTAGTGATTACGAACTCTCGAGTAGGTGACTCGGGGAGTGGAGTAGGGCAAGGAAGGTGTCCTTGTAGCCGAACCACTATAAATACTCGTGCCGTGGTTATGTGCTTCTTACTCTTTATCTTTTCATTACACTTTTATATATCTATCTATCAACGTCCAACATACACAACTAAATAGATTGACATAAGTCGATCTAAATATTTTAAAATGAAGTTTTAATTGGAAAAACTATTCAAGGCCCCCTTCTAGTTTTCCACAATTGGCATCAGAGCTTCGTTACCAAGTTTCTTAGAGTATGATGTACTTTAAAAACTTGATACGATCCGTGTATGTTTAAAAACTACAAAGAAGGATTTTTTGTAGTCATGTTTTAAAAATCATTATAGTGTTATTGTTGGACAATGATAAAATGTTCTAATATTTTCCTTGTTAAGAATTCTCCATACTTGGATTTGGACATACCAAGAAAATCATGAAGAAACTATCTAAATATTTCTTTTCGTAAAAAGAATGTTTAACATTGTTTTCCTCATACATGGATCTGGAGATTCTAAGAAGATCACAAAGCATTTTCTCTAAATATTTCCTTTCTTAAAAAGAATATTTAGCAAAGGTATGATCGTTAATAATTTACATTTTTTATTAAAGTTTTAGTTGTATGATTAATCTTTATTAGTAATTACTTAAGTAGTTATCTATATTAAAATCATCATCAAGAATAGTATTCTTCGATTAATTTATATAGACTACACTACTAATCTGTAATAATGATATCTCGGTTATTCGATAGTGATACGCTTACACAGCGCGTTCGGGGTCGAAGGAACTTCCTTTTCGTCAAACAAGTTTTTCAACACCCTAGGCAGTGAACCTAATCGTTGTAGTGTAGTATTAGGGTAAGCCACGGGAATTGATATCGTTCTCTAGAGGAATAGGAATGCTAGTGAGAAGTTACTACGCTAAGGTTGGGGTTAAGGAAGATTATTTTTTATCTTTTTATGTTTTTTAGGAAATGGAAAGGTACGAATCTCGGGGTTTGAATTTGGGGTTGGTATTTCTACCGATTACTTCTACTATCTAATTATCTAATTAACTAAAGTGTGGGTAGTCTATGTCTATTGTTGTGTGCTCGTATGATGATTAAAAATGTATTTGCTTAGGCTTTATTACTCCCTAGTTATCTCCTATTGATGGTTGAATTGTCACGTCCTTATTCTTAATCGCGTTGTGTCTCTAAGGTCGTAGGGTATGCGTTTATCCCTAACTCTTTGAAGCTACCAAAGGTTAATGACTACAAAATCTCTAGGATTTATAACTTTAACTCTAAGGTATTCTTTGGATGTATAGCCTACAATTACTCTAGGTGATTATAAACTAAGGTTCAACAAAGATTAATCAAGAATTAACAACACAACGAATGACCTATCGCAATACTAGGTCAATCACAACTAAGATAAGAGACAACCAATCAATATTCAATGACTAAGTTTCATATTACCTAAGCAAACACACAAGTAAATTAGCCGGACAGGGGGAACATGCAAGCATACACACAATCAATTGAAGACATAATTAAATTAATGAAGTAAAACACTTATCTTGATGTAAGATAGGGTATGGAACCCTAAAATACTGTACAAGACAGCCTTGGTTCGGTTTAGGTTTTTATTCCACAAAACTACACACTGAAAACTAAAAAATTCGGTTTCTATATATAAGGTTACAACTGCGACGGCGTCACCCTTTAGTTTGTGACGACGTCGGGGTCGCCGTCATTAGGGTTTCGTCTTGGCCACGTTAGCATTGCGATGGCGTCACCTTATGCTTGTGACGCCGTCTCCTTCAGTCTCTCACATCGTCTGGATCAAATCTAGGTCGTCTGAGCTGCGATGCCCTACTCTTTTAACACCTGATGCCGTCACTTGAAAATAAGCAATTTGGCTACTGAGTCGTTACAAAACTTGTTCCAACGGTGTCGCAAGTAGAACCTGACGCCGTCCCCTTTCAATTCAGCAGCTTGAGTGTCTCGATTCTTGACTTTGGCCATTTTCTTCGTATATTCGCGCCTTTTCGTCTGAATAAGTGTCATTCCAGCAATTTACCTTCAAGAGACCTAAAAAGTGAAAAGGAACGATATTAAGTAATAACGGATACAAAAGTGATCAAATAAGGGCTTAAATGACCTCTCAAAAAGGTACATTTTAAAACCTTATCAAATATCCCTACACTTGGTATTTACTTGTGCTCAAGCAAATGTGCTTTTAGCCAATTAATTTATAAGTTAGAGGTCATGAAGCATTAGTTTAGAACGATTCACAACACATATAAGCCCCGCAAAAGTCATAACAAGCACGGAAATTACATACTAGCACCTCACAAGGGGTGTTTGGATACTCACATCTCAGGGGTGTATATGAAATATAACAAGTTGGAAATGGAAGATAAACACTCATTAACTGGTCCTAGTACATAGATTACCATAGGCTTGAGACTAGATCAAACCTCCATCGCTTTGGCATAAGTACCTAGGAAAGACTATCCAAGAGGTCTTTTAAATGGTTATAATGTTAGGCTTATGGTAGGGAAACAAAGGGTTTGGTGGGATAGGCTATTTAGTGGTGGCAAGTCAAAAATCTTCATGTTACAAGCATGCGAAGAATGGCGTTGCTAAGCCAAGACTCGACACTCTAAACTCACGATAACTGAAATAAACAAACATAAATTGAAAGATAGATGTAGGATGGTAGCCCGTATGTTTTTGTTTTTTTTTTCATACACTTTTACTCTACCATCCTCTACGATAACATCAAAATGATAGGGATTTATAGGCACATCCCTACACTTGAGTTTTTATTACTCTAACACTAATTTGACTCGAATTGAAAAGATCAAAACACTTGGAGTACATTATTATGCAAATAAAGGGAATTTGAATTTAACGTTCCCTTCCCGTCATTTCATAAAGTTTAACTTTTCCCATGAGTCCCAATCGTCCTAAAACTGTGTACAAAGGATATGACTCGACTTAGCAACTTATGCAAGCAACAAGATAATTGAACTAAGGGTTTAGTGTGATAACAATAATGCACTAAAAGTGAGTGCATACAAGGTAGGCAAAGGCGATTTGGGTGTACATTTGGGGGTGGATTGTAAACAATGCTCTTCATTGATATTTCGGAAAACCGAAACATCACGAGAACCGTGAAAAGGATAGGCTCTGAGGGGTTAACTAGGGGTATCGTGTACTAAAGATGAGTACAACGCAAAGGTGTGGGGGAATTACTCAACCGATGTGGAAGAAGTAATTATATTACAGGTATCAAACAAGGGTTATCCTAATGCCTCTTATCATTTAGTTATTCCTAACTACACAAGTGTAGTCTTACTAGCGATCTCGGGATGCATCACAAAACAAGTTCTAGAATCTATTATACTACCGGTTCACACTCTAAGCATTAAAGATGAATGCTTTAATTCCTACTAATCTAAGGGCGATCCTCACATTTTGGGTGGAATTTAAGTGGTAAAGGGTTTTTTGTGCTAGTCATATAACTTCCTATCTATGAGACGCTTTATTAAGACTAATGGCCCACTCCTATATGTCATGAAAAAATTTAAATTTGGTGCCAAAATTACCCTAACCGATATTTCTCATAGTTTATTACACAAATGCAATTGGACAAAGCAAATAGTCAAGGATAAGCATAGTTTCAAAGTTCTCGTTTTATTTTCCCTCCCTACACTTAAACTGAACATTGTCCCCAATGTTCCCCGAAAGTATCAAAGTTATGATAATGGAAGGTAATAAAAGATGAAAGAAACTAATACTCCCCTGATTAGCTCGGTAGGATCCGTGTGAAGTGGTGGTTACATCTTTCTTCAAGAAGAACGTTTGCGTTAAAAGCTCCTTCTCATCTTATGTACTTTCTTCTTGGTAAATTAAACCTGCACACTTGAAGAAAACCAACGAAACCTTTGCATAAAATCGGTGGTAACAATATATATAAGACTCTACTAAACTAGGATATAATGCTTGTGGAATGGATGTTTACAGATTTTCTGGAAAATTAAGACCTGGAAAATTCCAAAAAAATTATAAGTAGCTCAGAAAACGAGAAAAAGTAATAAGCTGTTTCTGCTCCTCCTGACGCCGTCAGGTTGCGATCCTGACGCCGTCAGGTTATCCTGACAGAAACTGGTCTGCGATTTTCTGGAAAATTTACATCTTTAGAATCTGGAAAAATTTCCTACAAAATATCCATTATGACTCGATACAAGCATTTGACTCGAACAAACACACATGTATATCTTTTAATTAATTGTAATTCTCATGTTCACGTTTCTTTTGAAAACGTGTGTAATCCTCCCTACACTTATCCCTTATGTAAAATACCTTTATATGTAATTAAGACGAGGTTAAAGACAAAATAAAGCATTTTTACAAATTTAAACATGAGAATAAACAATCAATAAAAGATACACGACACACAAACAAGCAAACAATTAAGCATGGGTTGCCTCCCACGAAGTGCTTTTCTTTATTTGTGAGTCTTGTAGCTAGACTCGAAGTCGTGCTCCTACGTGACTTCATTACCGTCACCTCCTTCCTCATGACGGTCTCTATTGGGGGATTCCGTGTTGTAAAATTGCCCTATGATGCACCTTTCTAAGAGGTTGTCCTCTCCCCACTCGATTTTATATTCCGGTCCTAAGTTCAAGCAATCCTTATAGAAACCGAAAATCTTGGCCATAACATAATCTACTCCCTTCTCCTTATCTTCCTCATTCCTATAGTAGACCGACAGCTTAAGTTATTTTTCATCATTGGATAGTGATGAAAATTTTTCAATCTTAAAGGGAATTTGGTAGGCTACATCACCGGTCTCATCCTTGAATCTAACTATTCCCAACGAGGGATCATAAGTCATCCCGGTGTTTTCTATGAAAGGCTTTCCTAGAATAACGTGGGACAAGCTAGGATCTATGGCCATACTAATGTCATCCACTATTATGAAATCCGTAGGAAACATGAAACTACCTACATACACGGGCAATCCCTTAACTCTACCAAGAAAATTGCAACTAACCCTAGGATTATCGGGATCTTGCCTAGTTGGGATAGGCTTCTTCATTACCCAATTATATTAGGTGCTAGTCATTATGTTTATTGGGGACTTGCGGTCAATATAGGCCTTTGCCACGAAAAGGTGTCCTATGCAACATGGTATGTTAAGATTCCAAGGGTTCCCAAACTTGATCTTAGGGCTTCTCCTAACATACATGTGACGGAGGTCATGAACTAAGTGTGGGTGGCAAGAGAGTTCTTCTTCCGTAGGAAACTTATTGAAATAGTCATGGTCTACTTCATTTACTTCCTCGGTTGTTTCATTCCTAGGTGTCTCACTAACCTCAAGTATCATTTCATGGTTCGCTTCGTCATTTGTTCTATTAGGTTTCACTAAGGTGATGGTATTGACGAATTGAACGTGCTTAGCTAACTTACTTGGGTCCTTAATCTCTACACCGGAAGCTTCGGGAGTTGAGATAGCATTAACCTTCCTATCACTATTGGTCATGGCTTTCAAGAGGTTATCTATCTTCCTATCCATCTCGGCTTGTTGTTGGTTAAAACGGTCTGAGAGCTTAGCTATTTGAGCTTCTTGGGATGTGACTAGGTGTTGCAACATCCCTTCTATGTTTTGTTGGCTAGGGCCGTGAGATGGAGGCCATGAGAAATCATTGGAAGTGAATTCTTTGGTTTGTCCCCAATAAAATTCGGGCTTGCCCTTCCATGCTTCTCGGGCGTCATTAAAAGTCCTAGGTCCGGGTGTGGTAGGGAATCTTCCTCCCGTTCCATTAGTACGCGAGGATGCGTAGTCAACGGAAGCTTGTTTGGGGAATCTTGTGCAAGTGCGCGTGTTATGAGGACCATTACACGACTCACACGAGGAAGAAACTTTGTTCACTTGGCGTGAAGACTTAGGATTGTCGTAGGAGCTCATTAGGAATTTAACTTGATCTTCAAGCTCGAGTATCCTACGGTTGGAAGGTTGTGAGTCAATGGGAGGCAAGGAGATTGCCTTTACGGTTTTGGGCAGCTCACGGGGGTTATTCCAACTTTCGTTGTCATAGAGAGCAAGGTCCTCTATTATACCCCATGATTCTTCCGCGGTGAGATCACTAAGTTTTCCACCGGCCGCTTGGTCAATGGATCGCTTAGTGGGGAAGTTGACATGATCGTAGAAGAGTTGGACTTGAAGCCAAAGATCAATGCCGTGATGAGGGACTCTATGGAGTAAGTCCTTGAATCCAGTCCATGCTTCGTAGAGAGATTCACCTTGATGTTGTTGGAACATCAAGATTTCATTCCTAAGCTTGGTAGTTCTCCCCGGTGGGAAAAATTGAGCAAGGAAGCGAGAGGTGAGATCATCCCAACTTGAGATGGAGCCGGCGGGAAGTCGCTCAAGCCAATTACTAGCTTGGTCCCGTAGAGAGAATTGAAAGAGACGCAGACGCGTGGTCTCCCGAGTAGTAGCATCGAGGTCGATGGAATCGACAATTTTAAGGAAATCCTTAAGATGCTGATTAGGATCTTCGGAATGAAGTCTATGGAATGCACATCCGTTTTGCACCAACCGGATGGTGTCATATTGCAGGGCCGTAGTTTGGGCTTGGTCGGGAAGCTCAATGGTGTTTCTATAGCCTAGGTGGTTTAATCACCAAGAGTACGGCCTCTTGGCGGGTCATTTGGTGGTGGGTTGATAAGTGGTGGTTGGTTATCACCTTCCATAAGAAAAAGTGATGGGATTACTAACAAAGGTCACGAAGAAGGGGGATAGACTACGAGGAAGCTAAAAATGGGAAAAAAGCTTACTTGCTAGGAATCAAGCAAGGAAACCTAAATGAGGTGGACTCCTAACTAGCTATTCTATTCCCCAGCAGCGGCGCCAAAAACTTGATACGCTTACACAGCGCGTTCGGGGTCGAAGGAACTTCCTTTTCATCGAGCAAGTTTTTCAACACCCTAGGCAATGAACCTAATCTTTGTAGTGTAGTATTAGGGTAAGCCACGGGAATTGATATCGTTTTCTAGAAAAATAGGAATGCTAGTGAGAAGTTACTACACTAAGGTTGGGGTTGAGGAAGATTATTTTTTATCTTTTTATGTTTTTTAGGAAATGGAAAGGTACGAATCTCGGGGTTTGAATTTGGGGGTTGGTATTTCTACCGATTACTTCTACTATCTAATTATCTAATTAACTAAGGTGTGGGTAGTCTGTTAGGAATTGAAAATTCCATGTTAAAGTGTCGGTCACCCCAATTAAGGTCTAGCATATGTTAGCTCGTAGACGTGTCGGTATTTACTTTATTTAGTAGTTAGTTAGTTAATTATTAGCATAGTTTAGTTTAGTGCAACACCGTGGAGGAAGGACGGGTCTTTACCCACTGTATACCTGATCCACAGGCTGTCAGGAGGTTGTTATGTCTGTAACTATAAATACCCCTTCCATCCATGGAAGGGGTGGTGCTTTCAATCAAACCTTTCATAATTTGTGCTACAAGTCTCTACCAAGAATACCCATCTCACTCTTTCTCTCTCTAAAACATGGCATACTTGTATCATCATCATCCAAGGCCACCCGAATCATCAAACACAATAAATATTACGATCCTACAATTGGTATCAGAGCCATGGTCATGGTGTTTTGATGATTTTGTGTTGTTTTGATACATGTTTTCTTAAAACTGGTCTGTGTACGTTTTTAATGGTCGAATATTTTCTTTGGTAAACTGGTTTTTTAACATGTATTTAGTATCCTCTTTATTGGTGGTCAACATGGTCAAAACGTATTGGTGTATTGGTTTTTAACATGTATTTCGTATCCTCTCTTTAAAACATGGTCAGTGTATTGGTGGTCAACATGGTCAAAACGTGGACAAATGGGTCAAAAGTTGCATTTTTATGCAATTTTCTGGGTTACTTTGAAGGTGGTCGGAAAACATGGTCGGAAAAATTGCCGGATAAATTAAAATGGTCAAATCTTGCTAGCGACTTGTCAATGTTTCATGTCCAAATTCAATGAATGTCTCGTAGCGACTTGACACAAGATAACCATAGCGACTTGTCTTTACAAGTCGTAGCAACTTGGCCTAGCGAGTTGACCTAGCGAGTTGGATTAGCGAGTTGGCTTAGCGAGTTGTGCTTTGAAAAGGTTTAGCGACTTGACTCTACTATTCTAGCGACTTGACTGAAAAACGAGATGAGATGAAACCATGACTTTTTGACCAACCAAACAAAATACCACGACACTCTGGACTTCAGTAACATCATCACAGTCCAAGACTTAATGAAGAATCACGTGGTTTACTGCCAAGTTAAAAGTAGTCCAAAACGCCATCAAATATTCTCTAACGCTAGCAAGTGGCCAACAAAAATGTCAAAATTAGCCTAAACCAACCACCTCTTATCAAAAACTTATCTCTAAACTTCTAGACTCGTACATGAATGAAAAATTAAATAAATCTCAGATTCAATTCGTGGTATTCATAGATACATCAGACCTCAAAATATCAAACCCACAAAATTTATCTTCACTGATCTTATTTGAAGCCTTGCTTCGTTATGAATATCCGAACACAAAAGATAAGTGTGATAACAATTATGTCATCCACTTTTCTTGGTTTGTTCAAATACACAACAAACGATTGTAAGTCGAACCTACCGTGACCCTCCAAAGGATCTTGACTTGCTCTTGATTTGGATTGAGAAGAAATTAATGACATCTTGTTCGGTTGAGTTCGTGTTTGTGTGGTTGGATTGAATGGGATTGTTAATCGGCTTGAATGAGGACTCGAATGGATTAATATGGTGATTAGTTTAGGTTGATGAATATGAGATTAGATGAGTTTGATAATGAGAAGAGTATGTTTATCAGATGTGTTGTTTTTGGTGAGAGTGAATGTGGTAGGCGTATTCTTTTTTTTGTGTAATTAGGTTTAGACTAAATGTGAGAATATTTAGGGTATGTTATTACTTAAACCTGTAATATGAGTTGCATCGTGGGCTTCACATTAATCGAGTGGGCTTTGGAATTAAGCTACTCATGGGCTGAACGAGTATATTTTGGACCTGAGTTTGTGATTTCATATTGGACTATCTTGGGCTGTTGATTAAATTTTGTTTTTGGCTGATGGATACTAGTTTCATGGCTTGCGCTTAAAAGAAAATTTGACTACGGAGTTTTTGTACGGTATTATTAATGCAAAATAGAAGTGATGTTATCTCCTTATGTGGTCATTACTATTAGCCGTTGAATCAATGGAGGTTCAATTTCAGCAATTCCCATGAGATATTCGTCGCCACAGAATGTTTATGATACTTCACAGTCTAAGCAAAATCTTTCAAGAATCTTCAGCGTCAATCATGAATTTTCAAGATGGTTTCTTATGACTAGAACTTTTCGTGCAGATGGTCGTACACGTTAATAATGCTACCGAAAGTTCGAAACCATCATGGGGGAGAAACATGTACTTTGATGTGTTACGGTCAACCTCCAAGGGAAAAGTAGTGTATACTACTCTACTTAGTATGGTTTATGAAGTATTCTACATATGGGAGAAGAATTGTTGATAATAGAGAATGAACCGTTTATGAACCGCTGCATGTTCCCCTAAAACAGATATTCACTGAAACCAAAGTTGTCATAACACATTCTAGCTAACATTGTTTACGGTTCTGTCTTGATTTTGTAAAATCCCGCGAAAGAATCTATTTCTCGGTTTAAATCATAGATTTGTAAAATCCCGTGACAGTGGAAACATCCTGGTAATTGTAAAGTGCATTTCCAGATCTATCTTATGGTTTATTCTTGGTTTTGTAAAATCCTGCGAAAGAAACTATTTCTCGGTTTAAACCATAGAGTTGTAAAATCCCATAATGATGGAACCATCTTGGAGAAAGGAAAGTGTATTTTGGGATCTTATTTGATGTTGGTGCTACTGTTTCTGTTTCGAAGAAAAGATAAAAGGATGTACTTCATGAATTGGATGTGTGTTTGGATATTCATCATGGCATTTGGTTATTACAAGGTTTTACGAGGTTATGTGCTTTTAACCATGGTCGGGATGAAACCATTATCATAGTTCACTTAAAACGTCAAAGGAGGCTAGATTTGAGATTTGAACCAGAAGATGTGACAACGGCGTTAATTCAGTATTATCTATTTGAGGTTGAAGTGAAATGACACGGGTAAGTGTACTTAGTATCTGAAGGTATCGGGGATGGTTGGATGAAGATTCTTCGAGATCCTTGTTCGAGCTTATTATCAAAAAAGAAGACTTGGAAATCTAGTTATTGTTGGGTGTCTTTTACCTTTTCTTTTTACCACTTAGGGGAATTGGGCTCTTATCATCTCAAAATAACTATCACTTTAAGGAGTTACGTTGTAGTGCTCAGTGTCACATTCAATTGTCGATTTTCAAGAGGTGATGTACGTCTTATGCTTGATGGTTGGTTGGTTGAATAGTATAGAGTACTTAGAGATTCAATGGAGGATGAAGTCTCGGCACCGCTCTTTATTACATATGTACAAGTTTAAGTCACGAGTTTGGGTTAGTTTACTTCACAGTCAAATTCATCATATTAGGTTTTCTCCATCAGCCGTCACAACAAAGAGCCTACTGAATGATAATGGGTTGATTACATGTTTTGCCAAGAGATGATGAAAAGAGAGAGATTTATGACGTATGAACACAACAGTTCATGCCTCGTACTCTAAAGAAAAGAAAAATGTACGTTTCAGTGCGCTTTATCTTCAAAAGAAGAGAAATCTTATTATGACGTTTGAGCACTTCAGTTCAAGCCTCGTTCTCTAAAGAAAAAAAAAGTGTACGTCTCAGTGCGCTTTATCTTCAGAAGAAGAGAAATCTTCTCATTATATGACCATTCTCATCAACATGCTTCATGCTTTTTCCATGCGCTTTTAATTATCAAGTGAACCGGGCTACCAGTGATTGTTTTCTCATTCCACTTGCTCGATTATAATGAAGATGGCAACATCATGAGCTAATTTTGCAGGGGAGAAGTGTGAATAGAACATTTGGATGATATTCACTTATTTATTCAAGAATGGCAACTCCGTGTGCAATTCTTGAGGGGGAGAAGAAGTGTGGTAATTCTGCATGGTTGATTGACATATGAGAATATATGGTCATACGGCTCCTAACTCATGTAAGAACCGATCTTCTTCTTATCGGGTCATCTTCACATGGAGTTTTCTACTTAGAGCCGTTGGTTGACATCTTCACAAGCTGATATGAGTTTAACGATAAAGTGCTTCCGGTTAATGCTTCACGTACACATCAACATGATGATTCTGAACAACCTTCTATTCTTGTTATTTAACACATCACCATGCTCTTCAAGTTTTACTTTGAAGATCCACTTGAGAGCAATGATCATAGCAATGATGTTTGATGTGATTGTTTGCTTGGTGTTACCATTTCGTGTGTTCGTTGCGGGCTGATTGCTGATTTCCTTAATGAACATCTTTCTGTTCTTGTTTGATTGGGAGGGATTTTAAGTTAAGGGGATTTGCAAGATGTAAGTTAATTGGGATTCTTTTTGGTGTGATGAAGATGTTAACTATCTATTCCCCAATTGGATAATCTTGAAGAAGGTCGAGTCTACAGTCTGATCTACATTTTCCGTTGCATGTTAGAAGACTAAAGACGAGTTGCACTTAACAATCTAAAGACTTCGTCTTAATCCGGACATTTATCAAACAGATTGTTGGTTTAGGGGAGAGCACTAATTGGGGGAGAGTGAAAAGTCAGATTTAATCCCCAATTAGACTTGCTCACTTACTTCAGCAAGTTGATTCTCACATATATTAAAAGTGTTCTTCTCAAAAGATTTCTAGTACATGGGCTTATAGTGTGTTGTTGATTCTGAAGTGTCAAAACCAGCAAGGGGGAAGGAGACAAGCATCTAAACGCGATTAAACTTGATAAACTTAATTCTTCTAAGTGATTGAAGATATCCCGGGAAGATGAATGTCATGACCGCAGAGAAACTCAAGGTTTTACTCATCAAGGCTTTTAGTGTTATTATTCCAACTACGTGGGGGAAGTGATGTTAGAGAAATTTTCTGATGATAAAAAAGGTACACAAGTATGACATATTCAGGGGAGATAAATGTATAACATGAGGGAGGTGTTATCAGTTATTCTTTCGGTGGGAATGTGTGTACTTCGGATTTTTGAGCTTCATACATGATCATCAGGGACGAAAGATGTGAACATTGGGGAGGTGTTTTTCATTACCCTCATGATGTGTATTTGGGAGAGTTCTTGGATATTGGTGTACTTCGGGTTCTTGAGCCTCATACACAATCATCAGGGATGAAAGATGTGAACATTGGGGAGGTGTTCTTCATTACCCTCATGATGTGTATTCGGGAGAGTTCTTGAGCATTATACAAAGAGACTGACTGCATCAATTCAACTACTTGGGGGAATTATTCTCCTGTCACCTTTTTTTTTTGGAATGGATCGCTTCAGACTTCAGTGGTTATTAAATTTGAGAAGATTAGTTATGAGTGGGATGAAACGTTGATAATCTATTGGATGATATAACCCCGAATAGAGAATCTCGATTATCGTTCTTAAAAGGAGCAGCGGGATTTATGGTAATGGTGTGCTTCTCTGTGCACCTGGCTAAGGCAAGCTTGAAATAGAGCTTCGAATCTGCTCATCTAATGGATTTTCAGTTTGGGGGGGAAGCTGCCAAAGTCTCTCTTTCTCAAAGGCTCATGTTATGTCTTCTATTCTGGAGCCTCGGAAGCTTTGGTGGTGAAAGTTTAAGAGATGGCGAATTCTATCTTCTACGATGTGCTGCTCGACATCCTTATCTCGGTACTCGTATCATCATCTTCTTAAACTATATCATCTAAACTCTATCTTTGTAAATATTTATCAAAAACCAAATACAAAAATATAAAACCAGCAAAAGAAAATAGAAAAATATAAAATCAACAAAAATCCATAAAAATTTGAAAATTCAGAAAATACCAAAAATATTGTTTTTCAAAGACATGTCTTCTGGTATCGATAACATCTGCGGTCTTAGAAATGTCATTCAATAATGGCACAGGACCATAGATGAAGTTCGAGCAGGAGGTGTAAATATTTCTTTTCAAAACATGTCACAAACTATGGCTTACAGTAATTTTAGACTGTAACCCGCGCTTCAAAAATGGCTTGCAGTTATTTCAGACTGTAACCCGTGCGTAAACCATTGTTTGCTATTATTTCAGATAGCAACCCGTTCTTCAAGAAAGGAAAATGCTGCGCTAAACCAATTTTTCAAATATTTCTTGCACTTATCCTAAAACAATTTGAGGAAAGTATGTCGAAGGACTGTTGTTCCTACACAAATGTTTTTCCGTCTAAAAATTCTTCAGAAAAATATTTGGTGTTTTACTAAATGGTGGTAAATGAGTTGCTTTAAAAACAATATGTTTCATAGTTTTCGTTAAAATTTGCAAACTCAATCAATGACTTCAGCGCTTTTAAACCTTTTAGAAAATGAGTCATTGATTGAGGGGGAGAATGTTTTCAAATTTACATCATCTAACGGGCTTTCTTAATTATCCTATATGCTTAATTAAAAATGATGTTAACCTACGTTGAAGGACTAGGTGCCCAGGATATGATTGTTAGGATTAGATGATTAGAGTTTGATAAACACATTAATCCCATATCTTATATGAACTGATTGTTATGTTGGATTGACTTTTATTTAGTCGATTGCTGTTTGGGTGATGTCGACCACCATATATCTGTATGTGTGTTCACTAACGTATGCAGGTATATTGGTATATAAGAATGTTCTTGATCCGGATCCCACAATTGAAGATGATTGGATGCCGAAAGGAAAGGGTAACTATATCTTGGGTTGACAAATGAAGAAACGGAGCTTAATTGGACTTCTATGGAGAGTTGGCATGGAAAAATGCAACGTAAGAGGTCTCACTGCATCAGCAGATGGTTTTCTTCATTGGAAAATGAAGAAATGGAGCTTAACTTGACCTCAGTTGGCATGACAAATGCAACGTCAGAAGTCTCACTACATCTGCAGATGGTTTTCTTCCTGCCCTACAGCAACAACAGAAGCTTCTCAACCACCTAACGTATCTTTGTGCAGGATACCATTTTTAAACAATTTTGAAAAATATTGTTTTGAAAATGGAAAAATATTGTTTTGAAAATAAATCGGATTCAAAGTTTTGAAATCAACCGGACTTTATTTTGTCAAATCTTCAGTGATTTCAAATTACATATTTTCAAACGATATTTCATCAAAAAGTCCGTTTGTACGTTATAATGTGGTGATCTAAAGATTTAATGTTATGTCATGGTATGATTTTCTTTAGAATCAAGATCTTACAAAATGAAATTTTTTCTGTTCTTGTTTGATTGTGAAATTGTTTTATTTTACTTAAAGATCTCTTAAAAACTATCATACCTGACACTAACAATCTTTAATGTCTTAAATTGATCCTTATCAGTCATTTTTCAAAATTAAATGTTGCCACGTCTTTCCCCAAAATTTTTTAAATGATTTAAATCAATCGGGATCCAAAATCTCAATTGGTTTGAAATTTTTGATCGGGGGAGAGATCGTGATTTAAATCTCAAATCAGGTTTTAAAGGGTAATTGTTTCAAAACACTCCTGCCTCCATATGCCAAACGATTTCAAATATACAATGCACATGTTGAGGAGGAGCATTTAACCAAAAACCAGAAGAGTATTTAAACCAAGCGCATTTTCTCCCATGTTTTCTAAACCTTATTAAATCACTTGGGATCCAAAATCTCAAAGGGTTTGATATTTTTGATTGAGGGAGAATTTGTGATTTAATATGAAATTTGATAAAAAAATGATCATTTTGACTCAAAGTGCAGGCAGCTCTCCCATATGTGCTAAAACGCTTTCGAATCTCGAAGCACATATTAAGGGGGAGCATTTCTAAAGAAATTAAACTATCAAGGTACAAAGGTTTCAACGTTTTATCATATGTACCTTGATTGAGTTTGAAATGGTTTTCTCTATGGCAAATGTAATCGTGGATGTGCTTCAAAAGAACTATTTCCTCTATGTGATAAAAAATGATTTCAAAAATCCTATGCACATATTGAGGGGGAGAATTTACCAAAGAAAATCAAATGGCTTTTTCCATGGAAACTGTGATCAAGAAAAGATTTCAAAGTCCTCTTGCCTCCATGTGCGAAACAATTTCAAAATCATATGCACATGTTGAGGGGGAGCATTTCTAAATGATCAAAAACAATTAAGGTACAAAATGTTTTGATTTATATCACAAGTACCTTGATTGGATTTTTCCAAATGATTTTTCAATTGGTTTCGAGAAGGAATGAACTGTACCAAAAGACCGACCATTTTACTTTATGCATGGTGTTATAAGGATGGTGAGGTTAGGTATTAGTTCCCACGATCCACCAGAACCGGAGGGATCTACCCAGGGACAATCCACTAGATAGTGTAGAGTCCTTAGGTATGATGAAAAAAGGAGAAAAATGAGAATATGGGAAGAGTTCCGAATGAGACAGAGCTAGTACTGGAATAAACCCAACAAGGTTCTAGAATGAAGTCTCGGTAAGCACTGAAGGGGTTGAAGAATGAAAAAGAAATGAATGTGAAAAAGGGTGAAAAGAAATAGCCCTCCAATAATTCAACCTTAGGGCAGTAACCGGGTTCAATTCATATGCTACTGGTGGTTACCAAGGTAACACTGGTATTGAAGACAAGACGTCATGGACCCAGTGACGCACTGCACTAAACTTCCCAAGCTACTCAAGTTCCTCTTAAAAGGGCTTGTTTCATTCTCACGGGGAACCGACATAATCTATCGACTTTCTCTTAGAGATTGTTGATATTGAAGAAGGAGACCCTCTCCCTAGTCTCAGGCATAGGAAACCAAATGTGCACTATTGAGTCTAGAGCCAAGAGATCATCCACAATATCTCATTAGGACACAAAAGTAATGAAGACTTGTTGTTTCATACAATGTGGAAAGTAAGTATATATTTAGAGTCCTACGCATTATCCTTGTGGTATTTCCAGAACATCCGAGTGATATGAAAATATTCACGATGAAGATGGAAATCCTTCTAGAGCCAACATCAAACAAGCTCTTGGTGGGTGACATGTGAAATCTTGCAAAAGATCAAGCTTGTGACAACTGGATAGAAACGATGGGGCGATTCAATCTTGAATCAACCTTGGTCCAGGAAATGAATTGACGAATACTTTTGGAAAAACCGTTCGATGTGCAAATCTTCTTTTCTCTAGCGCATCGAATGTGTATTCATTTTCAAATTCAAAAAGTATCTCTGATTGAAAAAATACTTTTGGAAAAACCGTTCGATGTGCGAATCTCTTCTTTTATCTAGCACATCAAATGTGTACTCTTTTCAAATATAAAAAGTATTCATGATTGAAAATTGATCTTTCTCATAAAACCTTCTTCGTATTGCAAAACTCTTTCTTCTAAGCAATACGCGATTGTTTTTCAAATCATTTTTCATCAATCAGTGAATCTCAATTCGCTGGTTCACTCACTCCGTGTTGTCTTATTTGAGACGTTTCGGTTTGAGAACAGCTAGAACAGCTGCGAAACCCTGTCAAGGAAATTCTTCGGAATTATACCTGATCACAGGCAGTACTTTTACTAATCAACGGGGAACCGTGGGCCGTGTACCTCAATTCAATGAAAGTGATCAAAGACACTTTCGTGTGTTTTATTGCTAACTGTTGTTTGCAGGTACATTTGCACGGTTGCAGCTGATCAGAATTAAGGAGTCAATCCAAAGCCGCATGCTCACAGCATCCACACTTAATTGAAGAAATCATGACTGGTGCATATCTACATAACCTGGTTCTGATATTTTTATACTATGCTTCTGCTACGCTGCTGCAAATATCATGAATCAGTAAAGCTTCCGCTACTCTGATGGAAATATGTCATGATCCAGAAAGTGTGAGCATGTCGGTCCAAAAGTCACAACATCACATGATGGCAACACAATAAAGGGTGATCCAGAGATTTAATGTGGCTGATGATCTCAAAGAAAGCTTGAAGATCATCAAAGATGTGGATCAGTTAAAGGCCTCCACTGAAAGTACAAAACTATGCGGACTTTGAAGTATTACTGCTAAAGCACAAGATTGCGGATTTGAAGAATTGAAGTCTATGAGCTCAAGAACGAAGTCAAAAATAGAATGCTAGGATTCAAAATGTAAATCATGGGGTGACCTCCCTTAGGGGGAGATTGTTAGGAATTGGAAATTCAATGTTATAGTCTCGGTCACCCCAATTAAGGTCTAGCATATGTTAGCTCGTAGACGTGTCGGTATTTACGTTATTTAGTAGTTAGTTAGTTAATTATTAGTATAGTTTAGTTTAGTGCAACACCGTGGAGGAAGGACGGGTCTTTACTCACTATATACCTGATCCACAGGCCGTCAGGAGGTCGTTATGTCTGTAACTATAAATACCCCTTCCATCCATAGAAAGGGTGGTGCTTTCAATCTAACCTTTCATAATTTGTGCTACAATTCTCTACCAAGAACACCCATTTCACTCTTTCTCTCTCTAAAACATGGCATACTTGTATCATCATCATCCAAGGCCACCCGAATCATCAAACACAATAAATATTACGATCCTACATAGTCTATGTCTATTGTTGTTTGCTCGTATGATGATTAAAAATGTATTTGCTTAGGCTTTATTACTCCCTAGTTATCTCCTATTGATAGTTGAATTGTCACGTCCTTATTCTTAATCGCGTTGTGTCTCTAAGGTCGTAGGGTATGCGTTTATCCCTAACTCTTTGAAGCTACCAAAGGTTAATGACTACAAAATCTCTAGGATTTATAAACTTTAACTCTAAGGTATTCTTTGGATGTATAACCTACAATTACTCTAGGTGATTATAAACTAAGGTTCAACAAAGATTAATCAAGCATTAACAACACAATGAATGACCTATCGCAATACTAGGTCTATCACAACTAAGATAAGAGACAACCAATCAATATTCAATAACTAAGTTTCATATTACCTAACCAAACACACGAGTAAATTAGCCAGACATGGGGAACATGCAAGCATACACACAATCAATTGAATACATAATTAAATCAATGAAGTAAAACACTTATCTTGATGTAAGATAGGGTATGGAACCCTAAAATACTGTACAAGACAGCCTTCGTTCGGTTTAGGTTTTTACTCCACAAAACTACACACTGAAAACTAAAAAATTTGGTTTCTATATATAAGGTTACAACTGCGACGACGTCACCCTTTAGTTTGTGACGCCGTCGGGTCGCCGTCATTAGGGTTTCATCTTGGCCACGTTAGCATTGCGACGGCATTACCTTATGTCTGTGACTCCGTCTCCTTCAGTCTCTGACGTCTTCTGGATCAAATCTAGGTCGTCTGAGCTGCGACGCCCTACTCTTTTAACATCTGATGCCGTCACTTGAAAATTAGCAATTTGGCTACTGAGTCGTCACAAAACTTGTTCCGACGGCGTCGCAAGTAGAACCTGACGCCGTCCCCTTTCATTTCAGCAGCTTGAGTGTCTCGATTCTTGACTTTGGCCATTTTCTTTGTATATTCGCGCCTTTTCGTCCGAATAAGTGTCATTCCAGCAATTTGCCTTCAAGAGACCTAAAAAGTGAAAATGAACGATATTAAGTAATAAGTGATACAAAAGTGTTCAAACAAGGGCTTAAATGACCCCTCAAAAAGGTACATTTTAAAACCTTATCAGATAGCATCACATTATTCATCACAAAAGGATTATTGACACTTCATCTATGTCAATGAATATCCATGTGAAATTGCGTATATTATGTAAAATGGGATTTTATCATAATCTTTGAAAAACCTCCCAAGAATTGTGACTAATTCTTAAAAAGGAAATCACGTCAAATAGGATTAGTATTAAACCGTCAAAACCCCAAATCACAAGTTATAGAGCTTAAATATCAAACTCTAGGCATTTTAGAACTCCCAAACCAAATTTATCAAGGAATGCTTAAACTGATTTTTGCTGTCATGCCGGATCCTTGAGCTTGAACTAGCCGGATCCCTAATGAGAGGGATCCGTGGGATCCGTGCAACAGAAGACAGCATAAGTTAGAAATGATCATTGTGGAAGTTCCACAACCACTTTCCCTTCAAAGACTCACGAACAAAAACCCAATTACTGTTCACAGGAGCAATTTGATCATTTCCTTCAAGCATAACAATCTCTTGTGTAAGTATAATCTTCACTACATTGTTAATTTAATTCCTTGATTTCTAGGATTACAATTTCTTCATCTTTAGAAGTTGGGTTCAAATGGGTTTATCATAATTTGTTACCACATTGTTTTCTAAGATAATCTAAATCAAAGAATTAACATTGTTAATACAAATTAAACTCATTTCTTGAATTCAATAAAGATGATTTGAGCAAAATTGGTATCAAACCCTTTAGGCTACTATTCATAATTAACACCACATTGTGGTTGTGCTGTTTAGTAACAATCATGCCAAGTAACCGACAACAAGACTATCAAGATACCGCCCATTACATCCCAATGTACCATAGAAAAGATGGACTTAGCCCGGAAGATAGGAAAGCTTTCAAAATGCTTGAAAAGAGACTTTTTCATGAAGGTCGTGTAGTAGAACCATCATTTCTTGCTAACAACGACATCCAAAAAGTTTTTGGGACCATTGGCTTTGATTGTTTATTGGACATAAACGAACAAATTTTCTCGGTTTTCGTACTCGAGTTCTACAAGACAATGAGGATATTTAGAAATGATGATGGGTCCATCTCAATTGTATTCATCATAAATGAGCATGAGTACACCCTTTCACTTGTGGAGTTTGGAAGAATACTACGGGTACCATATCAAGGAGTTTGCATGTTTTCCAATGAGTGGTCTTTGGCGGAGATACACGATATGGTTGATCATCATGAAATCTACCACATGAGAATCCCGGAAGCAACCATAGTGAGGGACACCGTGTTCATGCCAAGGGCATCCCCATCAAGGGTCACTATAAATTCGAAAGTGATCTATAGGGATCCTTTCCAAATGGAGCTCTCCGAGATGTATGCTTTGTATAGGAAATGAGAAGTTGTGGTGAGGGAGAATGTGTTGCGCTTAGGAGGGAACAAGGATCACTCCAACGCGTGCCTAAGTTTCATGATATATTGTCTTGTGACCGAGACTCGCTTCAACCTTGCATACTACATGATTAAGAGAATGGCGAGCGTCAAAAGCATGGACAAAATGGTGCTCCTATATGCAATGCTCCTATCTCGTCTTGCAAACTTCATCTTTGCCTTAGATCCTTCTCCATACTCCTATGATCATAGCTTTTGCAACAAAGTTATGGTGTCATTGACCGAGGGTAGAACTACAAGGTTTGTGGTGGAAGGTAAAAGGCCTCACCCACCCACGGATTCCTCGGATGAACGGGAGAGGCAAAGAGAAGGTGAAGGTAGTAGCAACCTACTCGGAAACACCGATCTCGACCCTTTGGACTACATCAATCAATTGCCGGACATTCCTAGCCCATCACTTGAATGGCAACAAACCAAGGGGATCTTCAAGTGCTTCGCCAACTTCTTGAAAAAACAGAAGTAGAGATGGTGTGATAAAGAGTGGAGGAGGGATGAAGACGGGGAGTGGTGGAGAAGTAAGGTAAGGTCATAGGACCTTAATTTGTGGAAATAATTTGAAACAATGGGTTGTAACATCTAAACAATACTTATGTAGAATAGGATGTAGTATCTAGCTATTGCCATAACTTGGCATTGAACAATCTTAACTTAGGAACATGTAGGATGAGATTTTACGACTTCTTGAAATCATTCAAGTAGTCGTTGTCACTCATCTTTAGGTACCTTTAGTTCCCCCACACTTGCTATGCGTTATACTTGATGTGTTCTTGCATTTAGTCTTTGTAGAAACAACTAGGAGAAGCATTTGCTAAGAGTGCAAAAATTTCACATTTGCTGAAAGCCTTCTGATCTGCAGTAGGCGGATCCCAGTGTTATAACTAGCCGGATCCCTCCCAAGAGGGAACCGTAGGATCCGTGACTACAGATTAGCAATACAGACTTCCTTACATAAAAAACAGCTCACTATATCACCTCACACTAGTTAAACATAAGACCTTAGAACCAACTAAGTCTTCCTCAAGGATTTGAAAGCTTCACACTCACCCATAGCTTACCTAGGATCTATTTCAAAGTGTTTTTGATTTATCAACTCATCAAAACTCACCATATTTCCGCTCCAACGCTCACACATTATTCCTCACATCTCAATACACTTAGCTTGATATTTATATCAATTTTAGAAAATTGATTTTAGTCTCTCTTAACTCTAAAATAGGCTTGAAACTAGTTTTTTATTTTTCATTATTTTTCAAGAATTTATCAAATTTCTCTTGAGCTATCATCCGGCCTCTAGGACTAATTACCACCATTTTTCCATTTCAAAACAAATGGTATCCTTCACAAGCACTTAGTTAGACTATCTAAAGTCCACTTTCCTACCAAAACCATCATTAAGCACCCTCACTCCTTATGGTTGAGCATTTAAGACATCCACCACTCAAGACATCAATGGAAAGTCAAAACCTCAAAATACATAGGCACTAGACCTTACAAAAAGCATAATCATTTCATCACATACATGTCTGACAGACGGATCCCTAGTTTATAACCAGACGGATCCCTGGTGAGAGGGATCCGTGGGATCCGTGTCTATAGAAAGACCTCAATCAGCTTTTCTCTTCAAATTTTAGCCACCTTTGGTAATCTAAACACCTTTAGCCAACATTTAATGTTATCTTTGAGTTGAACAATATCTCAACTGACCTTAGTGCATGCTTAATCCCCTTAGTGGTGATGAATTTAATGTCTTAATGATAAATCATCCTTTATAAACCAAACACTCTTGAGGCTAAGTCATCACTCTTACCTAGTACTCAAAAATCAACAATTAGAAGCTCATATTGCATTCTCACCATCACCATGACTAAAGCACTTAGCAACAACTCTTCAACCAAAAGTTCATCCAAAAGGAATGGTTATATGATTCATGAGATTTCATCCACCGAATCATCTCCTGTAAGAGATAACAATGCTAAAATCCCACCTCAACAAACCCGTTCAACAATTGCTAAGAAAACCGCAAGAATTAGAATTAAACCTTTTGGGATAGAAAAGGGTTGATCTAGCTCAAAACCAAACATAGCTAACTCTAGCAAACCGTCTAAGCCTTCATTCATAGAGCATGGACTACACTCTTTCACCGAGCCTATCTCTCACCCAAATCTTTATTCATTAGAGCATTCACCACCAAGAACCTCCCAATCACCAACTTTCTCGTTAAATAGGAAACCACCTACAACACCATTAAGTCCATCATTGGAGACAAGGAATTACCAAGTACTGTATCATATGAAGGAATTTCCATTACCACCACCCTCATTTTTAGTAGCACCTCATCCTACATCTCTAAATGAAACCCCACCATCATTCGTAAAGCCTCCTCAAAACATCCAATTTCCTCCGATTCCAAATCAAGACAATAATTGCTCAAATTGTCTAATCACCCAAGGACTTGTTCAAGAAGTACGAAATGAGTTACATTTCATGTTTAATCATCTTCTTGAAAGATTGGACCAAATCAACAAGTCTACTCATCCTTAGACTCAAGCACATTGTTGCTTCTTAAGTTTTAGTAACTTACTAGTATTAGTAGATTAAGTATTACGTGGCTAAGTCATTCTTTTATTTTTAGATATTTGTTGATTATCTCTTATATTTTATTGAATGAGAGTTTATACGTCATATTGGTTTGAGAATATGTGTGTTGCTTGAATATACATCTCACTTTGATGTTTCCATTATTTTTTATATCATCATTGTTGTATTCTGTCATCAAATAGACGGATCCCTTGAAATTGCCTAGACGGATCCCTCGAAGGAGGGAACTGTGGGATCCGTGCAATAGAAGACCAATTTTCTACTAACTTGAGTCTTATTTGCAGGAAATTATGCACAATATACTTGTCTTCTAATCTTTGTTTTGTAGATTTTCAAAATACACATGAAGACTTTGACACCCTAAGCTAGGGGAGCTTTGTCTCAAACCATACATTGCAAAACCATTTGCAATACAATCCTCATATGGATTACATTTCGTTACATCCCCTTGCAAAGTTGCAATCATTAAGGGGGAGCGTTATCGTCTCTACGACGAAACCATTTGCAACCATAGTTGCAATACATTAGCTTAGTAGTTTTTATTTACTTGACGCTCTCACAAAAGGATGGACTAGTCAAGGGGGAGATAAGACGAGAACTCTTCCCGTCACTTGCTCTCTATATTTTTTTTCTTTTACATGTTTTTCTTAAAACATTGTGTTAGTTTCTTTTCGACGCTCTTTTTGTTTTGACAAAAAGGGGTGAGGAGAGAGTAAAAACTACAATTCAAACTTTTACGAATTTTAGTTTTTCTTTAAAATAATTTTATGTTTTGTCATCAACAAAAAGGGGGAGATTGTTAATACAAATAATCTGTAAAAACGTTTATTTATATTTTACGATCTTCTAATGTTTTGTCGATAATAAACGTAAAATCATTTTAACGAAACAAATAAAATACGTAAATGGTTTGAGCCAATAGTTTTCTAACACACTTACGTTTTCACATAAAACACTAAAACAAGTATAAGTGATTTTATGATTTAGTAATACATATGTACAACAACTAGTGTTTACATATTGGGCAAATATATACATAACTAGTATGTATTATAATGGGTAAAAACTACAACCCATGGAGCATATCCATAACCCATGGTATTGACACATACCCATTTGACTAGATACATTGCATCTATTAGGTACATTGTATCTAATGAAATACCCATAGATCAACCCATAACCCATGCCCATAACCAAAATACCTATGGGCAAAGAGGAGCGTCTCACGGATCCCTAACATTACACTAGACAGATCCCTTAAAGGTGGGATCTGTGGGATCCGTGGAACAGTAGTTGTTTCTCCTCTATAAATAGTGAGCCATTTCTTCCTTTTGGGTTACCACTCTCACACATACTTTCCCCAAGTATTGTAACTCTCTAACCACTGATCCTAAGGGATCTTTCTATGTAGTTTATCTTTTGTTTTTGTGTGATTCTCTAGGATCCTCTTAAAGGCGAGATCACCACTTCTTGAAGTCGAGCAAGCTCAAGTCCATGAGTCGCTATGCTTCGTCATCATCAAGACTACTGAGGTTATCTTGTTGATAATTCTTTCTTCTTCCATAGAAGTGTTGTGTCGAAGGCATTAGTGAAGGATGCCGAAAGAGTCAAGACGAAAGAATCAGTGAAAGGTGCTTAACGTCCATGTCAAAAGCATTAGTGAAGAATGCTAAAGGTGTCAAGACGAATTCATTAGTGAAAGGTGCCAAGCGTTTGTGTCAAGGGCATTGGTGAAAGATGTCTAGGAATCAAATCAAGTGGCATTAGTGAAGAATGCTAAAGTCGTATAATCGATGAGGTGCATCGTTATACAAATAGTGATAATTTGTTTTCAAGGATGTTGATATCCTTGATGGTGTTGTAATAAGGAATGGGTCTCCTTTGGGATTAGGTGTTGTATAGTGTTGGGTAGTAGTTCCTCCATTATAATGGAACTCTGTACATAGCCTAGTACCGGATAAAAGGTAGGCGACGTTGTGATAGGTGTGGTTCACCTTGGTGAAAGAACTCGGTGGTTAGCCTAGTACCGGAAAAAGAGTAGGCGACGTTGTGAAGGCTTCTCCGCCATAAGGAGTTGGTGTCGTGTAGTGATTACGAACTCTCGAGTAGGTGACTCGGGGAGTGGAGTAGGGCAAGGAAGGTGTCCTTGTAGCCGAACCACTATAAATACTCGTGTCGTGGTTATGTGCTTCTTACTCTTTATATTTTCATTACACTTTTATATATCTATCTATCAACGTCCAACATACACATCTAAATAGATTGACATAAGTCGATCTAAATATTTTAAAACGAAGTTTTAATTAGAAAAACTATTCAACCCCCCTCTAGTTTTCCACACCTAACCTAACCATCCTTATAACACCATGCATAAAGTAAATTGGTCGGTCTTTTGGTATTGTTCTTTCCTTCATGAAACCAATTGAAAAATCATTTGGAAAATCAATCAAGGTACTTGTGATATAAAATCAAAGCATTTTGTACCTTAATGGTTTTGATCATTTAGAAATGCTCCCCCTCAACATGTGCATATGATGTTGAAATTGTTTAGCACATGGAGGCAAGAGTTCTTTGAAATAATTTATTGATCACAGTTTCCGTGGAAAAAGCCATTTGATTTTCTTGGTAAATTCTCCCCCTCAAAATGTGCGTTGGTTATATGAAATCATTTAACACATAGAGGAAAGAGGTTTTTTGAAGTACTTCCACGATTGCCAATAGAAACCATTAGAAAATCAATCAAGGTACTTATGTTGAAACATAGAAATCTTTGTACCTTGAAAGTTTGTTTTCTTTTGAAATGCTCCCCCTCAATATGTGCTTCGAGATTCGAAAGCGTTTAGCACATATGGGAGAGCAGCCTGCACTTTTGAGTCAAATCGATCATCATTTATCAGATTTCATAATTAAATCACAAATTCTCCCCTGATCAAAAATATCAAACCCTTTCAGATTTTGGATCCCAAGTGATTTAATAAGGTTTAGAAAACATAGGAGAAAACGTGGCCTTGTTTAAATACTCATCTTGTTTTTAGATAACTGCTCATCCTCAATCATGTGCATCATATATTGAAGTTGTTTGGCACATGGAGGCAGGAGTGCCTTTAAAGGATTAAAACAGATTTGAGATTTAAATCACGATCTTTCCCCCGATCAAAAATTTCAAACCTTTTGAGATTTGTGATCTCAATTGATTTAAATCATTTAGAAAATTTTGGGGAAAGACATGGCATGCTTTAATTTTTGAAATTGTCTGATGGGGACCAATTTTAGACATTAAAGATTGTTAGTTTCAGGTATGATAGTTTTAAGAGATCTTTTTAGTAAAATAAAACAATTTCACAATCAAACAAGAACAGAAAAAAATTCATTTTGAAAGATCTTTGAGCTTTAAACAAAATCATACCATGACATAACATTAAATCTTTGGATCACCACTTTATTTCGTACAAACGGACTCTTTTGATGATATATTGTTTGAAAATACTTTAATTTAAATCACTCTTACCCTCAATCGATGACTGTAGTCGTTGATTGAGTGACTTAAGTTTTGATAAGATGATGTCCGATGATTTTCAAAATTTTGGTCCAATTTATTTTCAAAACAATAATTTTCCAATTTTAAAAACAATGATTTCAAAAAAAAATTTAAAAATGGTATCATCCACTACTTGTCCTGCACAAAAATACGTTAGGTGGATAAGAAGCTTATGTTGTTGCTGTTGGGCTAGAAGAAAACCATCTGCAGATGCAGTGAGACCTCTTAAGTTGCATCTATCGTGCCAACTCTCCATGGAGATCTAATTAAGCTCTGTTTCTTCATTTGTTGTCCAAAGAAATAGTTACCCTTTCCTTTCGGCATCCAATCATCTTCATTTGTGGGATCCGGATCGGGAACATTCTTTTATACCATGATATCTGCATACGTTAGTAAACATACATACAGATATATGGTGGTCGACATCACCCAAACAGCAATCGACTAATACAAGTCAAGCCAACATATCAATCAGATCATGTAAAGCATGGGAATAACATGTTTATCAAACTATAGTCATCTAATTCTAACACTTATATCCTAAATTCCTAGTCCTTCGACATAGGCAAATATCATTTTCAGTTAAGCACGAGGATAATAAGATAAGCCCGATAGATGAAATAAATTTGAAAAACATTCTCCCCCTCAATCAATGACTCATTTTATGAAAAGCTTTAACCATGCTGAAGTCATTGATTGGGTTTTGCAAATTTATGAAAACACAGATTCTGATTGATTTTTGAGCAACTCATTTACCACCATTTTGTTAAAACAAATATTTTTCTGAAGAATTTTAGAAGGAAAAATATTTGAGTAGGAACAGCAGTCCTTCGACATACTTTCCTCATTTTGTTTTAGGATAAGTGCACGAAATATTTGAAAATTGGTTTAGCGTAGCACTTTCCTTTCTTGAAGAACGGGTTGCTATCTGAAATAATAGCAAACCATAGTTTTGAAGAACGGGTTACAGTCTGAATTAACTGCAAGCCATAATTTTTAGACATGTTTTGAAAAGAAATATTTACACCTTCTGCTCGAACTTCATCTATGGTCCCGTGCCATTGTTGAATGACATTTCTAAGACCGTAGATGTTATCGATACCAGAAGACATGTCTTGAGAAAACATATTTTTGGTATTTTTAAATTTTCTAATTTTTATGGATTTTTGTTGGTTTTATAATTTTGTATTTTGCCTTTTTGATAACTATTAACAGATAGAGTGGATGATATAGTTTAAGAAGATGATGATACGAGTACCGAGATAAGGATATCGAGCAGCCCCGTTGTAGAGATAGAAATCGTCATCTCTTAAACATCTACCACCAAAGCTTCTGAGGCTCTTGAAAAGAAGGAATTAAGCCTTTAAGAATGCGAGACTTTGGCAGCTTCCCCCCAAACCAAAAATCCTTTAGCTGAGCAGATTCGAAGCTCTATTTCAAGCTTGCCTTAGCCAGGTGCACAAATAAGCACACCATTATCATCGATCTTGCTGCTCCTTTTAAGAATAATCATCGTGATTCTTCCTTCGGGGTTATATCATCCAATAGAACAACAACGTATCATCCCACACATAAAACAATCTTCTCATATTTCTTTTCTACTGACGTCTGAAGTGATCCATATCAAAAGGTGTCAAGAGACAAATTCCCCCAAGTAGTTGAATTGATGCTGCCAGTCTCTTGGAATAAAGCTCAAGAATCCGAATATACATATACCCAAAGACAGAGAACCTTATAACATCGAAGTAGCAGATTAAGTCCGATATCTAAAGAATAACCCCGGAGTATACTTTTTACTCCCCTGAAGAAAGTGTATGAAGCTCAAGAACCCGAAGTACCCAAATTCCCAAAGAGAGAATAACCGATAACATTGAAGTAGCAGGCCGAATCACTTATTATCTATGCGGATGTCAACTCCGGAATAAGTGATTATATATCTGAATCACTGATTAAGCTCTCAAGTGAAACAGCTGAGCGTCCCTAATGTACACAATCTCTCTCCCCTGATGATTGCGAACATCGAAATCATCACACACTTGTGTACCTCGTTTATCTTTAGAAGCTAACTCTTCCATCTCTTCCCCCACATAGTTGGAATAAGGACACTAAACGCCATGAGTCAAACCTTGAGTTTCTCTGCGGTCATGACATATGTCTTCCTGGTATTTCTTCAATCACTTAGAAGTATTAAGTTCATCAAGTCTACTCGCGTTTAGATGTGTATCTCCTTCCCTCTTGTTGGTTTTGATACTTCAGAATCAGCAAAACATTATAAGCCCAAATACATGAAATCTGTTAAGAAGAACATATGAAATCTTGTGGGAATCAACTTGCTGAAGTAAAATGTGAGCAAGTCTAATTAGGGATTAAATTTGGCATTTCACTCTCCCCCAATTAGTGCTCTCCCCTATTTAGATAAATGCCCAAAATCTGAAGAAGTCTTTAGATAATCAAATGCAACTCATCTTTAGTCTTCTAACATGTGGCAGAAAATGTAGAACCGACTTTAGACTTGACCTTCTTCAAGATTGTCCGTTTGGGGAATAGAAAGCTAACATCTTCTTCTCACCAAATGCATTCCTGTTAACATGTATATAGCAAATCCCCTTAACTCAAATCCCTCCCAATCAAACAAGAACAGAAAGATGTTCATCAAGGAAATCAGCCCCGCAACTGGAAGCACTTTGTCATTAATCATATCAGCCCATGAGAAGATGTCAACCAACGGCTCTTAGAAGAAACTCCATGTAAAGATGACCCGATAAGAAGATGATCGGTTCTTACATGAGTTAGGAGTTGTATGACCATTTATACTCCGAAGTCAATCAACATGCTATAAATTCACACTTCTTCTCCCCCTCAAGAATTGCATACGGAGTTGCCATTCTTGATTAAAAAAGTGACAAACTTCAACAAATGTAGTCTATTCACACTTCTCCCCCTCAAAGGTAGCATATGATGTCGCCATCGTCATTATAATTGAGCAAGTGGAATAAGAAAACAATCAACGGTAGTCCGGTTCACTTGATAATTGAAAGCGCATGGAAAAATCATGAAGAATGTTGATGAGAATGGTCATAATAAGAAGATTTCTCTTCTTCAGATGATAAAGTGCACTGAAGCGTACACTTTTCTTTTCTTTGGAGAACGAGGCTTGAACTATTGTGTTCAAACGTCATTATCTCTCTCTTTTCATCTACTCTTGGCAAACTTGTAATCAACCCCATTATCATTCTGTAGGCTCTTTGTTGTGATAGCTGATGGAGAAAACCCAATATGATGAATTTGACCCTGAAGTAAAGTAACCCGAACTCGTGACTTAAACTTGCACATATGTAACAAAGAGCGGTGCCGAGAATTCATGCCCTTTTGAATCTCTAAGTACTTTATACTCTTCAACCAACCAACCATCAAGTATCATCACCTTTTGAAAATCCACAATTCAATGTGACACTGAGCACTACAACGAAACTCCTTAAAGTGATAGTTATTTTGTGGTGGTAAGAGCCCAATTCCCCCAAGTGGTAAAAGAAAAGGAAAAGTCACCCAAAAATAACTAGATTTTCAAGTCTTCGTTTTTGAAAATATTAAAAGCTCGAACAAGGATCTCGAATAATCTTCATCCAACCATCCCCGATACCTTCAGATACTAAGTACACTCGCTCGTGATATTTCACTTCAACCTCAAATAATTAATATTGAATTAACGCCGTTGTCACATCTTGTGGTTTAAAGCTCAAATCTAGCCTCCTTTGACGTTTTAAGTGAACTATGATAATGGTTTCATCCCGACCATGGTTAAATGAGCATAACCCCGTAAAACTTTGAAATAACCAAACTGCCATGAAGAATATCCAAACAAACATCCTATTCATGAAGTACACCCTTTATCCTTTCTTCGAAATAGAAACCGTAGCACCAACATCATATAGTATCCCGAAATACACTTTCCTTTCTCCACGATGGTTCCATCATTACGAGATTTTACAATTCTATGGTTTAAACCGAGAAATAATTTCTTTCACGTCTTACAAAATCATGAATAAACCGTAAGATAGATCCGGAAATGCACTTTACAATTACCAGGTTGTTTCCTGATGAGTGTGTAAATACTCATCATTTTTGGTCAAATCTGAACTGCAAAACATTTAAAAACGCTCATAAATGCATCAAAATACTGAAAATATCTCAAAATTGTATTTTATATGTTTCAGATGCAAAATGTTTAAAATCAGATAAAAAATGAGCTAAGTTTGCATAATTGGCAGTTTCAGTCCCTCGACTTTCAAATCTTGTCAAAAATAGTCCCTGAGCACTTATTTTAAAAGAAAAGTCACCAAAGGTCCTTTTAAGAATTTACAAGTTTGGTCCTTCAAGTTTCAAATTTGGCAAAAATAGTCCTTGGAAGTTTGAAAATATCTTTAATGGTCCTTGTACTATTGAAACTTGTCATAATTGGTCCATTGGCATAACTTTGCAAAATTGGCAGCTTTGGTCCTCCCACTTTCAGAAATTACAAAATGGTCCTTGTTATTAATACCAACCTTGACCCTTGACCCCTTTTGTATTATGAGCCCCCTGCCAAAACCCATTGACCCCCCTGTTTTGAACCCCTGTCCAATATAACCACCCAAGTCAAACCTCAGTCAAACTCCCGCCAAAGTCTTCCTTCTCCACCTGCTGCCCTGCAACACTCCACATACCATGCCTCCAGCTCAACCTTCACCTCCCTTATCACTCCACCTCCACCAAACAACAAAAAGCATTAAATGCTCCCCCCTCCTTGCACTCAATCCCTCTCCCCTGGCATATATCACTTTCCCGCCAAAAAAGCCATCAATGGCTATAAACCACTCAAGTGATCCAATGGCTGTGAAAACAAGTGGGATTTGCTCATAAACCAAGTGGGAGCAATTTTGGTGTATAAAAAGAAGAAAGAGAAGGAGAGACAAGATTAGTTTTTAGTTCACATTTATCATATATGTCGTTTTTAATATCAATGTTTTAGTTTAAGTTTAAAGTTGTAATCTCCTGTTTCTAAGTACTAAACTTAAGTTATTTTATCATTGTAATCTACTTTCAAGTATCAATTCCAAGTTTTATTATAGTTTCAAGTTTTTATGTTAACTGTTATAAAATCAGCTTTCTTGCTCTTATACTCAATGCTCCAAGTAGCTTATTTTTAACTCAAATAATCTTATTTAAGCTATTGATAGCTTTTGGTAAGCTTATAATTCAGTTTCAAGTAAATTTGGTATTTGGTCAACAAAAGTCAACTGTGATCAAATGGGAAGTTGAAATGGTTTAGATACTTGGTTTGCTTTGGAACTGGGTTGGAATTGAGCATTGATTTTGATTGGTTATGGGTTAAAATAGTGATTCATGGTCCAAAGTTGCATCCACAGTGGCAGGACAGTTGTGAGTGCATTTCCATTTCCATTGTATAATCTGTAGTGTAGAAATAATTGTAGTGTTTGACTATTTGTTGAAATCAGCTTATCTAAGATTAATGTCATTTGTTTGTGTACTGTTGGAACATTAGATTATTGCAGTCACTAGTTGTTAAGTCTGCACATTAATCTACCTTATCTGCATATATAGCATATTTTAGAAATGATAGTTATAGTTGATGTACTTGCATGATTTAGGTGTTTTAATGATATTAGGACCTAAATTTGTGGGAATCATGGTTTAAATCTGAATTTGGTAGTTAAAACTTGCCTATCAGTCAGATTTGGGTGTGTTTGGTTTAGGTAGCTAATCAGTGCTTGAGGATTGGTATTTGGTTAAGAGCAGTCAATATAGTCTCATTAAGGACTATCTCACTCATTCCAGTCATTAGTTGCATATGTTTACAACCTAAAGTCAAAATTCACTTTAATCCGTTCATAACTGCACATCAGTTAGATGCACTTTTCCATAGCTTGCATTTTAGGATTAGGATCATTAAAGTTAGTCTAATTTGGTCATATTTCATCATTCAACATCACTTATAACCAGTAGGATTGAATCAAACCTCAAGAAAGTCAAACTCTCATTTCTGTGTAAAAGTCAAAAAAAAATTGCATAACTCAGTTTTCACCCAACTTGGTTGATTTTTCATGAGTTCATTTCTGGTCAAAAGTAAGTGAGTTTTTGGTAGATTAAACTTCAACTGGTGGTTATTCAAAATACCATTTTAGTTAAATTTTTGAGAATTTTTATTAAGCTCAAATCAGTCTCTCTTTTGGACTTGAAGTGCCCTGTGCACACACTCAGTGTTAACTGAGTGTGCACAGGTTGGTGCAAGGTTCACAACAAGCTCATTTGAGCTCATCCAAGGCTCAATTTTGGTTTTTAAGTAGCTAGCCAGGTCTACTTTAGGTTCCAACTTCTGGTTTTCTGATTCAGCTTATTAATAAGCAGTTGCATAAGCTGAAAGTTAGCACCTCAAAACTGATTTTCACTTGTTTGAATTTGGACTCATAAGCTTATAGCTGGTTAGCTTGAGGTTCTGAGTAGCTGGAACAAGTTGTTTTCACTTAGTTATAGCTTAATCTAGCTTCTGCTTTCATTTGGTAGTCTTTAGTGCTTATTTGCTTATTTTTAGTGCTTATTCATAAGCAGTTTGCACTGCAGCTTCATAATCCTTCACATAAGCCATTGTTTATATATTTTTTTTAGATTTAGAATATTAATTTAGACTTTTCCTGAATTTTTCAGATTTTTCTAGTTCTGTTTGCTATTTTTCTTTATTTTAATCAGTTTTTAGGCATTTTTAATTAGCTTTTAATACAATTAATTCAGAAAAGCTTCAAAAAAATAATTTTTCAATTTTCATAGATTAAGATAAATATAAAAAGCAAAAAAATAAATTTTCCAGATTTTTCTTAGTTAAATTTGTTATTTTTAGCCATTTAATTAGTTTTAAATAGTTTTTAAATCATAGAAATTAGAATATAAATCAGAAAAATACAAAATTAGTTTTGAAAATTCTCTTTAGTTATTTTAGATTTTTCTAAGTCATAATTTCACTTTTCTAGCTTTATTTCATATTTTCTTATATTTTAGGGTATTATTAAATAGGTAAAAATAGTTTTTAATTAATAATAATTAAATAAATAGTCATAAAAATAATTTTATTTTTCTAAAAAATTTCTCTTATCATTAGGTTTGTAAAAATTTCATTTTTATATTTTTAGGATTAATACTGTTTCAATTTCACATTTTCTTTTGTACGTTACGTAGTTTTTAATTTAAATTTATAAAAGAAAAATCAAGAAAATCATAAATTTAAAAATAGTGATAGCGTTTATTTAATATAATTTAGCTTTTTAATTTTCTTTAATTTGCATTTAAGCCCCTGTAATTTACAAACTTTTTCTTTAGGTATAATTATTCATAATCACAAACCTTTTCCCGTTCAAATTCACCCGATCACTATACGTTTGGTTATTCAGTGCACAGCTCGTTGGGACTTAACGACCTGGGGAAACACTAAACTCCTCTGGACTTAATTGCATTGCGTTCTCAAGCTGTCTGGCTTTTATTACGGTTGACCATACACAAGTGGTTGACTTGTGTAATAAACCTGACCGTTTGGGAGCCGATCAAATTTTGGCGCCACTGCCGGGGAGCTGTGCTAATTATCTTACGTTTAGCAGATTAGTGATTTGAATATTCACTCCTTGTTCATACCATCTATATATATCTATATTTTCTTATAAAAATCCAAAAATCCAAAAACATCTTAAAAATCAAAAACCCAAAAAGATTTTCTTTCTTATTTTTACAAAATGTTTATCCAAAAACCCAAAAATATTCATCTTTACCCTCTTACCCTTTTTGATTCTTTATCCCTTTACCCTCTATCCATTTGATTCTAACTTCTTCGATTCTCATGGAATCTCTCGACTACGACGAATTCTGGAACGAAGTTGAAAAACTTCATACTTTATCACAAATGTCAAGAATTCGTGTTGTTCGTGATGATCCATTAATTCTGCGTAGGGAAATGGAACGAGAAACCGGGGTGACAAAGGACCAGGTACTTCCCTCTGATAATGGAAGTGCTAAATACGTCCAACCTACGGTTATCCAAAGATCTAACCCCTCAATTGCTCCTAAGCCGTCTAAAATTGATCCTAAACTTTCACAATTTACGGTTAAAAGCGATCATGCAGAATTTAGACCGGTGACTAGCAAGAATGACTTGCCTAAACTTCACGTTTCTCAAAAACCAGAACCGGAGACCATAACGGAAGTGGTGGAAATTGCTAGCTCTCAGAGCACACCACTTGTCCCACCTCCGGATTTTTCAAAATGTTCTTCGAAACTTGATAGTCATTCGGATCACCATGTTGGTTTTGTTGATTCTTTGAATGAACCGATTCCTTCTCATAACTCTCAAATGGAATCATTTATTCCTTGTGTCGGTTGTGGTGAGCCTCTTTTTGGTTCACCATGTCGATGGTGTACGTGTGTACAGTGTGGTAATGATATTCGGAACGGGAGTTGTTTGTTTTGTGGTTCGAGGAATTCATTTGATTATGATCCTAATCCGAACTCATTTAACGACCCCTCAAATTTTTCCAATTACCCACCACAGCCCGACTTATCTTCATATAATCAACATAACTGCTGTGAATTTTGTGGAGGTCCTCACCAAGGATTTGAGTGTCAATCCGGAAACACGTTTGTCTATGAACAGTTTTCCGGTGATGCTCAGAACTTTGGTTATGACCAATATCCATATAATTCGCCAATCCAGGCTCAACAGTTTTACTGTTGTAAGAATTGTGGAGGTCCTCACGATAATCTTCAATGTCAACCGTGGAATCAAAATTACTATACTTCCGGTTTTGACAATTTCCAACCTCCACAGCACCATACGGTTCAAACTCCACCTGAGCCGTTGTCTCAAGAAATTTCCCAAAATTTTGAAACTGCAATGAAAACACTTGATGATATGATTCGTAACTTTAAGAATCAAGTGAGTGGTGAAAAGACCATGGGAGAATTGCTAGCCGAAGAACGAGAGGCCCGCAAATCTAGGGAAGAATTATTAGTCCTAGAGCATGCAGCTCTAAGGCATTCCCAATTTCTTAAGGCAGCTCTATATGATGATGACGAGGAGAGTTTTTATCCTTTTAAGAATATTATTTCTCAACTCCCTCAGTCAGTTGATATCCCAGCAGTTGAGATTCCATCTCAAACAACTGCTATCACACCCCGAAGCTCCCACTCACTCTCTGAATATGGGGGACGAGCATCTTGACACTGTTCCTGAAAAGGAATCGGACGAATTCATAAAGTCTAGTGATGAGAACCTTGTCCCAATCCCGAGAGAGTCACAGGGAATTTCTGATCATATGTGTGATTCTTCTTCCCCTCTTGAGTGTTCAAACGATCAATTTGAGACTTTCTCCGATGGTAGCGAAGACTATGCTTCTTATGGAAACATCGAGTATGTTGAGGCATCACTCCCACAGTCTGATCCTCTTCTTGGGGAGTTCACCGATGAACTCGCTCACATCAATCCACTTTCATCGAAAAGTGATGATGATATCTTTGATTTCGAAGCCGACCTAGGAGAAATTGAAAGTCTCCTTTATAATGATCGTTCACTCACTTCTTATCCCAACAGTCCAATAGAGAATGTTGCTCACTTTGTTCCCGAAGCGTTCAAAACAACTCTCACTAATCCTCTATTTGAATTCGACTCTGAATTCACTTTAATTTCTGAGAATCCACTCTTTGATACTCATATTGAGGATAGTGATGAGTCTACAGTGGAACAAGAATTCACAGATTTACATCTTGTGATTGATTCTCTTCACGAGGAGTTCGCCGGTGAACTCACTCATATCATATCTCCGCCGGAGTATGATAACTTCCACTTTGATCATGACACACCCGGGATTTGTCTTGATCACGTGAGCTTAAATGATGAGATTCATAATACTGAAATTATGGATTCTCCTGTGGGTGATGATGAGTTAGTCATGATTTTCATCATGACTTTCTTTCTTTTCTTCACCTATCCTGTGGGTGATGATGGTATACACTATTTCCCCTAGAGGTTGACCGTAACACGTCAAAGTACACGTTTCTCCCCCATGATGGTTTCAAACCTTCGGAAGCATCATAACGTGTACAACCATTTGCACGTGAAGTTCTTGTCATAAGCAAACATATTGAAAAGTCATGGCTGACACTAAAGATATTTGAAAGATTTTGCTTAGACTGTGAAGTATCATTGACACTCTGTGGCATTGAGTCTCTTATGGGAATTGCTGATCACATCTCATCCATTAAATACTTTGGTAATCACATCTTCCACATATTCTATCGGCTATTGTTGTGACCACTTGGTGAAGTAAACCCAATATACCAAACTTGAACATGAACTAGATTTCCCCAGATATGTTACTTAAGCTTGTACTAATCCTTGTAAAAAAGAAACGGTGTACCCAATGTACAAAACCTCTTAACATATCCTCAACTGCGTGAGACACCGAAGTGATAGTTACGTTGTGGGTTAAGCGAGAAAGAATCACAAGAGTAACTAAATAGCCAAGTCTTTATAACATCCATTAAATGCCCAAACAAGTCATCTTCGAGGGAAGGGTAAAAAGAAACAAGACAAAATAAGTAAGCGTGCCCGGAAAAACCTCACTTCACATCCAAATAAGAAATACCGTCTAAGCAACCCCGTAGTCAACATTTTCCAATATCAATTAAAGCCGTGACATAATTTTCTCCTTGAAAATGTATATATCAAAGTACCAAACCTCATAACCCTTTGAATCTCATCATCAAAACTCAATAAATCTCATCATCATACCAAATCTCATTATCAAAACTCATGATCAAATTTCATCAAGTCACAAATCTCATTATGTCAAATTTCTTAATTCAAGAAGTCTCAAAAACCTCATATCATGAAAACTCATTATCACAATTCTCATTGTCATATAAAACTTATACTAGATCCAACTTAAGCCCATTTAATAATTAGCACATCCGATATTAAAAGCCCATCCGGAATTAATTTCTCATAAGATTCAGGTTTTCCAAAGACTTGGCAAAAACTCATGTAGAATATCCGAATTATAACGCCCATTTCACAACATTCATTTTCGTTAAGAGTGTGAGTCAGTGAATATCCGATTCAAACGATTAAAACTGAGGCCCAAAAGTTACCACATAACCCGTTCCAAAATTAATACTATTTATCACATGATTCATTGAAATCATTTATCCCATCCAAAAATCAAATAATTCATACACGATCAAGAATAAAGTGTGATTAACCGGAAATCTCACGTTCATAATTCTCAAATCCAAAGAAGATGTGTGACCCTCGTCTAATATCAATAACGTCTAAACGTCTAATAAACTGCTTGGCCCAAGAAAATTGTCACTAACACTCGTCCGACCGATCCAGTACTAGATAATGCCTAACATTTTAGATATAAATCATACTACTTAGCACACACAAACCCTAATAAAATTCTTTCTTAACCCTAATATTATAACTGTCCGCCCCCTTCTCTTATTTAGAATCAAAAATGCGCCTCTCATAATCATCAGTCAAGCATCATATCAAAAATTAGATCTAATGTCTAATCTCACTCATTATCTTCACATGACAATCCACAATCGAACCCACATCATTCAACCCAACGAGCATCTTTCTACTTTGATGTTTGATCTCGCCACAGGGATGGCATGAGACTCTTGAATCATGACTCGTCTTCAACGTCCAACGAAATGGGTAAGTAAAATGGTTGTGGTAGTTTATGTTGTTTGAAATAGACCAAAGAGTATGAGAATAACATCATGTTATATCTCTTCTCTTAAAGTCGAAAATAAATTGAAGTTTTTACTGCTTCAAACAAACACAAATAGATCGATGAACATTGTTTAACTTTTCTTTTCGTTTAATAGACCTCGAGCCTCGAGTCTTGATATGCTTTGAATATTTAAACGAAAATAAGGTGGACTGAGATCCGTTTTTTTATTCAATTTTAATCTTATTTGGGACTTTGAACGAACACGTAACAATGACTAACATAGTTGTTATATCATTTTCATCTCAGATTCGGATATACATTAAAAGAATTAGATTGGGTCTATGATGTTAGATTGTTTACGTTGGTTAGATCTTAAAGATCTTGGTAATACTGTCTTAACGACGAAACAACACGCTGAGATCTTAGGGCATTCTTTCTTAAGAAACTTTGATACATGGATCGATGAAAGATAACATCGTGTGTACGATCAAAAACTGGTCGAATATATTGAGAATCACGCGATTACACTGAGATCTTTTGAGTCTTGCAATTAATTACGAGTCTTGATGATGTATTTGTAATTCGATATGATTGAAATGTGGTTGAAGTGGATGAAATTTTGTGGTTAGATGTAGGATTAATTGGTTGATGATGATTGATGTTGAAATGAAAGGAATATTCTGAGTTTAAATTTTCTTGGATTGATGTTGATGGTCCTTTTGTTGTTGATGGTTTAGAGCAGATAGTGTTGACCTTTACAAACCTCATCACAACTTGCAACTCAACTATTAACAAATCGCTTTTGACTGTTTACAAACCTCAGTTAACCTTTGATTTTCATTAACAAACCGCATAGTATGTTAAAGGAACAAACTGCATAGTAGAAAGCGTCAAAACGCACTACTTATTTTCTTGAACTATCAAACCGCATGCCAGAAGGACACAAATCGCAGTGGATGTAAAAGAGACAAAACGCAGATAATCTTAAACAAATCGCATGCCATATGTTGACAACACGAATGTGGTACTTTTTCTAAAAAAAACAGGATCTGGTTATTTTTCTTACCTCAAATCGCATCCAAGAGTGCCTTGCAAATCGCACTGATTAATCAGAATATCAGCAGACCAGAACACATTAACAACAATCTGAAATATAAAACTGCTTAAAAACCAAACTCAGTAACATGACTACTAGCATATTCAAGCATAATCATCTTAATTCCAGTTTCGAAAATGGCATAGAAAACAAGTAAAAAATTTGTTAAGACCATTTCAAGAATACAACCAATGAATAAATTCAAAGCAGTTAAGCTTCATAAGTCGGACTCATCAAGAACATCAACCATTATCAAAAGCACATCAAAACATCACCAAACCGCATCAAAAGGTCGAACAAACCGCATATAAGAATCGCATGAAAAAACCGCTTAAAACCATGAAATAAACCACGAGAATCAACACAAAAAACACAACATGAGCTCTGATGCCAATTGTAGGATCATACATAATATGTTGTTTGATGATTCGGGTGGTCTAGGGAGATGATTAAACAAGTATGCCATGTTAGAGAGATGAAGAGAGTAGAGAGGGAATTCTAGAGAGATAAAACAAGAAAATGCAAGGTTAGATTAAGAAGTTCCACCCCTTCCAAGGATGGAAGGGGTATTTATAGTTACAACCTACACGCCCTCCTGTCGGGCTGTGGATTAGGCATACAGTGGGTAAAGACCCGTCCTTCCTCCACGGTGTTACACTAAACTAATAACTAAGCTAACAACTAACTAATTGACTACTAAATAACGTAAATATCAATATGTCTACGAGCTAACATATGCTAGACTATAATTGGGGTGACCGACGCTTCCTTATGGAATTTCCAATTCCTAACAATTCAGGATTATTTGATGTTATCAAATATCCCCCCACTTGAACTCTACTTGCCATCATGTAGACCTTATTAGATAGATTCCTAAAACGATATCTCCCATTACCTGGAAAATATAAGTTTACAAATCCCTTATGCTAGAATAAAACAAAGCCAAACACCTCACGAAATGGGAACAAAACACTCTAATCTCTTAACTATTCTAAGTGTCAATTTCAGGGTGATTACTCATTGCACAGTCATAGCATGTATTATATCATAAGCTTGGCGGTTACACAAATCTCCACCACTAGAGTTAAAGACAAAACAATTCTCGAAGGCAATATGGATAGACACGACAAAGGTTAAGGGTGATTTGTCATTACTAACATGTCACGGCGAAGTGGAAAAAATCAATGATACATGACCAAATTCATGGCCAAGACACCGAAGATTGCTCGCTGCGTTACCTAGACACGCTTCATGACTAAGGGTAGGATAAGACATGGGATAAAATTGGTGTAAAATAAAATCAGTCAGATAGTTTAAATCTATAACCAAGTCATCACCACTTACCGTTCGCCCAAAGTTCAAGTTTCGAAGTTAAAAAACCGGATCATGATATTACCATGTAGATGTGCCATTAGAGGACGTCATGATGGGCACAATTCCAACTTCATTCTTCAAATGTGGCCGAGGTGGCCTCCTCGATACTAAATCTATAGTAAGCTCATAACAATAGTGCTTATAACATCGCACTTTACAAACAAATGAATAACAATAACTATTTTTTTTCCGAATCACATCATTATTTTTTTAACATAATAACATAACATTCCCCCACTTGATATGAACAATATGAGAATTTGGGGGGTCTTCAATGATATTTAAGGATATGTCGTCGACGAGAGCGTGATTCCCAAACCTTTCCACTTGAACCTTGAAGTTAGGCAAATAATGACTTCCCAATTACAAATAAAGACTACAAGGTAGGCTAAGGTGTAATGGTGTATCGAAACAATATGTTGAGTGAACAAAATGAAAGAAATGGCTCAGAAGGGTTTATCTAGGGGTATCTTGCACTAAAGGTTAGTTCAACAACGGGTTTAACATGGGGGTCGGGAAGTCGAGGTGACTAATCGATAGACACACAGTGATAGGCTATTTTGGTGATAATCCTATCATACTGCCTTCTTAAACTAAAAAGTCCAAATACATCGAGCTAACTCAATATACCTCGTCTATGATCTCGAAATGATGTAAAGGCTAAGTTCTAAAGTTTACAAGCTACTGGCACACTCATAATTTGGTGGATTTGGGGTAAAAATTTAGAAACGGATAAGGCTAATCTCACCATATAATATCAAGGGTTATAATGTGCTCGGCTAAGGTCTAATCTAGTTAGGTTAAGAAAAACATGTCAAAATTTTTTAAAAAATGGCATAATTTTTCAAAATAAACTAGAAAAACGAGGGAAAAATAAAGTTCAAGAGACAATTCTACTTCCGTCCCCCCACTTGAAATGTACAAAGTCCCTTTTTTACTAAGCGTTAAATAAAGGTGAAAAGAAAAGTAGAATTAGAGCGAGAACTTCCTTGAAATTTGCTCCAAAAAGAAAGAAGGCCCACGAAAAGAGTCGTGCCTTTGCATAAGCATCCACGAGCAAACTTCAATCCCTGAAATCACACTATCGACAAGCATAATTCTAAAAAAGAAAAAGAAAAAAATGAAAAAGAAACCTAACTCACTTTCGTAGGAATCACGGTTGCATTTAGTGTATGTAACAAACCTTTTAAACCACTTGGTGTCCCAAGTGGACGAGTGTAGTCCCGTGAGGGCTTACAGGGAACATACCCAAAACTAATACAAGGTTATTGTGTTTAAAAAGAAAGAAGTGTTACAGAGGATAGTTACGTAACCCTTATAAGGAGTTACGCCGTAATTAAGCAAGACCTGGCAGACGCTACAGAAGTGTAGCTATGGCATAACCATTGCATAGGATTACGCCGTAATTGGTGATGCTCTGAGAAGGAATGCTGCAAAAAAGTATGTTACGGCGTAACCACAAGAATGAGTTACGCCGTAACTATGGACATATCAGGTCCCCGTTTAGCATGCTGCAACAACTTTTCCCCGTAATCCTGCAAATATGGTTAAAAACACAAAATACAACAGAAATAGAAAATAAAACAAAAGAAAGGGATAATTCGGGTTGTCTCCCGAAAGAGCACTTTTCTTTATTTAAGAGTCTTTAAGTTAGACTCAAAGCTTCGGGGCTTTATGGTGGCCTTTGGACTTGGCCAACTTCCTTCTTAGCTGATTTTTTGTTCGAAGACGGCTGGTCCCAAACACATGGAGGAACAATCGGGGTCAAGAAATATCGATTTTCTTGCAAAAAATTAGCTTTCGCCCATTCGTAGCGAAATTTAGCCTCGACTTCCCATTTTAGCTTGACAGTTCCAAACTTTAATTTTAACCAATTCGCAAATGAGATTCCCTTTATCCGACTTCCATTCTTTTTTTCTCTTCAAAACATGCCCATTCCTTGCGTTTGAGCCAGTTAGGATCGGGGAATTCTCCCCCATTGAAAATCTTCCGATTAGGATCACACGTAGGCCATGCTCTAGTGAATTCATTAGTCATTATAGCTGGTTCACAAAAATTAATAGTCCAATCAAACTCAGTGAACCACTCATTCAGAACATCATGACCTTGAAACCACTTCTTCTTGATAAGCTTTTCGTCTTCCCAGCACCACCAAACTTTTGCAACCTCTTTTATTATTCGAATGAGATACTGTCCTCCTCCATTACATCGTTTGAGGAATGGAGAACACGTTGGCAATGTTACTTTAGAACCCTCAATTAAAGAAACCTCAAGAGCACAACAGTGGAGTTTACCTGTAACAACATAAGTAGGTACGGAAGGTCGGACATCATCATCTTCATCCACGCCGTTGTCATCATCACTTGACTCGGTCTCCTGCAAATGGCCAAAATATGAAGGAGGAAACCCATCGGAACAATCCACATGAGCCTCCTTTGAATCCTCATTTGTCACTATTTCATCTGGCTCATGGCACAAAGTTTTATCTGATTTAAATTCTACCCTATCACTATAGTATCCCAACGAGTCAAGGAACGGTTTGCCAAGAATTAAACGTTCCTTCGTGTTTTTCTCCATGTCGATAACCACAAACTCAGGGGCAGAAACAAACCTATCGACCTTAACACAAGTACCACCTGTGATTCCTAGGGGAGTAGCCTTGGTCATATTGGCCACCTCAATCACCATATCATTTTTCCAAAGATGGATTAATTTGAGTTTTAAGAATATGAAAAGTGGCATGATGTTTATGCTAGACCCAAAATCTACTATCCCCAAGATATCGTAGTTCCCAACTGAACAAGGAATGACGAACCCTTTTGTGCTAACGTCTTTAACTAAAAATACCCCAATTTCTGACATGTTTACGGCTTCTGACTCCTGGTTATGCCGTAACTCATGAAAATAGTTACGGCGTAACTCCAATTGATGGTCGACAGTCGCAGCTTTTAGATTGTTGGTTGGAGAATGGCAATCTTCAATCACTTCCTTCGAATCATTATCAGCAAAAACGGCATTACATACCACCATAGGTTTAACCCCCTCAGGTTCAATGTTACTCATCTCTATCTCTGCACTAAGCTTTTCTACCATGGCTTCAAGGTTTTTTAGGGTTGTGTTGTGTCTGAAGAGGTTTTTATTTGTGTTTTCCTGGAAATCCCTGAGCCATTTATCGTGTTCTTTTTGCTTTTGGGATGAACTTTCCAGAAATTGGTTGATGGTCTCTTCAAAGCTGGGCCTTCTTTCTCGATAAGGTCCACGGTTATAATTTCCACGATACCCATTATTATTCCTATTATCCCCATAGAACAGTTTGTTTTCTCCATATTTAGCTTCTTCGATCGCGCTATCTTCGTTAATGTGAGGACAATTTTTGGAGAGATGTCCTCCTCCGCAGCTTTCGCAACCTACTTGGATGGCGTGAACAGTTTCTCGGATCTTGAGCATATCTCGACTAAGGTTTTCAATTTTGCTAGTGATGGCGGAAATTCATTCAAGATTTCCACCTTGGTTCCTTTTGCTTCCTCAATCATGCCATTTGGGAATGATCAGCCATTTTTTGGATGGCTTCAATTGCGAGAGTATGAGTCATGCTCGGAATTGGTCCTTGGTAGTCCAGCATCTGTCTTGTAGTCACGTTGATTCCTTTGTAAAAGATGTTGACCTTTTGCTGGTTGTTTAGATCATGTGTAGGCAAGGTTGCAAAAATCGTGAATCGGTAGTGAGGCGGTCGACCCCCCTGTAGCTTGTAATCGGTCTAGGCGGGATTAATCGGTGATTAATCGGATTGGCATTTTTGGTAAGTTTTGGGTATTTCTAGCGAGATTTGGGTATTTCCAGAAATATTTTCCTTAAATACATCTTGTAATAGATATAAACAACAACTATAAGTGATTACATTTGTTAAGGGTTGCAAAAATAGCGAATCGGTGATAAATCATATTGGCATTTATGGCAAGCTTTGGTCATTTACGACGAGTTTTGGTATTCGCGGCAAGATTTTCTTAAAAAAACATCTTGTAATAGATATAAATAGTGACTATAAGTGATTAAAACTAATTTACGGTGAGTTTAGGGTATTTCCAGCAAGATTTACAAGTTTTTGGCAAGTTTGACCATCGTTAACCACTGTTGACCACGGTTGACCGATTTGTTTGAACGATTTAAAAAAATCGGCAAGGTCGGTGGCCCAGTAGCACCTAATCGGTGATTAATCGGCCTTGTAGACATTTTTTTGCAACACTGTGTGTAGAACACTTGTAGAGGAGATCGTTGTATCTATCCCAGACTTGATACAACGTTTCATCGTCATCTTGCTTGAAATTATGGATCTCCAAGACCTGATTAGATATCTTTGACGGAGGACAATATCTTTAGATGAAGTGCTTTTTTAGAAGAGCCCATGTATCAACTGCCCTGGCGGACAATCTTTCGATCCATCTTTTTGCAGCCCCATCAAGAGTCATGGGGAACACCTTTAGCATAACAGCGTCATGAGACACTCCCGGAATGTTGAAAAGGCTTGCGATGTACAAGAAATTCTCAATGTGCTCATACGCATCTTCGTCCCTGTTTCCTCAAGAAGGGTTAGCACGAAGCTCCCTCATAAATTGATCTTTAATCTCGAAATGGACATTAGCTCCAATTGCCAGTCTTACGAGACCCGACCCTTGTTCTTCTCTTGTCAACGCCAAATATTCCTCAAGAGTGAGGTCATCAATGTTAACAAATTCCATGGTACCTGACACTTGAAAAGAGATCGTTAGAATTTGAGAAAATTTAAAAAAAATCAAAGACTTAACGAAAATCCTAATATACCTCCCCGGCAGCGGCGCCAAAAACTTGATGTAGGTATTACTGACCAGGTTTTAATATTTATACATTCTCGTTATACCCATGGTCTACCCTAATGCACTAACAGGCAGTATACCCGGTTGTGTGTAGTGTAGTATTTGGTAAAACTGAGGTCGTCCCAAGAGCTATGTGTGCGGATTTAAACTAAGTCTAGGTGTCATAGATTTTAAGGTGGAAATGATTAACTAATAAAACAAGGGAATAAAGAAAGCAAATAGAGGCGAGGGTTGTGATCAATAAGGGAGAAGTGTGCTAACCTAGTTATTCATCCTATCAAGCTAAGTTCATATTTAATTACTTCCAATTACTTCAAGTGGGGTCAAAGTCGCTAGGAAAGCATTTGGTCAGTTCGTCCTAACCTATCAACAAAGGGTTCCACTAGAGATGTCAGGTGACCCGTCGAAAGTCCAGTTGTTCTTAGTACCCAAAGCCAAGTCATTAAGTACCTCTACAAGCAAGATTTGTAACAATGAGTGCCCGGGCGCTAGCATCTTAAACACTCATCCCCGACTTCTTAAGTTCATCCAAACGGTAGGTGATCAGTTGGTCAAATCGCACAAGCAAAAAGGGTCGTCAGTTGGTCATATCTTACCCTTCCCACTCAGTCTACCTACTTAAGGTCAGTTGGTCATATCTCCTAAGTAACTAGCCATTACCGCCATTCAAAACTACCGAAACAAGGGTAGCTACCAACAAACTATGCAAGCATACACTAGAAATAATTATGCGGAAGCAATGTAAACATAAACAAAGCAATTAAGGAATCATAACTAGGCTAGCACCAAAGGTGCTTAGCTGCTCATATTAACTTAAACAATCGATTCAATGTTTAACATTACGAAATACATGAATTGAAAGTAAAGAAAAGATAAAATGCTAATACTTATAGTAGGGGAGTGATTTCTCCCTTGGAGATGGCTCCGTATGCTCCCTAAGATCTGCCTTCAACGTTCTACTCACGTTCACAGATGTTGTGTGTGAAATGGGATGATTTGAAATGCTGGAATTTGATGGGTATTTATAGGCCAGATCAGGTTACGGCGTAACTAATGTTAAGAGTTACGCCGTAACATCCAATTCTTCATAATTTGCACTGAAAATGCTGGTTACGCCGTATCTTCAATAAATCCTGGTTACACCGTAAATGAGACAATAGTTACGGCGTAACTTGCAGCGGCGCGGAACCTCATTTGACCTAGTTGGTTACGTCATAATCTTTGGAGAGAGTTACGCCGTAATCTTCAGTTGAGTTGGTTTTTTGAGCCATGCTTCTGTTATGGCGTAATGTGAGAGGGGAGTTACGCCGTAACATCTTCAAAATGAGCATACTATGATATATCTTCAATAAACTCTCCAAATCCGCGTCTCTTAGGCTCCAATGCTCGTAATTTACCTGAAAGTGAAATATAGAGGAAAACAAGCATAAATACATATAAATGATATAAAATACGAGCATTATCGGGGGAAATTGACACATAATATTCAGGATTATTTGATGTTATCAGAGCTCCCTACAATATGCAATTAAGTGTGTGGCAATCAAACTAGGTTCAGTTGGTGCCACTATTATTGTTTTGATAAAGTGCTTGTAATTGTATATGATGCTCACTATTGTCCTACACCATATCATTAACAGCTTCGTGGTTTTACTCTTAAACCTACGAGCTTACCAACATTATGTTGACATTTTCTAGTACCATTTTCAGGTGATCGTTATTAAGGTATTTTGAAGGCACTTGCATTGGAGTCGTAATATTTATTATCTTTGCTACCATGTTTTCAAGACAGTATCAATTCAAAGAATCACGTGTTTTACTTTCAAATTTCAGACAACAAATGTTGTAAACAATTGTTGTAATATTGTAAGGTATGAATCTATAAATTTATGCTTGTGCCTTTCTCAGTTGCACCTCGTGTTTCCGCCTTTGACAGGGTGTGACGTAAAGGGTACAATTTAACGGTATTCGATCAATGCGAATAGTCGTAACGGGAAAAATTTTTAACGTACTAACGTTAAGAATGATTGTGTCACTAAATACGTATGGCTGGCGGAGATGACGGTCTACGAGTAAGGAGATCCTAAGGTACGATTCGGTGTCGGTGGTCTAAATGTCTGGGAGTCGCTATTGATGGTCTCGGGTAGAGGTGGTCGGTTCGGTTCTGACGGTCGAATAGTTCGTAGGTATAGTGTGTGTTCCTTCTGGAAGGCATGGTTTTAAATTTGTTAACAACATTTATTTGAGTAACACATTATAAAATTTTAACCATGTTAAAATTTTTAGGATCGTGAATATTATGTTGTTGATGATTCGGGTGGCCTTGGATGGTGATTATACAAGTATGCCATGTTTTAGAGAGAGAAAGAGTGAGAGGGTGTTCTTGGTAGAGAGTTGCTTTGCAAATAATGGAATGTTAGATTGAGAAGCACCACCCCTTCCATGGATGGAAGGGGTATTTATAGTTACAGACACTACGTCCTCTTGTCGGACTGTGGATCAGGCATACAGTGGGTAAAGACCCGTCCTTCCTCCACGGTGTTACACTAAACTATTCTACGCTACAAACTAACTAATAAACTACTAAATAACGTAACAAACGACATGTCTACGAGCTAACTTATGCTAGACCATAATTGGGGTGACCGACACTTTAACATGGAATTTTCAATTCCTAACAATCTCCCCCTAAGGGAGGTCACCCCATGAAATACATTTTGCATCCTAGCATTCTATCTTTGACTTTAGTTCTGAGCTCGTAGACTTCAATTCTTCAAGTTCTGCAATCTTTGTGCTTTAGTAGCGATTCTTTAAAGTCCGCATTATTTGTACTTTCAGTGGAGGTCTTTAACTGATCCACATCTTTGATGATCTTCGAGCTTTCATTGAGATCATCAACCACAGTAAATCTCTGGATCACCCTTTATTGTGTTTCCATCATGTGAAGTTGTGACTTTCGGACCGACATGCTCACACTTTTGGATCATGACATCTTTCCATCAGAGTAGCGGATGCTTTACTGGTTCATGATATTTGCAGCAGCGTAGCAGAAGCATAGTATAAAAATATCAGAGCCAGGTTATGTAGATATGCACCAGTCATGATTTCTTCAATTAAGTGTGGATGCTGTGAGCATGCGGCTTTGGATTGACTTCTCAATTTTGATCAGCTGTAACCGTCCAAATGTACCTACAAACAACAGTTAGCAATAAAACACATGAAAGTGTCTTTGATCACTTTCGTTGAATTAAGGTACACGGCCCACGGTTCCCCATTGATCAGTACAAGTACTGCCTGTGATCGGGTATAATTCCGAAGAATCTCCTTGACAGGGCTTCGCAGTTGTTCTAGTTGTTCTCAAACCGGAACGTCTCAAAGAAGACAACACGGAGTGAGTGAACCAGCGAATTGAGATTCACTGATTGATGAACAATTGATTTGAAAACAATCGTGTATTGCTTGAAGAAAGAGTTTTGCAATACGACGAAGGTTTTGTGAGAAAGATCAATTTTCAATCATAAATACTTTTAGTATTTGAAAAGAGTACACATTCGATGTGCTAGAGAAAAGAAGATTTGCACATCGAACGGTTTTTCCAAATGTATTCGTCAATTCCATTCCTGGACCAAGATTGATTCAAGATTGAATCTCCCCATCGTTTCTATCCAGTTGTCACACGCTTGATCTTTTGCAAGATCTCACATGTCACCTACCAAGAGCTTGTTTGATGTTGGCTCTAGAAGGCTTTTCATCTTCATTGTGAATATGTTAGCATATCACTCAGATGTTCTGGCAATACCACAAGGATAATGCGTAGGACTCTTAAGATATAATCTCTCTTTCCACATTGTGTGAAACAGATAGGTTTCATTGACAGTGTCCTAAAGAGATTTATTAGATGATCTCGTGGCTCTAGACTCAATTGTGCACATTTGGTTTCCTATGCCGGAGACTAGGGAGAGGGTCTCCTTCAATATCAACAATCTCTAAGAGAAAGTCGATAGATAATGTCGGTTCCCCGTGAGAATGAAACAAGTCCTTTTAAGAGGAACTTGAGTAGCTTGAGAAGTTTAGTGCAGTGCGTCACTGGGTCCATGACGTCTTGTCTTCAATACCGGCGTTACCTTGGTAACCACCAGTAGCATATGTATTGAACTCGGTTACTGCCCTAAGGTTAAATTATTGGAGGGCTATTTCTTTTCACCCTTTTCACATTTAATTCTTTTTCATTCTTTAACCCCTTCAGTGCTTACCAATACTTCATAACTAGAACCTTGTTGGGTTTATTCCAGTACTAGCTCTGTCTCAGTCCGCACTCTTCCCATTTCTCACTTTTCTCCATTTTTCATCATACCTAAGGACTCTACACTATTTAGTGGATTGTCCTTGGATAGATCCCTCCGGCTCTGGCGGGATCGTGGGAACGAATACCTAACCTAACCATCCTTATAACTCCATGCATAAAGTAAAATGATCGGTCTTTTGGTACAGTTCATTCTTCCTTGAAACCAATTGAAAAATCATTTGGAAAAATCAATCAAGGTACTTGTGATATGAGATCAAAGCATATTGTACCTTAATAGTTTTGATCATTTAGAAATGCTCCCCCTCAACATGTGCATATGATCTTGAACTTATTTAGCACATGGAGGCAAGAGTTCTTTGAAATACTTTCTTAATCACAATTTCCGTAGAAAAAGCCATTTGATTTTCTTGGTAACTTCTCCCCCTCAATATGTGCATAGGATATTTGAAATCATTTTATCACATAGAGGAAAGAGTTCTTTTGAAGTACATCCACGATCACAAAAGCCATTAAGAAACCATTTAGAAAATCAATCAAGGTACTTTATGTTGAAACATAGAAATCTTTGTACCTTGAAAGTTTATTTTCATTTTGAAATGCTCCCCCTCAATATATGCTTCGAGATTCGAAAGCATTTAGCACATATGGGAGAGCAGCCTGCACAATTGAATCAAAACGATCACCTTTTATCAAATTTCATTATTAAATCACAAATTCTCCCCTGATCAAAAATATCAAACCCTTTGAGATTTTGGATCCCAAGTGATTTAATACGGTTTAGAAAACATGGGAGAAAATATGCTTGATTTAAAAGCTCTTCTGGTTTATGGTTAAATGCTCCTCCACAATCATGTGCATTATGTATTTCAAAATCGTTTGGCACATGAAGGAAGGAGTGCTTTTGAAATAATCACCCTTTAAAACCGATTTGAGATTTAAATCACGAATCTCTCCCCCGATCAAAAATTTCAAACCAATAGAGATTTTGGATCACGATTGATTTAAATCATTTAGAAAATTTTGGGGAAAGACGTGGCAAAATTTAATTTTGAAAAATGACTTGATAAGGACCAAATGTAGACATTAAAGATTGTTAGTGTCAGGTATGATAGTTTTAAGAGACCTTTAAGTAAAATAGAACAATTTCACAATCAAACAAGAACAGAAAAAATTTCATTTTGAAAGATCTTGATTCTAAAGAAAAATCATACCATGACATAACATTAAATCTTTAGATCACCATTTTTTTCCGTACAAGTCGGAACTTTTGTGAAGAAATATCGTTTGAAAATATTTTATTTTAAATCACTCTCCCCCTCAATCGATGACCGTAGTCGATGATTGAGTGACTTAAGTTTTGATAAAATGAAGTCCGGTGATTTTCAAAATTAAGTCCAATTAATTTTCAAAACAATATTTTCCATTTTCAAAACAATTTAATCTAATTTTTTTTCAAAATTTAATCTAATTTTTTAAGCTTTTGTTGTTGTTGCTGAGGGTTTTGAAGAAAACCAGCTGCTGATGCAGTGAGACTTCTTTCGTTGCATTTGTCACGCCAACTCTTCATAGAGGTCCAATTAAGCTCCGTTTCTTCATTTGATGATGAAGAAAACCATATGCTGATGCAGTGAGACCTCTTACGTTGCATTTTATGCCAACTCTCCATAGAAGTCAAATTAAGCTCCGTTTCTTCATTTGTCAACCCAAGATATAGTTACCCTTTCCTTTCGGCATCCAATCATCTTCATATGTGGGATCCGGATCAGGAACATTCTTATGAACCATGATATCTGCATACGTTAGTGGACACAAACAGATATATGGTGGTCGACATCACCCAAACAGCAATCGACTAATAAAAGTCAATCCAACTTAACAATCAGTTGATATAAGGCATGGGATTTATGTGTTTATCAAACTCTAATCATCTAATCCTAACAATCATATCCTAAATTCCTAGTCCTTCGACATAGGCAAATATCATTTTTAATTAAGCACGTAGGATAATTAAGAAAGCCCGTTAGATGATATAGATTTGAAAACATTCTCCCCCTCAATCAATGACTTATTTTTCTGAAAAGTTTAAAAGCGGTGAAGTCATTGATTGAGTTTTCAATTTTTACAAAAACTCTGAATCTGGTTGATTTACAAGCAACTCATTTACCACCATTTTTTGAACAACAAATATTTTTCTGAAGAATCTTAGAAGGAAAATCATTTGTGTAGGAACAGCAGTCCTTCGACATACTTTCCTCATTTTGTTTTGGGATAAGTGCACGAAAATTTTGAAAATTTGTTTAGCGCAGCACTTTCATTTCTTGAAGAACGGGTTGCTATCTGAAATAATAGCAAGCCATGTTTTAAGAACGGGTTACAGTCTGAAAAAACTGCAAGCCATTTTTGAAGCGCGGGTTACAGTCTGAAATAACTGTAAGCCATAGTTTGTGACATGTTTTGAAAAAGAATATTTATACCTTCTGCTCGAACTTCATCTATGGTCCCGTGCTATTATTGAATGACATTTCTAAGACCGCGGATGTTATCGATACCAGAAGACATGTCTTAGAAAAACAGTATTTTTGGTCTTTTTCAAAAAAAAATTATTTTTATGGGTTTTTGAAGGTTTTATATTTTTCTATTTTCTTTTGTTGGTTTTATATTTTTGTATTTTGCTTTTTGATAAATATATACACATATAGAGTAGATGATATAGTTTAAGAAGATGATGATACGAGTACTGAGATAAGGATATCGAGCAGCCTCGTTGTAGAAGATAGAAGTCATCATGTCTTAAACATTCACCACCAAAGCTTCCAAGGCTCTTGTACTGAAGAAAGAAATTGAACCATCTGAAAGTGAGACTTTGGCAGCTTCCCCCCAAACCGAAAATCCTTTAGCTGAGCAGATTCAAAGCTTTCTTTCAAGCTTCTCTTAGCCAGGTGTACGAAGAAGCACACCATTATCATCGATCTTGTAGGATTGTAATATTTATTGTGTTTTATGATTCGGGTGGTCTTGGATGATGAAAATACATGTTTGCCATAGTTAGAGAGAAAGAGATGAGAGGGAGTTTCTTGCTAGAGACTTGGGTCACAAAAAGCAAGGTTAGATTAAATGAAAAGCTCCACCCCTTCCATGGATGGAAGGGGTATTTATAGTTACAAAGCTAACGTCCTCCTATCGGACTGTGGATCAAGCATACATTGGGTAAAGACCCGTCCTTCCTCCACGGTGTTACACTAAACTATTCTACGCTACTAATTAACTAAATAAATACAAAATAACCTAACTAATGACAAGTCTACGAGCTAACTTATGCTAGACTATAATTGGGGTGACCGACACTTTAATAGGGAATTTCCAATTCCTAACAATCTCCCCCTAAGGGAGGTCACCCCATGAAATATATTTTGCATCCTAGCATTCTATTCTTGACTTTGTTCTTGATCTCGTAGACTTCAATTCTTCAATTCCGCAATCTTTGTGGTTTTGTAGCGATTCTTCAAAGTCCGATTACTTTGTACTTTAAGTGGAGGTCTTTGAACTGATCCACATCTTTAATGATCTTCGAGCTTTCATTGAGATCATCAGCCACAGTAAATCTCTGGATCACCCTTTATTGTGTTGCCATCATGTGATGTTGTGACTTTTGGACCGACATGCTCACACTTTCGAATCATGACATCTTTCCATCAGAGTAGCGGAAGCTTTACTGGTTCATGATATTTGCAGCAGTGTAGCAGAAGCATAGTATAAAAATATCAGAACCAGGTTATGTAGATATGCACCAGTCATGATTTCTTCAATTAAGTGTGGATGCTGTGAGCATGCGGCTGTGAATTGACTTCCCAATAACGATCAGCTGCAACCGTTCAAATGTACCTGCAAACAACAGTTAGCAATAAAATACACGAAAGTGTCTTTGATCACTTTCGTTGAATTGAGGTACACGGCCCACGGTTCCCCGTTGATCAGTACAGGTACTGCCTGTGATCAGGTAGATTCCTAAGAATCTCCTTGACAGGGTTTCGCAGCTGTTCTAGTTGTTCTCAAACCGGAACGTCTCAAAGAAGACAACACGGAGTGAGTGAACCAGCGAATTGAGATTCACTGATTGATGAAAAATGATTTGAAAAACAATCGCGTATTGCTTAGAAGAAAGAGTTTTGCAATACGACGAAGGTTTATGAGAAAGATCAATTTTCAATCAAAAATACCTTTTGTATTTGAAAGAGAATACACATTCGATGTGCTAGAGAAAAGAAAAAATTTGCACATCGAACGGTTTTTCCAAAGTATTTTTTCAATCAGAGATACTTTTTGAGTTTGAAATATGAATACATATTCGATGTGCTAGAGAAAAGAAGATTTGCACATCGAAAGGTTTTTCCAAAAGTTTTCATCAATTCCATTCCTGGACCAAGGTTGATTCAAGATTGAATCTCCCCATCGTTTCTATCCAGTTGTCACAAGCTTGATCTTACGAGAAGATCTCACATGTCACCCACCAAGAGCTTGTATGATGTTGGCTCTAGAAGGATTTCCATATTCATCGTGAGTACTTTTACGTATCACTTGGATATTCTGGCAATACCACAAGAATAATGCGTAGGACTCTCAATATATACTTACTTTCCATATTGTGTGAAACAGCAAGTCTTTATTAATTTTGTGTCCTAATGAGATATTTTGGATGATCTCTTGGCTCTAGACTCAATAGTTCACATTTGGTTCCTATGCCGGAGACAAGGGAGAGGGTCTCCTTCTTCAATATCAACAATCTCTAAGAGAAAGTCAATAGATTATGTCGGTTCCCCGTGAGAATGAAACAAGCCCTTTTAAGAGGAACTTGAGTAGCTTGGGAAGTTTAGTGCAGTGCATCACTGGGTCCATGATGTCTTGTCTTCAATACCAGTGTTACCTTAGTAAACACCAGTAGCATATGTATTGAACCCGGTTTCTGCCCTAAGGTTGAATTATTGGAGGGCTATTTCTTTTCACCCTTTTCATATTCATTTCTTTTTCATTCTTCAACCCCTTCAGTGCTTACCGAGACTTCATAACTAGAACCTTGTTGGGTTTATTCCAGTACTAGCTCTGTCTCAGTCCGCACTCTTCCCATTTCTCATTTTTCTCCTTTTTTTTCATCATACCTAAGGACTCTACACTATCTAGTGGATTGTCCCTGGGTAGATCCCTCCGGTTCTGGCGAGATCGTGGGAACGAATACCTAACCTAACCATCCTTATAACACCATGCATAAAGTAAATTGGTCGGTCTTTTGGTATTGTTCTTTCCTTCATGAAACCAATTGAAAAATCAATCAAGGTACTTGTGATATAAAATCAAAACATTTTGTACCTTAATTGTTTTGATCATTTAGAAATGCTCCCCCTCAACATGTGCATATGATTTTGAAATTGTTTCGCACATGGAGGCAAGAGTTCTTTGAAATATATTCATGATCACAATTTCCATGGAAAAAGCCATTTGATTTTCTTTGGTAAATTCTCCCCCTCAATATGTGCATAGGATATTTGAAATCATTTTGTCACATAGAGGAAAGAGTTCTTTTGAAGCACAATTACGATCACACAAGCCAATAAGAAACCATGATCTCCCCCTCAATATGTGCATCAATATATGAAAGAGTTTAGCACATATTAGAGAGAGCCAGCACATTGAATCAAATGATCACCTTTTATCAAATTTCATATTAAATCACAAATTCTCCCCCGATTAAAAATATCTAACCCTTTGAGATTTTAGATCCCAAGTGATTTAATAAGGTTTAGAAAACATGGGAGAAAATGCGCCTGGTTTAAATACTCTTCTGGTTTTTGGTTAAATGCTCCTCCTCAACATGTGCATTGTAAATTTGAAATCGTTTGGCACATGGAGGCAGGAGTGTTATGAAACAATTACCCTTTAAAACCTGATTTGAGATTTAAATCACGATCTCTCCCCCGATCAAAAATATCAAACCATTTGAGATTTGTGATCCCAAGTGATTTAAATCATTTAGAAAAGTTTGGGGAAAGACGTGGCAAGATTTAATTTTGAAAAATAATTGACACAGATCAATTTTAGACATTAAAGATTGTTAGTGTCAGGTATGATAGTTTTTAAGAGATCTTTAAGTAAAATAAAATAATTTCACAATCAAACAAGAACAGAAAAAATTTCATTTTGTAAGATCTTTGAGTTTTAAAGAAAATCATACCATGACATAACATTAAATCTTTAGATCACCACTTATATTGTACAAACCGGACTTTTATGAAGAAATATTATTTGAAAATAATTTATTTTAAATCACTCTCCCCCTCAATCGATGACCGTATTCGATGATTGAGTGACTTATAGTTTAGATAAAATGAAGTCCGATGATTTTCAAATTTTAGTCCAGTTTATTTTCAAAACCAATATTTTTCCATTTTTCAAAAACAATATTATTTGAAAATTGTTTTAAAAAAATGGTATAAGATTTCCTGCACAAAGACACGTTAGGTGGTTGAGAAGCTTATGTTGTTGCTGTAGGGTTTGGAAGAAAAACCGTCTGTTGATGCAGTGAGACTTCATACGTTGCATTTTAATGCCAACTATCCATAGAAGTCCAATTAAGCTCCGTTTCTTCATTTGTCAACCCAAGATATAGTTACCCTTTCCTTTCGGCATCCAATCATCTTAAATTGTGGGATCCGGATCGGGAACATTCTTTTAAACGATGTTATCTGCATACGTTAGTGAACACAGATAGACATATATGGTGGTCGACAACACCCAAACAGCAATCGACTAATAAAATTCAATTCAACATATCAATCAGATCATAAAAGGTATGGGAATAATTTGTTCATCAAACTATAATCATCTAATCCTAACAATCACATCCTAGAAACCTAGTCCTTCAACATAGGCAATTATATATTTTTTTTTCAGATAAGCACGTAGGATGATTAAGAAAGCCCGTTGGATGATGTAAATTTAAAAAACATTCTCCCCCTCAATCAATGACTTATTTTTTTATGAAAAGATAAAAAGCGCTGAAGTCATTGATTGAGTTTTCAATTTTTACGAAAACTCTGAATCAGATTGATTTACAAGCAACTTATTTACCACCATTTTGTAAAACAACAAATATTTTTCTGAAGAATTTTAGACGGAAAAACATTTGTGTAGGAACAGCAGTCCTTCGACATACTTTCCTCATTTTGTTTTAGGACAAGTGCACGAAAATTTGAAAAATTTTGGTTTAGCGCAACACTTTCCTTTCTAGAAGAGCGGGTTGCTATCAGAAATAATAGCAAGCCATGGTTTAAGCACGGGTTACAGTCTGAAGTAACTGTAAGCCATATTTTGAGACATGTTTAGAAAGAAATATTTACACCTCCTGCTCGAACTTCATCTAAAGTACCGTGCCATTATTGAATGACATTTCTAAGACCGCAGATGTTATCGATACCAGAAGACATGTCTTGAGAAAACAATATTTTTGGTATTTTTAAATTTTTTGATTCTTATGGGTTTTTGAAGGTTTTATATTTTTCTATTTGGTTTTTGATAAATATTTACAATGATAGAGAAGATGATATGGTTTAAGAAAGATGATGATACGAGTACCGAGATAAGGATATCGAACAGCCCCGTTGTAGAAGATAAAAGTCATCATCTCTTAAACATTCACCACCAAAGCTTCCGAGGCTCCAGAATAGAAGATAGAACATGAGCCTTTGAGAAAGAGGGACTTTGGCAGCTTTCCCCCAAACCGAAAATCCATTAGATGAGCATATTGGAAGCTCTATTTCAAGCTTGCCTTAGCCATGTGTACGAAGAAGCACACCATTATCATAAATCCCGCTGCTCCATTTAAGAACAATAATCGAGGTTCTCCGTTTGGGGTTATATCATCCAATAGAAGAACAGCAACGTTTCATCCCATACTTAAATAATCTTCTCACATTTCTTTTCAACTGACGTCTGATGCGATCCATTCCAAAAGGTGTCAAGAGAACAATTTCCCCCAAGTAGATGAATTGATGCAGTCAGTCTCTTAGACTAGAGCTCACAAACCCGAATACACATATACCCGAAGACAGAGAAACTTATACCATCGAAGTAGCAGATTAAGTCCAATAGCCAAAGAGTAACCCCGATGTATACTTTTCACTCCCCCTGAAGAAAGTGTATGAAGCTCAAGAACCCGAAGTACCCGAATGCCCTAAGAGAGAATAACCGATAACATTGAAGAGGCAGGCCGAATCACTGATTATCTCTGCGGGTGACAATCTCTGCGGATGTCAACACCGGAATAAGTGATTATATCTCTGAATCACTGATTAAGCCCTCAAGTAGAATAGCTGAGCATCCCCAATGTACACAATCTCTCTCCCCTGATAATTGTGATAACATCAAAATCATCACACACTTGTGTACCTCTTTCATCTTCAGAAACTAACTCTTCCATCTCTTCCCCCACATAGTTGGAATAAGAACACTAAACGCCATGAGTCAAACCTTGAGTTTCTCTGCGGTAATGACAATAGTCTTCCCGGGATATCTTCAATCACTTAGAAGTATTAAGCTCATCAAGATTACTCGCGTTTAGATACGTGTCTCCTTCCCCCTTGCTGGTTTTGATACTTCAGAATCAGCAACACACTTTAAGCCCATGTACTAGAAATCTTTTGAGAAGAATACCATTAGCACGAATATATATGTGAGAATCAACTTGCTGAAGAATGTGAGCAAGTCTAATTGGGGATTTAAATCAGACATTTCACTCTCCCCCAATTAGTGCTCTCCCCAAAGCTGACAATCTTTATGATGAATGTCTGGATTAAGAAGAAGTCTTTAGATCGTTAAATGCAACTCGTCTTTAGTCTTATATCATGCAGCAGAAAGTGTAGAACAGACTGTAGACTTGACCTTCTTCAAGATTGTCCAATTGGGGAATAGTTAGTTAACATCTTCATAACACCAAAAAGAATCCCAATTAACTTACATCTTGCAAATCCCCTTAACTTAAAATCCCTCCCAATCAAACAAGAACAGAAAGATGTTCATTAAGGAAATCAACAATCAGCCGCAACGAACACACGAAATGGTAACATCAAGCAAACAATCACATCAAACATCATTTCTATGATCATTGCTCTCAAGTGGATCTTCAAAGTAAAACTTAAAGAGCATGGTGATGTGTTAAATAACAAGAATAGAAGGGTGTTCGGAATCATCATGTTGATGTGTACGTGAAGCATTAACCGGAAGCACTTTGTCGTTAAACTTATATCAGCTTGTGAAGATGTCAACCAACGGCTCTAAGAAGAAAACTCCATGTGAAGATGACCCGATAAGAAGAAGATCGGTTCTTACATGAGTTTGGAGCCGTTTGACCATTTTATTCTCAGATAAAACTCAACATGCAGAGTTATCATACTTCTTCTCCCCCTCAAGAATTGCATACGGAGTTGCCATTCTTGATTGAATAAGTGAAAATCTTCAACAAATGTAGTCTATTCACACTTCTCCCTCGCAAAATTAGCACAGGATGTCGCCATCGTCATTATAGTTGAGCAAGTGGAATAAGAAAACAATCAACAGTACCCCGGTTCACTTGATAACTGAAAGCGCGTGGAAAAAGTATGAAGCATGTTGATGAGAATGGTCATTAATGAGAAGATTTCTTTTCTTCCTAAGATAAAGCGCACTGACACGTACACTTTTCTTTTCTTTAGAGTACGAGGTTTGAACTGAAGTATTCAAACGTCATAATCTCTCTCTTTTCAGCTCTTTTGGTAAAACATGTAATCAACCCCATTATCATTCAGTAGGCTCTTTGAAGTGACAGCTGATGGAGAAAACCCAGTATGATGAATTTGACCCTGAAGTAGAATAACCCGAACTTGTGACTTAAACTTGCACATATGTAACAAAGAGCAGTGTCGAGACTTCATCCTCCATTGAATCTCTAAGTACTCTATACTCTTCATCCAACCAACCATCAAGTATAAGACGTACATCACCTCTTGAAAATCCACAATTGAATGTCACACTGAGCACTACAACGTAACTCCTTAAAGTGATAGTTATTTTGTGGTGGTAAGATACCAATTCCCCCAAGTGGAAAAAAGAAAAGGAAAAAGTCAACCAACAATAACTAGATTCCCAAGTCTTCATTTTTTATAATAAGCTTGAACAAGGATCATGAAGAATCTTCATCCAACCATCCCCGATACCTTCAGATACTAAGTACACTCGCCCGTGATATTTCACTTCAACGTCAAATAAATAATAGTGAATTAACCCCGTTGTCACATCTTAAAAGCTCAATTCTAGCCTCCTTTGACGTTTAAAGTGAACTATGATAATGGTTTTCATCCCGACCATGGTTGAAAGCACATAACCCCGTAAAATCAAGTAATAACCAACATGCCATGACGAATATCCAAACACACATCCAATTCATGAAGTGCACCCTTTTATCCCTTCTTCGAAGCAGAAACCGTAGCACCAGCATCAGAAAAGATCCCAAAATACACTTTCCTTTTCTCCAGGATGGTTCCATCATTACGCGATTTTACAACTCTATGGTTTAAACCGAAAAATAGTTTCTTTCGCGGGATTTTACAAAACCAAGAATAAACCGTAAGATGGATCCAGAAATGAACTTTATTTATACCGGGATGATTCCATTATCACGGGATTTTACAAGTCTATGATTTAAACCGAGAAATAGATTCTTTCGCGGGATTTTACAAAATCAAGACAAAATCGTACACAATGTAAGCTTGAATGTGTTATGACAAATTTGGTTTTGGTGAATATCTGTTTTAGGGGAACATGCAGAGGTTCATCAGTAGTTCATTATCCGACATCAACAATAACATCAACAAACCAATACACACTTTGGTAAACACATCATTCACACATTCTGTCGGCTAATGTTGTGACTTACTGGAGAAGTAAACCCGATATACCAAACTTGATCATGAAGTAAAATTCCCCAGATTTGTTACTTAAACTTGTACTAATCCTTGTGAAGAAGAAATGGTGTACCCAATGTACAAAACCTCTTGACATTCTCAGCTGAGTGAGACACCGAACTGATAGTTAAGTTGTGGGTTGAGCAAGAAAGAATCACAAAAGTAACTAAATAGCCAAGTCTTTATCACACTCTATAAATACCCAAACAAGTCATCTTCGCGGAAGGGTAGAAAGAAAGAAGTCGAAATAAGCAAACGCGCCCGGAAAAACCTCACTTCAAATCCAAATAAGAAATACCAAATACAAGCAACCCCGAAGTCAATTTTGTTCAATAACCAATTTAAGCCGAGACATACTATACTCCATGAAAATGCATAAACCAAAGTATCAAACCCCATAACACAACTAATCTCATCATCATACCCAATCACATCGACAACTCTCATAACCAATCGAATCACATTGACAAATCTCATAATTAAATCTCATCATCAAATCTCATATGGTCCAAATCTCATGAAAACACATATCATCAAAACACATCAGTCCCATCTAATCATCTGATCCATTCCATCTCGTTCTAATGATTATATTCATCCAACTAAGTCAGTCCATAAAGAATATCACCAAATCAATCCAGCATCCATCATACAGTATTCTGATCCCGATCTAATATCTAAGTCCATTCGAACAAATGGTATAAACCCTGACAATACCAACAATAGTTTTTTAAATCAGTTAACCACTTTATGCCCAATGTTATCAATGATTATGGTCATAGAAGAAATTACCACAAACTTGGATATCAATCTGTTAAGTCATTTAAGCCTCTTTCTTAATAATTCACGGATGTATATAACGTATCACATTGTCATAACATGTTCATAAATATTTACTTAAGCCCATCGCTTAAATATTCACAAATATGGCTAAAAGGTGCAGACCAAAGTATAGAGTACGGCCCAATCAACCTTTTAGAAGATGCAGCCCAATATAGCAAACCTAAGGTCCAGGCAAACTCACTTTAACCTAATAAGCGGATTATATAACGTGCACTTAACCCAACCATACCCTAATATTTCTCACCCACAAAAATCCTCATCCGCCCCCATCTTACCATGTCTGCTTCTCATCATGTAACCCTAAAACAATCTCTCAATCCAAACGCAGTCAAAAAGGTTTGGAGATACATGACCCTAGGGTGGGTCTTAAATATACAAGACATGTTATAGCACGACCTCTCAACCTCAGAATGAGGGAGCCACAGGGTTGGCATGGACATGTTTTGACTTAGCCACAGGGATGGCTTCGAGGCATACTCCAGGTAGGTTGTGACTTGATTGTTTTTATTATGTTATAGAACGAATTAAAGAATGAAAGAAACATATTGTTTGGTTCAATTCTTGAAATGATTCGAATATAAATTGAAGTAAACCCTTCAACAATAATAGATCTATGATGTGAATACTTTGGCTTGTTTAGACCCTCGTGGTCTTGATGATATATTTGAGTATCACGAAACAACAAGGAAACTGAGATATAGTAACTTTTGTTTGTAATGAGTCTTGTCTAGTCTTAGAGTTTGTTAATGTTTCGGAATTGTTGAGATGATTTTGTTGCAACACGTTATTTTGTTTTAATAACCATGGATCAATGATGTTGGTTGAAACTGAGGTCGTGGTGTTGTTGGTATTTGGTTTGTGGTCGTGTGGTCAAACCTTCTCATTCTTCATTTCTGTCAAGTTTCTTCATCCTTAGTAACACAAGTCACTAGATCATGAGTCAAGTCGCTAGATATGAGTCAAGTCGCTACATATTATCATAACACAACTCGCTAACTTATAAATATAAGCGCTTCATTTTTGACATAATACCAAGACAAGTCGCTAGGTCATTTACTTGACTCAATAGTCAAATAACCAAGTCGCTAAACAGTCTTAACACAAGTTGCTACGACTTGTAAAGACAAGTCGCTAGTTTAAGGCACAAGTCGCTACTTTTTAAGCAAGTCGCTTCCATTTTTTTTCATGAGTCAAGTCGCTATACAAAACGAGTTAAGACAAATCGCTACATGAGTCCATGGTCATATTGTCAAGTCTTTACGAAGAACTTGACTAAGTCTCTACCAAGAACAACATAAGCTGCAGTTTGCAGAACCAGTAATAACCCACTTTTGACCATAAAACAGCATACCAAAATACTTGTAACCCATTTGACACTGTTTGGACCTTAAGACCTGACCATATAACCACATGACACAACAGATAATGGACTGAGACATTTTGTTTAAGACCAAATACAGGATACTTACTAACTTGTTTTAAAAACAGATATTACTTAAAAGTGGGAAAACAGAATATTCGACACACAAAATTAGTACAAATCAGTTTTAAAACAAGTATCAAAAACCAACAAACAAAGTAACCATAGAACGAAACCACACAAATCAACACAACACAAAAACCTTGGCTCTTGTACCAATTGTAGGATCGTAATATTTATTGTGTTTGATGATTCGGGTGGTCTTGGATGATGAAAATACATGTTTGCCATAGTGAGAGAGAAAGAGATGAGAGGGAGTTTCTTGCTAGAGACTTGGTTCACAAAAATCAAGGTTAGATTAAATGAAAAGCTCCACCCCTTCCATGGATGGAAGGGGTATTTATAGTTACAAAGCTAACGTCCTCCTATCGGACTGTGGATCAGGCATACAGTGGGTAAAGACCCGTCCTTCCTCCACGGTGTTACACTAAACTATTCTACGCTACTAATTAACTAAATAAATACAAAATAACGTAACTAACGACAAGTCTACGAGCTAACTTATGCTAGACTATAATTGGGGTGACAGACACTTTAATAGGGAATTTCCAATTCCTAACAGATCTTGATGCTCCTTTTAAGAATAATCACCGTGATTCTTCGTTCGAGGTTATATCATCCAAATGAACAACAACAACGTATCATCCCACATTTAAATAATCTTCTCAAATTCCTTTTCTACTGAAGTCTGAAGCAGTCCATTCCAAAAGGTGTCAAGAAACCACTTCCCCCAAGTAGATGAATTGATGCAGTCAATCTCTTCGACTAGAGCTCACGAACCCGAATACACATATATCCGAAGACAGAGAAACTTATACCATCGAAGTAGCAGATTAAGTCCGATAGCCAAAGAATAACCCTGATGTATACTTTTCTCTCCCCTGATGATAGTGTATGAAGCTCAAGAACCTGAAGTACTCGAATGCCCAAAGAGAGAATAACCGATAACATTGAAGAAGCAGGCCGAATCACTGATTATCTCTGCGGATGACAATCTCTACGGATGTCAACTACGGAATAAGTGATTATATCTCCGAATCACTGATTAAGCACTCAAGTGAACAGCTGAGCGCCCCCAATGTACACAATTCTCTCTCCCCTGATGATTGCGATAACATCGAAATCATCACACACTTGTGTACCTCTTTTATCTTTAGAAACTTTCTCTTACATCACTTCCCCCACGTAGTTGGAATAATAACACTAAAAGCCTTGATGAGTAAAACCTTAAGTTTCTCTGCGGTCATGACATTTGTCTTCCCGGGATATCTTCAATCACTTAGAAGAATTAAGTTCATCAAGTTTACTCGCTTTGTGTTTAGATGTATGTCTCCTTCCCCCTTGCTGGTTTTGATACTTCAGAATCAGCAACACATTGTAAGCCCGTATACTAGAAATCTGTTGAGAAGAACACTTGAACACTTGTGAGAATCAACTTGCTGAAGAATATGAGCAAGTCTAATTGGGGATTAAATCTGGCTTTTCACTCTCCTCCAATTAGTGCTCTCCCCTAACCGACAATCTTTATAATGAATTCTTGAATTAAGAAGAATTCTTTAGATCTTTAAATGCAACTCGTCTTTAGTCTTCTAACATGTAGCAGAAAATGTAGAACAGACTGTAGACTCGACCTTCTTCAAGATTGTCCAGTTGAGGAATAGAAAGTCAACATCTTCAGCTCACCAAATGCATTCCCGTTAACATACAAATAGCAAATCCCCTTAACTCAAATCCCTCCCAATCAAACAAGAACAGAAAGATGTTCATTAAGGAAATCAGCCCCGCAACTGGAAGCACTTTGTCATTAATTAAATCAGCCCATAAGAAGATGTCAACCAACTGCTCTTAAGAAGAAACTCCATGTAAAGATGACCCGATAAGAAGAAGCTCGGTTCTTACATGAGTTAGAAGCCGTATGACCATAAATTCTCATAAATAACTCAACATGCAGAGTTATCACACTTCTTCTCCCCCTCAAGAATTGCAGACGAAGTTGCCATTCTTGACTAAATAAGTGAAATCATCCAAATGTATTCTATTCACACTTCTTCCCTCGCAAAATTAGCACATGATGTCGCCATCTTCATTATATTGAGCAAGTGGAATAAGAGTAATTATCAGTAGTCCGGTTCACTTGATGACTAAAGCGCATGGAAAAAGCATGAAGCATGTTGATGAGAATGGTCATAATAAGAAGATTTCTCTTATTTTGAAGATAATGCGCACTGAAGCGTACACATTTCTTTTCTTTAGAGTACGAGGCTTGAAATGTTGTGTTCAAATGTCATAAGAAGATTTCTCTTCTTTTGAAGATAAAGCGCACTGAAACGTACACTTTTCTTTTCTTTAGAGAACGAGGCATGAACTGTTGTGTTCATACGTCATAATCTCTCTCTTTTCAGCTCTCTTGGCAAAACATGTAATCAACCCCATTATCATTCAGTAGGCTCTTTGTTGTGACAGCTGATGGAGAAAAACCCAATATGATGAATTTGACCCTGAAGTAAACTAACCCAAACTCGTGACTTAAACTTGCACATATGTAACAAAGAGCGGTGTCGAGACTTCATCCTCCATTGAATCTCTAAGTACTCTATACTCTTCATCCAACCAACCATCAAGTATAAGATGTACATCACCTCTTGAAAATCCACAATTGAATGTGACACTGAGCACTACAACATAACTCCTTAAAGTGATAGTTATTTTGTGGTGATAAGAGCCCAATTCCCCCTAGTGGTAAAAGAAAAGGTAAAACTCACCCAACAATAACTAGATTTCCAAGTCTTTGTTTTTTTATAATAAGCTCGAACAAGGATCATGAAGAATCTTCATCCAACCATCCCCGATACCTTCAGATACTAAGTACAGTTGCCCGTGATATTTCACTTCAACCTCAAATAAATAATATTGAATTAACCCCGTTGTCACATCTTCTGGTTAAAAGCTCAAATCAAGCCTCCTTTGACGTTTTAAGTGAACTATGATAATGGTTTTCATCCCGACCATGGTTAAAAGCACATAACCCCGTAAAACCATGTAATAACCAAACTACCATGACGAATATCCAAACACACATCCAATTCATGAAGTACACCCTTTTATCCCTTCTTTGAAGCAGAAACCGTAGCACCAACATCAGATAAGATCCCGAAATACACATTCCTTTCTCCAGGATGGTTCCATCATTACGGGATTTTACAACTCTATGGTTTAAACCGAGAAATAGTTTCTTTCGCGGGATTTTACAAAACCAAGAATAAACCGTAAGATAGATCCGGAAATGCACTTTACTATTACCAGGATGTTTCCATTGTCACGGGATTTTACAAGTCTATGATTTAAACCGAGAAATAGTTTCTCTCGCGGGATTTTACAAAATCAAGACAAAACCGTAAACAATGTCAGCTTGAATGTTGACAACTTTGGTTTCGGTGAATATCTGTTTTAGGGGAGCTTGCAGCGGTTCATCAGCGGTACATTATCCAACATCATCAACCATCCAGTAAACACTTTGGTAAACACATCATTCACGCATTCTGTCGGCTATTGCAATGACAACATGGTGAAGTAAACCCGATATGCCAAACTTGAACATGAAGTAGAATTCCCTAGATTTGTTACTTAAGCTTGTACTAATCCTTGTGAAAAAGAAACGGTGTACCCAATGTACAAAACCTCTTGACATATCCTCAACTGCGTGAGACACCGAAGTGATAACTACGTTGTGGGGTTAAGCGAGAAGGAATCACAATCGTAACTAAGTAGCCAAGTCTTTATCATACTCAATAAACGCCCAAACAAGTCATCTTCGCGGAAGGGTAGAAAGAATGAAGACGAAATAAGTAAACGCGCTGGAAAAACCACACTTCAAATCCAAATAAGAAATACCATACAAACAACCCCGTAGTCAACTGTGTTGAACCATCAATTCAAGCCGTGACATATTATTCTCAGTGAGTATGTAAAAACCAAAGTATCAATCTCACTACGAATCTCACCATCAAATCTCATCACACACCAAATCTATTCATTAGGTCTCATCATCAAATCTCATTATCACAATTCATAAAGTCCAAATCTCATGTATATGACCCAATATTGAGAAGCCCATCAGTCCATCATCCAAGTATAATCATAAAGGTCGGCCCATTTGAACAAATTTTACTTAATAAATTAACATTAGATCCGTTCAGGCCAATGTGAAAATCAAATCAATTCTAATCACTTAATGTCCTTAAACGTGTATTCTTGTAAAATTAAGCACATAATCTTCACAAGTTGAGTCTTCTCATTGAATAAAATGTGAAAAGTATCATTTTCATTAATGTGAAACGTATCACTATCGAGCACAAACGAGAAGTCCAAGCGAAACCCATGTGATCCAATAATAAACAAACTAGGCCCATTTACACGATTAATCCATTCAGTCCATGGAGTCCAAGAACGACCTGATCCAAATCCCCTATGTTACCCTAATATTTCGGGTATTTAACTCACACAATACACACATTACTCAACCCTAATAATCTCACATATGTGTGCAGTCAACAAATCCAAACCCTAAAACTTCACACAATCAAAACACCTTCCTCTTCACATTATCCTAATCTCATGAAACCCTTAACTCTTTCCAACAATTATCCATCTGCCACTTCTCAAAAAATTTGACCATCACTACTTAATCACAATCCGAGCACCAGCTTGCTCGCCACAGGGATGGCTTGAGCAAAGGTTTTAATTTCAGTATCAAGATCACTCAATGAGATTACGGGTAGGTTGTATTTTTCTTTCGATTTAATTGTTTAACGAACCAAGGAAGATGAATAACATAAATGTTATTTTACCTTTCATTTTAGTTTCGGAAATTCAATGCAATTAGACTTTAAAGGATCGATGATGTAATATTGTTCTCATGTGAAAGCCTCATAAGACTTGAAGCAACACGAACATGAGCAGAGATCCATTGTTGTGCATGTTTATATCGAGTATAGACATTAAAGAGTCTTGATATGTCTTTCTTAGTCTGAGTAAAACTTGATCTGTGATGAATAAAGTTTAGTGTCTTAGATCTTTTGAAGGTCTTATTTTTGTGACACACGAAATTGAATACTGAGATCGATTTGAGTTTTGAGATAATCTTTTCGTGTATTAGATTTGAGTTTTGAGTTATGAATATTGAGATCGTATTAGTGATATCCTTTGAGTTAGAACTTGTTCATCACATATATTAACCACGCAAGTCGCTACATCGTATTTGTATGAGTCAACAAGTCGCTACATCTTAAGCAAGTCGCTATTTTTTTTTCATTACAAATCGCTAACTTATAAAAATAAGTCGCTTTTGACCATTTGACTTTTAGACAACTCGCTACGACTTGTAAAGACAAGTCGCTAGGCAGATTTTTGACTCAACTCGCTACACTGTGGGTTTTTTTTTTTTGTTTGGTTTAACAACTCGCTTTCAAATATCAGATAGCAAATCGCTAACAAGAACCTGGTTGACAAGTCGCCTTCAAGAACCTGGTTTTATCTTATTTTAAACCGCATAATAGAAATTCCATATTAAACCCAGAAACAACTTAAAAGCCACTTATTTTGACCAGTTTTGACCTTGAATATTCTGACCATATGACCACAAGAGACTTAACGGATTGGTACCAAAACAGTCTAAAAGATGATGACACAAAAGTCTGTTTAGACAAAGACATGACATAGAAGCAGATATAGCCTTTTGAATATCAGGACTTTTTGTTTTAAACCAAAGAAAGGATACAAAGAATCAGTAATAACATATAAATATTCCATGCCAATAAAAAATGGTACAAAAGATGTATACGAAACTGTTACCAAGAATAATAGTGAACACAAAATTTCAGATCCGAAAAATAAGAGAAAGAACAGCAAAGCATGATACAAAAACCACACAAATCAACACAACACAAAAAAACCTTGGCGCTCTGATACCATTTGTAGGATCGTGAATATTATGTTGTTGATGATTCGGGTGGCCTTGGATGGTGATTATACAAGTATGCCATGTTTTAGAGAGAGAAAGAGTGAGAGGGTGTTCTTGGTAGAGAGTTGCTTTGCAAATAATGGAATGTTAGATTGAGAAGCACCACCCCTTCCATGGATGGAAGGGGTATTTATAGTTACAGACACTACGTCCTCCTGTCGGACTGTGGATCAGGCATACAGTGGGTAAAGACCCGTCCTTCCTCTACGGTGTTACACTAAACTATTGTACGCTACAAACTAACTAATAAACTACTAAATAACGTAAAAAACGACATGTCTACGACCTAACTTATGCTAGACCATAATTGGGGTGACCGACACTTTAACATGAGATTTCCAATTCCTAACAAAATTTTGTCCTACACTACTTAGATATTACTTAAGATAAATAATAATAACGCATTACATATATTTTTGGACAAACCTATTTATCTTAATTATTAAGAAATAAAATTTATGAATGTAAACACCTATACACAGTTTTTTTTTAAAATAAAGGGTAGATTAAGATTTATTTGCTTTCCAAAATTAAAATACGGTAGTCTACCCTTATCACATAAATTTCGACCATTGACCCTCCCCCATATCACAATATATATAGTTGTATTATCCTTCCTATAATCGAATACTACAAACCCTAAAAGCAGAAACCCTAAAAGCATAAAAATTACGTCTCTCTAAAACTCCCTAAAACTGACTAATAAATCAGCCCTAAAGACTTCAAGAAAATTGGCTAGAGAACTAGGAAGATTAAGGTGTGTTAATAGCTGAATTCGTGGTGATTCTTGGTGTGTTTCTTTTTTATTCGTGGCTTCTAGGTACCCTCGTTATTCTCTTTGTTCTTTGATCTCTAATTCGACATATGTGTTATATATAAAATCGGATTATACATAATTATGAGACATGATTTTACGTGTGTTTTGAGATGTGTAAAATCTGTTTTAGACTTAATTTAAACCTGTATAACAATCGGATTGGGAAGTGGTTAAGAAAAACATGTCGATTAGGGTTTGTTTAGGTTAGTTAAATTATTACTAAGTATGTGGATATAAAAGAATACCAAATTGTATGCGGGTTTTGCTAGGGTTTATGATGGTGTAATCTTTGTATGACTAGGTGTATATGTTAATATGATTTTTAAATCAGGTCTCATGAATTTTGTGAACTCGTGTGTGTTGGAATAATTAAAACATGTTATATAATGGCCTAAAACGAATTTTTGGAATGGGCAGTTTTGAAAGTCGAATTTGTGTGCATTACAACTTGAGTTTCATAAGTATTTATTACTGTATTTTTTCTTGTAAACCTAGTTTAATGTCTTAGTTAAGTTTTTCAATTGGTTTGGATGAATTTAAAGTTGTTTAGGTCGTGTTTCTAAATTTTATGAAATCATGTGTCAAAGCTGAATTCTGAGAACTTAATGTCCAGTCGTCGTTTTTGATTTTTCATTTTCAAATGAGAGCTATCCTTTTACAGGGTTGATAACTAAGATATTTGTGACTTTTTGGAATTTTTTGGGATTTTTCTAAAGTATTAAAGTGGGTCTAATAAACGTAAATGTTTGGGGTATACCTTCTGTGCACTTTCTGTACAGGTCTGGAAATATGAATTTTTAAATCATACTTATGATTTCAAATAAAATCTGCAAAAAATTTTGAACTTACTTAACTGATGTGGGAACACCTGAAAATTTTCTCAGAATTATTGGAGTTCTTTTGATGGGTCATTAAATTCGTATGAAACTGGTCCAGACTTGAATTAAAGAATAAAAGATACTATAAGTATGATAACAAGTATAAGACCTATGAAATTAGAAAAGCTTATGAAATAAATACGTTTGTGATATGTGAATATAAATTGTGTAGATTCCGTGAAGAGGAAGTGATTCGTCTCTTGTGATCCTTTTCTCATTTGCTTGCTTTGCATAAGGTACATATATTCCGTCCTTTTTTCCGTAAGGGCATCCATTGGTATAGTTACCCGTTATTGTTATTGATATCTGTTATGTTATCTGATTGATATCCGTTTTGATAATTGATTTGCTATCTCATTCTGATATTCGTTGGTTATCCATTTGATATGATTCAGTTCAGTATTTGATATGATATGTTTCAGTTCAGTATTTGATATGATTGATTTGATATAATTATGATTGCTCTTGTATTGCCCAGCTTTTGTATCTGTATTCCTAGCCATGGAGGTACCATGGCCATGTCATTGAGGCACCGATGGCATGACACTATCTGAGGCGGTGTGATTAATCCCCGGTGTTCTCATTTTTGTATATGCTATATAATACTTTTCCCATTATGATTATCTGAGTATGTATGCTAGCCTTGAGCTAGTGTATTGATAACATCAAATAGTCCTGAATATTAAGTGTCATTTTCCCCCGATAATGCTCGTTATTTATATCATTTATATGGATTTACGCTTGTTTTCCATTGTTTTCCACTTTCAGGTAAATTACGAGCATTGGAGCTAAAGAGACGCGGATATGGAAACATTACTAAAGATTTATCACAGTATGCCTATTTTGAAGAAGTTACGGCATAACTCTTCTCTCACATTACGCCGTAACTATTGCTTGACCCAGAATACCAACTTATCAAGAGGTTACGGCGTAACTCTTCCCAAAGGTTACGACGTAACTACATTAGGTCAAATGTGGATCCACGCCGCTGATACTTACGCCGTAACTATTGCATCACTTATGACGTAACCTTGTTTATTGAAGACTACAGCGTAATCACTTATTAGGTTACACCGTAACTAGCAGATCTAGTGCATTTACGACGGGATAGAAGGTTACGGCGTAACTCTGGTTACGCCGTAACCCAGACCTAGCCTATAAATACCCCACGAATTCCAGCATTTCTAATCATCCCACTCCACACACAACACTCTGAGAACGTGGGAAAAAGCTCAAGGCAAGTCTAGGGGAACATACGGAGCTGTTTCCAAGGGAGAAGTCACTCCATTACGATAAGCTTTAGCGTTTTATATTTCTTTTACTTTCAAGTCATGTATTTCGTACCTTTGAATATTGAATTGATTTGCATGATTAATATCTGCGGCTAAGCACCCTTTGGTGCTAGCCTAGTTATGATTCCTTAACTGTTTTATTTGCGTTTACCTTTACTTCCGTACAATTATTTCTAAGTGTATGCATGCATAGTTCTTTAGTAGTCACCCTTGGTTCGGTAGTTTTGAATGGCGGTAGAGGCCAATTTCCTAGGAGATATGACCAACTGACCCTAGGTGAGCAGATTGAGACGGGAAGGGTAAGATATGACCAACTGACGACCCTTTTTCTACTTGTGCGATTTGACCAACTGATCACCTATCATTTGTATGAACTTAAGAATTGGGGGGGGTGTAGTGTCTAAGTTCCTAACGGTCGGGCACTGACTATTTAGAATCTAGCATGTAGCGGTACTTAATGACTTGGCTTAGGGGACCAGGAACAACAGGACTTATGACAGTGCGCCTGATTTCTCCTGTGGTGGCATCTTTGCTGATAGGTTAGGGTGAATTGACCAAATGTTGTCCTCTCGAATTTGACCCCACCTGAAGTAATTGGAAGTAGGTAGACGTAGACATAACTAGCTAGGAGGATTGACTAGGTTAGCACCACTATTCCTCTATTGATTTCCCTTTACCATTTATCTGCTTTTATTTTATTCTGCATTAGTAGTTTAATTAATTAAATCCCTATCGAAACCATAATCATTCTATGACAATTAGACTCAGTAATAATCCAACACACATAGCTCTTGGGACGACCTCGGCTTTACCATTTACTACACTACACACGACCGGGTACATTGCCAGTTACTGCATTAGGCTAGACCATAGGTATAGCGAGACACTATAAATATTAAGACCTGGTCAGTAAAACCTGCATCATGTATGTACTACAATATTTTGCAGAGAGCATATGGATGCATCCTAGGGAATCTATATATGTATCTGGTGATTGGTCGGTGTATGTTCCTACACCCCATCATATTATGGTACATTGTGAGCTAGCTACTCCATGTACAACTTATGAATTAACGGTATATGATTTGTGATATGATTGTGATATGATTATTTGGCCTATTCATGAATCATGCTTAGGCAATTGGGCAATGCACTCTGATACTATATAGATTAATATTTGTTGTGCACTCTGAGTCAGTATCTGATTCATATTCATTTCGTATTTTGTTTCATATGACATTCTCTCAGCAAGCTCTTTTCCCTTTCTTTGATTTGACATAATTTGATACGTATTTCATTTGATTGTCTTATTATCAGTTATTGTTTATATTTGTTCACTGAGCGTTAGCTCAGCCGTGTTTTCTTTTTCATGCGGCAGGTATTTAGCTGGGAGCAAGGCTATGGGATTCGAGAGTAGGAGAGGAAGACATACCTTAGTGAACCCTCATTATTTAGACTTATGAATTTTAGACTATCTTTTGATTTAGTATTTTGGACTATTTCATTTCAGTTGGTTGTTATGTTTTGGACCTTTTGGAGTCATATGTTTTGTGACTTTTTATGATTTTAATAAGAGAATTATGCTTACATTTTTATTAGTATCTTCTGATATAACACCATACTGGGACACTCGGACCCTTGTCGGGTTGGGGTGTTACAGCTCCAATCAGAGTTAAACAGTTGCGCATTCGTGAACACATAAAACAAAATATTTCATAGCATATAATCACATCAACACACATGTATGTCAAAAATCATGAAAACAGTAGATCACAACATAAAAGCATTTTGAAAGAACATTTGAGTACCATTTCCACCTCATGGAAAATATATTAAAAAGTGAGGCTACGAAAACTCATAGTAAAAGCATTTTAAAGAACATTTGATTATCATTTCCACCCCAAGGAAAACAAAATAAAAAGTGGGGCTACGAGAACTCACTTCAAATAATGATAATAGAATCGGAAAGAATAGTCTAACAACAGGATGTAACGACACTTGGTCACGACCTAATAATAAACTTCTAGTCTTAGAAGTATGCCGTATATGAGTATAATAGTGCATATGTGTTTTCAAAAGTATTTGTTTTATTGGTTTCGTATCATTGCTTGTGTTGTCATTAATATGTTTTAATCGAAAATAAAATACGTCAAAATGTACAGTATATATCATATATAGTATTAGAAAATAGACGCGTGAAACGAATAAACGAGAAAATAAGTGAACATGGGAGAAATTAAACAAGTGAATAAATACCCATCAACTGTATAACAAAGTATATAATATATACCATATATATTACGTAAGAAAATAAAAAGTAACCAACATACGTCAAATGTACGACAAAGTATAATATATACTATATATATTAGAAGATAACAATTAGTAAACATGTTTCGGCAATTTAGCCGGTAAACCCAATTAAATAGATAAGATGTTCACATAATAAGCTTTAATACATCTTAATAAATGTATTAATATAATAGTCATTTTATAAAATAAAATATACTTTCGTTTTATAGTCGGTGGATAAAATAATAATATTTTATTATTTCGTCTTCTTGTCGTGTTTATGAAAGATAGTAAGAAAATAAGGATGTAACTTGTATATTAGTCGAGTTTAAGTAAAAACACCAATTATTAGTTATAATTTCGTCCTTTTTTCAGGTTTTAAGAAAATAAGTTTTGTAAAATATTTCAAAAGTGTGAAATTTTAATAAAAATCAGGCATGACCCTTTCATTTATATACACTTTCCAAAAGTCGTAGACTTTTATTTTATAACACATTTCCAACACAATATTTTACGACAAAATACTAAATCATCGCGTTTAAACTCCCATTTCAACCCAAATATGTTTCAACGGCCAATCTCAACCAATATATTTAAACATTAAACCGATAGTCCAAAAATAGTTCGGCTCAATACGTTATCCGACAAGTCCCTTTAAAAGTCTCAAAAACACGTTTATTAGTTATTGGGCCTTATGGCTCAATAAGAGTCCAATATCGCTTTAGTCCATTATAAGCAATGTTGCAAAAATCGTGAATCGGTAGTCGGGCGGTCGACCACCCTACAGCGAGTAATCGGTCAAGGCGGGATTAATCGGTGATTAATCAGATTGGCATTTCCTTCAAGTTTTGGGTATTTCTGGGGACCAAACTAAAGATCTTAACTGATTTCAAGCCTACTATATTTCCAAATCTCAATAAAAGGCTCCAATTATGATTATGAGGCTCATTGTGCGTTATAAGTGAAATAAACGATCCCCATTGTGCGTCATAAGTGAAATTATTATTTTTCTAAAGTTGACCGATTCGACCAATTTTTGACCGATTCGGCCGATTTTTAACCGATTTTTGACCGATTTTTTGCCGATTTTTTACCTGGCCGATTTTTTGACCGATTTTCAAAATTCTATAAGGTGTATGGCCGATTACCGATTAATCGGCCGATTCGGACGATTTTCGCAATACTGATTATAAGTACACTAACTAGTTCCAATTTAAGCCCAATATGAAATCCAACCTTTAGTTCAATATATAGTCCATTAACTTAGTTAGTTTTCGAGTCCAATAACATATTAAGTTTAGTCCAATAACACTTGAATCAAATTTGTCATACAAGCTCACAATAAAATCCAAAAAATAATCATCTAAATATATGCCGAAACTTAAGATATATACAAATACGAGTATAAACCATAACGAAATAAACCGGAAATAATATAAATCAAATAAACAAAATAAGTTCAAAATAAGCCACCAAATGAGCCACTGTAAACATAAGCCGAGACCTTAATGGGCCTTGTATGGCTCTCAGTCAAAATAAAAACCAAACAAACCCTCGTTAAAACATTAAGCCCAAAACCAAAAATCAAATAAGCCCAATAAGCCTTGAAATAAGCTAATAAGCTAAAACCACTTGACCAAAAATGAAAATAAGCCTCTTATAGGCAAACATAATAATACCGAAGTTGTAAAATTAAAAAAAAAAAGTTTTCTTTGTTTTTCCTTTTATGTTCGACACATTTTAAACCAAAACAAGAAAAATCAACATGATGATACTTTCCCCATTATTTGTTTTTAAACTATTCGAATACTTATATATAGTTTTTAATGATTCAGAACTTTTAGCATGTGTTTTACCAAAAATACTTGTATATCATTTTTATAAACATAAGAAAGATACCAAAAGTACAAGGAAAATCAAGAAATGATAAACTTACAAAAGTGGTAAAAAAAAAAGAGGAGATTAGGAACCTATATAACAACCCTAACGTTGTTTCTAAACCTGAACGAACAATATAATCAATCCCAATAACCTTCTAATCTTCTAGCTCTTGATCAAAACTACAAAATGAATGTGTGTGGGTTCTTTTTTACTCTCGGTCGAACAAGAAAAAGAGAAGGGAAAAGAGGGTTTTGAGTGTATGTTTTGTGTGTTGTGTATGTGTTTGAAAATAAGACAAAGTATATATATGGAGACAAATTCCTATATCCACAAAATGGGGAATGGTGTTGGGATGGTGGTGGGATCGAACATAAACCAAAAACTAGGGGAGTGGTTGGTTTGGATAAGGATCCAAGGTGGGTGTTTTGTCTTTTGTCGTTTTTGTGATAACACGAATATATTTCGTCCGTAAAACGTAACCAAAACACGAAAGCACACATTTGACGAAAAATGTCACAAAACAATTAAATTAACTTTATAACGACTCTATAAATATAATTAAAATATAAATCTTTATTATGATCGTGCTGGTACGTGTTGTATGTCGTTTTTCGTAGTGCGCGGGATAACTTCCCGGTAAAATGTTAAATATACATGAATTTTTTTTAAATTAAAAATTTGTCTGTTTGGTTAAAATATTAACCTGAAAAGTATTTTCCTGTCACATACTCTGAAAACATAACTAAAAACGGTATTTTGATTATAGTTAAGCGTGCTCGTACTACAACACAACTTGTCTGGGTGACTTGACGGGAAATCACATAAAATCACAAAAACACTTTTGAGAAAAAGAGAGTAAATAGTTTTGAGTTTTATGAACAAGTATTGCCCTGAAAAGGCCGGTTGCTACGGTCTACCCCCGTTAAAAGAATTTTGTCCCCAAAATCCAGTTAGTACTATTATCGAAAAGGTGCAAATACTTAAGTCTCATCTGGTCCTCTCGTTCCCAAGTAAAACCATGTCCGTGTTCTAAGTTTTAACTAAATCTATAATTAGGATCTTATCTCATCTAAGCTGCTTAGCTTTCCTAACGAGGGCTTCGGTTGGCTCTTCCACAACACAAAATAAATCATCACACTGGAATCCGAGGAGGTGATAACCAGTTGTTCCCTAGTTGGCTTTACTTACGGTTCATCACATGTTAATCACTAAAATCCACACGGTGTTTGTAGATCAAGATGTCAAAATTTTCTAATGGAACTGCTAGTCTGTTGCAAACGACCTAGTCCACTATATTAGAATCAAGATTTCCATTTGTTCTTACTAAAATAGACTAACGCATGTACGCAGAACCGAACGAAGGTCAGAGTCATGACAAAAGAACTAGAATTATAATCAGTGCTCCAATGTTGAGGTCGCAACTTATGTGGCAAGGTCAAATACTACTAAAAGTTGTAACCTTTGACGACTTAATCCAAATCGTACTTCTGAGTGTAATGAGACAGGCAGACAAAGGTAACTATCAGGTGGTTGAATTTCTATGGAATCAGCTTTTTTTGTCTTCAAGCAAAATCATCAGGACCTTAAGCTAAGTAACAACTTGATTTTAGCGTAATCGCGCAACTCATCAAACAAGAACTATCACGAGATTAGGCTATGTATCAAGTTGTTGAGAAAGAGAAATTTAACGTCTTCTATGATTTGGCTCAATTCTGGAATTGCTAAAAAACGAATAGAAATTAGCGGCTTATACTGGTGATATTAGTGAAGAAGATCAGGGGTATTGTCGAAATAAGTGAGTCACTTAGAAATAAATTGGTAGAGGTGACAGGGAAGAAGTTTTGTCTACGAGATTACATAGGTAGCTTTAAAGGAGGTTTTCTAAACAAAAAGCGACGAACAAATTTAGTTCTGGCGTATCTAGAGAATCTTTGTCAAAAGGAGGTGAACTATGATATGGGTCACTAACGGAGAGATCAACATGACAAAAAGAATGGAGAATATAAGGAAAAAAGATTATCCTATAAGGTGATTGATGAGGATGTATGAGTACCATCTGATGTCGTGTCAAGTATTGTTCTCGTCGATGACGTTCTTGCTCGCATTTGAAGTCTGGCGCCGAAAGGATGCTTTGCGATTTCTTCTTCATGATTTGATTTTATATGTTTTGATTTGATATGATGTGATTTGATTTGAGTTGGACTACTATCCATACCGTTTGCTCTGCGCACGTTTTACGTGTTGCCAAACATACTCGTGCGTTAATACTGCTTACTTCTATACGCAAACAGACTCATGCAATTATATTTTACTAAATATATACATGGGTTAATAACCTATTAAAGCATCATACTTGTCACAAAAATTAGTTTGACGTAGCAAATTAAAAAAATACCCCTTTTGGCTATTTGACCCGACTATTTTGTCTTTTATAGGCATTATACCACTTTCACAGCCGGTACCCGGTTATTTTTATCTTCCTTGTATCCAAGTCATCTCCCACGCTGGAAACCTCGTACATAACCATAGGAAAAACACACGATATCCTCGTTCTTGCACATGTGGAAGCAGCCGTACGATGAGGTACGAGGTTTACATTAAACAAGTACAGATATCAAGATTACAAGTACATCAAAAGCAGATTTCCTTATCCATTATAAGCATTCACACTTTCATTTTATCCAAGATCCCCAAAACACTGCTGAAACCCTAATTCACAAACATTAATCAATTGCTTGTCTCTTTCCCTAAATTGGGTAGACAAAAGGTATATTCCCTCTTCATATTTAATGTTGTATTACCCGATTTGTGCTAGGTTTTAATAAAAAAGTATTTCTTATTTAGGGCTTTTTCCAATTAGGGTTTTGAATTTTTTTTTTCAACTTATACTGGTTTCATGGAAGTACCACTTTATGTGGTCTTCAAAATACACTATAATGGTGTATTTATGTTTGACCCTTTAAGGTATGATCATGGTAGGGAGATTATAATGGAGGCCACTTCAAAAGATAGGATTAAGTGTAGCCCTCTCTTAGATATCTTAGTTGCAAAGATTAAGAATAACATATGGGCTCTGTACATGTGCATTCCTACATTAGACATTGACAGTGGAGGTTTAAAGATAATTGAAAGGGATGCAGATGTAGTGTATTTATATGATCAAGCTAAACAATTTCAGATAGTCGAGTTGTTTGTTGCTCATTCCCCACAAAACTTAGCACCCTATTACCACGGAAACCTAAGACTAGATAGTTCAGACTCAGAAGTTACGTCAAAAAGAAAGAAACATAATAAGTTGAAAAAAGATGCTGGGAATATGTTTTGTGAGGAGTTGGTTGTGTGGGCTGAGGAAGAAGCACAGTCACCTTATTTAAGGTCTCCTCCCGTAAAAGACAGACCACTTAGAAAGGATTTTGAGGTTAAGGTTACCTTCACTAGAGTTTGGAATGCGGATGATGACTTTACGTATGATTATCCTATGCTAACTGAAGAAGAGGTGTAAAACCCGAAAATCTAAGACACGTAATAAGACTATTTTACCCTTGAAATCGAAAATTATAAAATACGTAAAATACGTTTATGTTCATTTAACGAAATTTAAAACTTAACCTATCTATAATTAAAACTTAATGAATATGTGTACGTGATCGACATGGTACGACGAAGATTAAACGTCTCGCGTAATTAGTTGGGTCGTTCGTTTGGTGGATTGGACTCAAGCCGAGAGCCCAAGATGGGTGTTTGTTTGTTCGTTTGGATCAAGAGGCCGAAGCCCACACACCTTCTCAAAGCCCTAGAACCGAAATTTTCACCACCTATATATACAAACTCATAAACATAATTTGGAACCCTAGTTTTGCCTCTCTCCTTTTCTATTCGGCCGAGAGCTACAACTCCCTTGGTGTCGAGACCTTGTGTCCAACGAGCTAAGGTATACACGTATTCTTCTCGTCTCACTTTGATACGCCTAATGTTATTATATATTGTAACATGTTTGTTTTGAATCGAATCTTGTGTTTTGGTCGAACCGTATGAAAACAAAAACAACAAATATGAATCGGACCTTATAAGAATTAAGAGAACATGTATTATATATGTATTGTTTGAATCGGATCATAGGTATGTCAAGCACAAGAGAACCGAACCACATATATAAATGTTATCATGCCTAATAAATTCGAAACCCTAATTGGAATGGAACCCTAAGTGTAATTAATGGTTTAAACATGTGATTATATGGTCTTTAATAAACCCTAAAACTGGACAGCATCATATGTCGAATTTGTGTGTGTTATAAATCCAATTTTATAAGTGCAATAATCTGGGTTTTTGTGGGAAAAGTTTATTTTATGTCTTAGTTAAGTTTTCCAAGTGGTTTGGTCGAATTTGGAGTTGTCTAAGTCGTATTTTTGAATTTTACAAGATCAAGTGTCAAAGCTGAGAAAACGGGTCTGAAATTTGGTTGGATTTTTTGATTTTTCATTTTCAAACAATAATGAATTGGGAGCTCTCCTTTTACAGGAGTGATATTTATGACATAAATGAATTTCTGGGAGTTCTGGGAATTTTTCCAAGGTGTCTAAACAGGTCCAATAAGCATAAACTTTTAAGGTGTATTTTCTGATCACTTTCTGGATAGGTCTGGACTTGTGATTTTCCATAGGCCATTTAGCATGGAAATAGAACCCACCAATTTTTGGAGAGTCTCTTAACTCATATGGGAACCCCTGGGATTTTGCTTGATTTCATTTGAGCTAAGTAAGTATTTTATAAAAATTGCTAAAATCTGGTCCGAATATGAGTTTAAGAAACTGAAAGATAAAATATGATATCAATAGGTAACACACTTACAAATGCATAAGAAGCTTATAAAAGGAGCTAATAAGTATTATATGAATCGTAATCCGTGTAGATTCATTGAAGAAGACGTGGCTTCGTATCTTCGTGTTCACTCATTCGTTTGCTTTTCTCTCATTTGCTTTAAGGTACAGATATTCTGACCTTTTCAGTAAAGGTCTCTCATGACGTTTTCTTTCCGTTAGCTTTTCTATTTCAATTAATAGGATTCCCTATGCCATTGCTATGATTCCCTTATGTTTATGTGAATCCCTGTTTGCCTGAACTTCTATTTGTTGAACCTTGCTATGTTAATTATGAACTTCTAATTATGAATGTACGATTTGTGACTGTGATATGGATTTCTGACCCCTGAATATTTGAATATGAACCTTATATGAACTATATGATATGTTAACTGTTGACCTTGTGTTGATTATGATCTATGTCAGTTTTGACATTCTAATTTGACCTAAGTTAGTTTGACACCCGAGCCAAAATAATAACTAGTCATGGGGGTTCCATGTCCGTGTTAGTGATGCACCTCTGACATGACTCTAGGGCAGTAGAGTGAAGTTCTTCCACGTCCCTTATATGTTATCTGTTATGAGCTCAAGTTATATTATATGACCAATGTATGTTTGTGGGGCGTATGGATGCATCCTAGATCTGATATGTTATCTGAGATGATTTGTCTAGTGAATGATGTCGTGTGCAATACGCGTCTTCACAACTTCTGGGAGCTAGCTACTCCAAATTATTTCCTAAGATTGTTTCTATATAGTTATGATGTTTTTGATATGATATGTTCTGGGCTCGTGGTAGTTAACTAAATCTTTATCTGTTATTTCTATGATAAGTATTCTGATTTTGTTTCGGTATGTTCAAGTGTTTATGATTATGTGCAAGGCTTATTATATGCTATTATATGTGTTTATGCTTTTGTATGTTTATGTGACTACCGTCTGCTATGCTAAGATATGATTAATATGTTTAAATATGATTCGCATGCTGCATCTGATGTTATGTTAGTTTATCGTTATGTGGATACGTTGATCTGCCAGATGAATGTGATAGTAGTAAAAGTAAGTATCCTGAAAGTTTAGTATGCATGATTTGCTCAGTTAATTCTGTGAACTTTGATTATCCGTTAGTGTATCTATCTGCTTATGTTTGATCTGCCATGTTAAACTCTGTTTATATTAAGGTTTGATCTGAGAACTGGTTTAACTTATGATATTTGTTCTGATAATTGCTAATGGCTATGATATGTCTTTTGCTTATTTAGTTATAGTTGTCTACTGTGTTTTCTATCTGTATGTGTGACTGCCATGTTTTGACTGTTGTTAGTACTTCCGATGTTATGATACTTGTTATGTTTTCATCTAAGGCTTTTAATCTGTGCCATTGCCATGCTCACTTATTAATTAATTGCTTCCGCTTTCCTTTAGATATTCTGTTTGGCTTATATGAGCTTTACTATCTGAATGCATTGAATGTCTGGTTATTTTGATGTGTTTGAGTACGTGCCATCAATGTGTTATGTGTTGTTCTTGATTGCTATTTGTTCTTCCGGATTTCTGTATATTTGTGTTTCTGCAAAATCCTTAATGATTCATTATCCTCGTTTCCGTTATGATTTTGTTATTCGTTTCTTTGTTTCAATTCGTATTTATGTTTTGTTTAGTTTTCGTTTTTGTTATATCTGTTCACTGGGCTTTGTAAGCTCAGCCGTATTTTCTTTTCCTGCGGCAGGTATTAAGCGTTCAAGATGAGCTTATGGGATAGCTGATCTGGGTTGAGAGTAGAGATGAGAGCAAGATTTGACCATAGAGATCTTAGATTTATTTTGAAGTTTAGCTATTTATGTTTTCTTTTTGAATATTTTGTAAAGGCTTTCGCTATTGTATAGTATTTAAAGTTCTGATATGAAACCGTATTTGCGATATCTTTACCCTTGTCGGGTTGGGGTGTTACAATTATGGTATCAGAGCTCTAGGTTTTAGGACCCTTAGAGCTTAGGCTATGACCTGTGAGTATTGGGTAGACATTAGGTTTCCGTCTGTTCAGATATCTTTCGATTCCTTTTGACTGTCGTTCAGATTTGACTCTGATATTCGTTTGTCTTCACTATTTTGGCCCTCCTCTTTTCGCATCAAATTTTGTTATTTTGTTTTCGCTCGTCCGTTTGTCGATCGTTAGATGGAGACTACCCGCAGAGCCGAAGAATATGGTGTCGACCCTGCGTTGCTGCAACAGTTCCTGTGCTGGAGAGGTTCGAGAAGCAGAAGCTACACTCGACTGCCGTGCTGCTGGAGACATCAGGATGCTGCTGGAGGAAGCTGGACGAATCAACCAAAGACGCAACGACGAAGACATGATTCAACCGGTGGCTGGGAAGGTTCATCTACTTCATATGATTTGGGCGCGACGTGTGTTACTCTGATTCGTTTGTCACGCGTTTTGAGGCGGTTTGATATCTTACTACATGATTTTGATCGGCATTACTTTTCTTTGATTTGTTCGGAACTCGATTCGAATCGTGAAGTTTTATCGTTTAGCATTCTGGTATATCTCAGCTTTTCTTTTGGACCGACAGTAATGAGTTATGAGGAACCATTTTGTGCATTGGTTGCCTTCTTTTTGTTGTGGTATGGTAAGTTGTTTGATGTCGTATATGCTGTATGTATGTGATCTGGTCTGTTATAGTATGTTACTTGCTATTTGTATGTTATCGGTATGTGATATGTTTTGTTCTGATATTAGTTATGTGTTTGCCATGACCCGGGACAGAATATGATGACAATAAGAACTTGTTATGTGATGTAAGTATTATGACGCCTGATCAACGTGATAATACCGAGATCATATAATTTGAACTTATTGAAATTATATGACGTCTGGGGAAATGCCTGTGGTTGATACGTGATTGGACTTTAAATTTTATCTGTTATTTGTCACCCCTCATGTTTGATTGGAATTCTGTACTAAATTGTTATGATTTGTGTGAACTATGGATTGCTATGTTTGCTCTAAATGTGTACGTCTCCGTGTACCCTTATTGTGATCATTGGATATTTCCTGAAGTGTTTGAGGAACAGTAGATCCTTTTAGTTTGATTATCTGCGATTAGTAAGACCTTTAGGATTCGTTCTGTCTATGCATGCGTTATTTTCATCATTAGATACCTGAATAAGTTAGAGCGTGTTGTTTGATTTCCTGCCTCTCATCTATTTTCTGCCAATTCGTTAATAAATATGTGATTATCTGTTATAAGTATTTGATTTTTGCTTTGATTTCTGAATAGTAGGAGTTTAAATGTTCTGATAAGAAATCTATTTATTCCGAGATAAGTTTAACGTTCGTCATATATTCCTTGAAATTCTGAAGTCCGATTCATTTTCTATTCTATTCCGTCTTGTTCAATTTTCGAGGACGAAAATTTTCTTTTAGAGGGGAAGAGTTGTAAAACCCGAAAATCTAAGACACGTAATAAGACTATTTTACCCTTGAAATCGAAAATTATAAAATACGTAAAATACGTTTATGTTCATTTAACGAAATTTAAAACTTAACCTATCTATAATTAAAACTTAACGAATATGTGTACGTGATCGACATGGTACGACGAAGATTAAACGTCTCGCGTAATTAGTTGGGTCGTTCGTTTGGTGGATTGGACTCAAGCCGAGAGCCCAAGATGGGTGTTTGTTTGTTCGTTTGGATCAAGAGGCCGAAGCCCACACACCTTCTCAAAGCCCTAGAACCGAAATTTTCGCCACCTATATATACAAACTCATAAACATAATTTGGAACCCTATTTTTGCCTCTCTCTTTTTCTATTCGGCCGAGAGCTACAACTCCCTTGGTGTCGAGACCTTGTGTCCAACGAGCTAAGGTATACACGTATTCTTCTCGTCTCACTTTGATACGCCTAATGTTATTATATATTGTAACATGTTTGTTTTGAATCGAATCTTGTGTTTTGGTCGAACCGTATGAAAACAAAAACAACAAATATGAATCGGACCTTATAAGAATTAAGAGAACATGTATTATATATGTATTGTTTGAATCGGATCATAGGTATGTCGAGCACAAGAGAACCGAACCACATATATAAATGTTATCATGCCTAATAAATTCGAAACCCTAATTGGAATGGAACCCTAAGTGTAATTAATGGTTTAAACATGTGATTATATGGTCTTTAATAAACCCTAAAACTGGACAGCATCATATGTCGAATTTGTGTGTGTTATAAATCCAATTTTATAAGTGCAATAATCTGGGTTTTTGTGGGAAAAGTTTATTTTATGTCTTAGTTAAGTTTTTCAAGTGGTTTGGTCGAATTTGGAGTTGTCTAAGTCGTATTTTTGAATTTTACAAGATCAAGTGTCAAAGCTGAGAAAACGGGTCTGAAATTTGGTTGGATTTTTTGATTTTTCATTTTCAAACCATAATGAATTGGGAGCTCTCCTTTTACAGGAGTGATATTTATGACATAAATGAATTTCTGGGAGTTCTGGGGATTTTTCCAAGGTGTCTAAACAGGTCCAATAAGCATAAACTTTTAAGGTGTATTTTCTGATCACTTTCTGGATAGGTCTGGACTTGTGATTTTCCATAGGCCATTTAGCATGGAAATAGAACCCACCAATTTTTGGAGAGTCTCTTAACTCATATGGGAACCCCTAGGATTTTGCTTGATTTCATTTGAGCTAAGTAAGTATTTTATAAAAATCGCTAAAATCTGGTCCGAATATGAGTTTAAGAAACTGAAAGATAAAATATGATATCAATAGGTAACACACTTACAAATGCATAAGAAGCTTATAAAAGGAGCTAATAAGTATTATATGAATCGTAATCCGTGTAGATTCATTGAAGAAGACGTGGCTTCGTATCTTCGTGTTCACTCATTCGTTTGCTTTTCTCTCATTTGCTTTAAGGTACAGATATTCTGACCTTTTCAGTAAAGGTCTCTCATGACGTTTTCTTTCCGTTAGCTTTTCTATTTCAATTAATAGGATTCCCTATGCCATTGCTATGATTCCCTTATGTTTATGTGAATCCCTGTTTGTCTGAACTTCTATTTGTTGAACCTTGCTATGTTAATTATGAACTTCTAATTATGAATGTACGATTTGTGACTGTGATATGGATTTCTGACCCCTGAATATTTGAATATGAACCTTATATGAACTATATGATATGTTAACTGTTGACCTTGTGTTGATTATGATCTATGTCAGTTTTGACATTCTAATTTGACCTAAGTTAGTTTGACACCCGAGCCAAAATAATAACTAGTCATGGGGGTTCCATGTCCGTGTCAGTGATGCACCTCTGACATGACTCTAGGGCAGTAGAGTGAAGTTCTTCCACGTCCCTTATATGTTATCTGTTATGAGCTCAAGTTATATTATATGACCAATGTATGTTTGTGGGGCGTATGGATGCATCCTAGATCTGATATGTTATCTGAGATGATTTGTCTAGTGAATGATGTCGTGTGTAATACGCGTCTTCACAACTTCTGGGAGCTAGCTACTCCAAATTATTTCCTAAGATTGTTTCTATATAGTTATGATGTTTTTGATATGATATGTTATGGGCTCGTGGTAGTTAACTAAATCTTTATCTGTTATTTCTATGATAAGTATTCTGATTTTGTTTCGGTATGTTCAAGTGTTTATGATTATGTGCAAGGCTTATTATATGCTATTATATGTGTTTATGCTTTTGTATGTTTATGTGACTACCGTCTGCTATGCTAAGATATGATTAATATGTTTAAATATGATTTGCATGCTGCATCTGATGTTATGTTAGTTTATCGTTATGTGGATACGTTGATCTGCCAGATGAATGTGATAGTAGTAAAAGTAAGTATCCTGAAAGTTTAGTATGCATGATTTGCTCAGTTAATTCTGTGAACTTTGATTATCCGTTAGTGTATCTATCTGCTTATGTTTGATCTGCCATGTTAAACTCTATTTATATTAAGGTTTGATCTGAGAACTGGTTTAGCTTATGATATTTGTTCTGATAATTGCTAATGGCTATGATATGTCTTTTGCTTATTTAGTTATAGTTGTCTACTGTGTTTTCTATCTGTATGTGTGACTGCCATGTTTTGATTGTTGTTAGTACTTCCGATGTTATGATACTTGTTATGTTTTCATCTAAGGCTTTTAATCTGTGCCATTGCCATGCTCACTTATTAATTAATTGCTTCCGCTTTCCTTTAGATATTCTGTTTGGCTTATATGAGCTTTACTATCTGAATGCATTGAATGTCTGGTTATTTTGATGTGTTTGAGTACGTGCCATCAATGTGTTATGTGTTGTTCTTGATTGCTATTTGTTCTTCCGGATTTCTGTATATTTGTGTTTCTGCAAAATCCTTAATGATTCATTATCCTTGTTTCCGTTATGATTTTGTTATTCGTTTCTTTGTTTCAATTCGTATTTATGTTTTGTTTAGTTTTCGTTTTTGTTATATCTGTTCACTGGGCTTTGTAAGCTCAGCCGCATTTTCTTTTCCTGCGGCAGGTATTAAGCGTTCAAGATGAGCTTATGGGATAGCTGATCTGGGTTGAGAGTAGAGATGAGAGCAAGATTTGACCATAGAGATCTTAGATTTATTTTGAAGTTTAGCTATTTATGTTTTCTTTTTGAATATTTTGTAAAGGCTTTCGCTATTGTATAGTATTTAAAGTTCTGATATGAAACCGTATTTGCGATATCTTTACCCTTGTCGGGTTGGGGTGTTACAAGAGGTCTATAGGGAGTACAACGTAGTAGTTGATAATGTAGTGGAAAACGTTGGTGTTGAAACTGGTATGGCTTTGGAGAATGAGGGTTGTCATAAGAATATGGAAACTAGTATGCTTGTCACTGTTGAGGAGATTCATATGGCTTTGGACACTAATAGGTATCGGTGAATACACGTTGTTATAATATTGTTCTGTTTTTATTATATATTGTATGCCTACTAATGATTTCTGTTGTTACACTTTTCTCAGGGCTGACGATAATCAAATGGTTGGCCACACTGACATGAATGTGGACGAGGCTATACTTCCGGAGACTGATACAGCTGTGCGTAATGATACAGATGGGTTGCAAATGGATGCTGAGTCAGATGGTAACTTATCAGATGTTGTGCTTGCAAGGCAGAAAAAACTTGATAAGGGTAAGTCTGTCATGACACGCAAAAAAAATTGCAAAGAAGAGCATTTCCAATACCCGTGCCAATACCCGTTCAACCAAAGGTATAGTCATTAGAGAGAACATGAATCGGTCTGCTTCATCAGATTCTGACGGTGACACCGACATTGAGGAATACAATGACACTAACTCAGAAGGTGAAAGTGCAAAAAACAAGGGTAAGTCTGCACATTATTCTTCTGCGTATGAGTCTTACGAGTCTGAGGTGGAATCTGATAAGTCGTACGATTACTTGAGCAATGGAGAGGATGAGGTTATTCAGCTACGAAAGATGCGCCAAAATTCTAATAACATTTCTTCCGACGAGCAGAACGACCAAGATGTGGAAGAAGAAAACGACGATGATGCTGATCATACAGAACAACATGATGTGCTTGGAGATGGCCCAACTGGTTTAGGTCCCTTGGTTCGTGAACATGAAAAGTATATGGCACATTTGTTGAAGTACATTAAGGGCAAAGGTGCTGGAATAACAGACCCTTTTGCTGCTCTACAGAAGTCTAACAAGGAGGACAAGTACCCAATTTACGATTTCGAGACACACTAGAGACTGAAAAAAGTGTAATCCATTTCAATATAACTTTTCAGCTTTACGTTTATCAAACACTACAAGTTCAGTATGTTTATGTTGCTTTACTAATTACATTTTATGTTTCCAGCTTGGGCAACAATTTCCAGATGCTGACAGTTTCAAGGAGTGCCTAACATACTATGCAGTTGCTAATGGTTTCTCACTTTGGTTCGAGAGGAGCACCAAGACAAAGGTTATAGCAAAATGTGGACAACGAAAGGAGACTCTAAGGGATCCGTCGGTAGGAAAGCAGACTTCGTACAACAAGTACCCTTCAGAGAAGGCTGGGAATTGTGACTGCCCGTGGAGGTGTTATGGCAAGATGCTCAAATCGGAGAAGACATTTCAGGTTATATCTTTGGTAGATAATCACACTTGCGTTTGTAGTTTCCATTACGGTAGGTTGGTTAACTTTAAGTGGATAGGTAGGAAGTTCGGAGATAAGATTAGGATGAATCCAAATATTACAATCACTAACTTACAAGAACTGGTCCTAAGAAAATATAAGTGCCACGTTAGCCGTACCCAGTGTCATAATGCTAGGACATGTGCTCTTAATGAGAGGGACGCAACTATCCAGGACCATTATGGTTTACTACGATCATATGCTAAGGCTTTGGTGGACTCAAATGTAGGTAGTACGGTTAAGGTAGGAGTGACAGTAAATCCTGATGAAAAAACATACTTTGACAGGTTTTATGTGTGTTTTAGTGGGTTGAAAGAAGGGTGGAAAATAGGATGTAGAAGGATTTTGGCGTTAGATGGTTGTTTTTTAAAGAAACCAAACACAGGGGAGATACTAACTGCGGTGGGTAGGGACGGTAATAACCACATACTCCCCGTTGCTTGAGCTGTGGTAACGGTAGAAAATAAAGACAACTAGAGATGGTTTTTACAACTGTTGGGTAACGACTTGGATATTCCACTAGGACAAGGGTTAACGCTGATGTCTGACCAACATAAGGTACGTGCTACGTAAAGTTTTACTCATTCAGTTTCATGTTTTGTTATTTGTTGGCTTGCATAGTTATCAATGTTTTTTTATACTTGGATCAGGGGCTAATTGAAGCGGTGAAGGAGGTCATGCCACTTGCAGAGCATCGACAATGTGCCCGTCATATTTACGAAGGGTTTCGAAAACAGTTTCCTGGTGTTGAGTATCGACAACTATTTTGGGCAGCGTCAAAAGCTTCGTACCCAGCTTTACACAACAAGGTGATGGATAAGATCAAAAGAGGTAATCCAAGAGCCCATGATTACTTGTTGAAAAAAGATCCGAAGACATGGTCAAGGGCTTTTTTCAAAGAAGGTATATGCTGTGAGGCTGTGGAGAATGGTTTTAGCGAGTGCTTCAATGCTGTTTTGGTAAGCATAAGACATAAACCGATTATAACTATGTTGGAGTCCATGAGAGTAATTGTTATGGAGAGGATGCATACTATGCGGCTGCTAATGGATAAATGGAATGGTGATATTTGCCCCAACATTCAGACTATACTTGAACACTCAAAAGATCAACAAAGGTAAAATAAATCTTTAATAATACCTATAATGGAATGCTGATATTCGGCCCAACATTGAGACTATACTTGCCGTCAATAACATTTTGTAACTATTGTAATGTTGACAGGTTTTGGCATGTAGTCTCTTGTGGAGGTAAAATCTTTGAAGTGAGGAAAGGATATGAAGCCTTCAAGGTTGATGAGCCAAATCGAACATGCTCTTGCAGAATGTGGCAGCTATTAGGTTTGCCCTGCTGCCACGCTATAGCATGTATATTTAAACTACGTAGAATGGTAGAGGAGTATGTACCTGATTGTTTTAGGAAAGAAAGATACATGTCTACCTATAGTCAGTATATGAAACCAGTTGGTGGCATAGACTTTTGGCCCGATGTTAGTAATCTTTCAAGGATTTTAGGCCCCATTCCTAAGACTATGCCTTGTAGGCCTAAGAGAAAGAGGGTTAGGGCTTCCCATGAAAAAAAATCAACAACTAAGATTACTCGAGCAGGAATCGTTATGACCTGTCAGAACTGTGGTGAAACAGGTCATAATAGAAAGGGATGCTCAAATCCACCAAAACCACCAGTTCATAAGGAAAAAGGGAAACCTGGTAGGCCATTTAAGGAAAAGAATGTTGAACCACAGTTAGTAGATGACCATGACATTCCAAGGTTTGTTAACAATGACATGAATGAGTATGAAATGGGAGCTACAAACATTAGAGGGGTTTTAGGAGATGGTCGACTGTTTTATTTAGGAAAACAAAGAAACAAAAGAGGAGGAAGTTCAAATAGGGGTCACTTGAAGATGAGAGGAGGGAAAACCAGGAGTGGAAGACTAATTCCAGCGCAGAGAGTTGCAAGAATGGGAACTTGGTTGGCTGTCGATACTGCAAGTTCTGATACTATTGAGGATCAACAAAATATGAACTCGGGTATCCAGGGCAGAACTGAAACAGCTAGTAATCAAGCAAACATACCAGGTACATTTGACCTCACATTTCTTTGTAATGAGTTTATTTAGTTAGTACTGTTGATTTGAAAAAAAAAGTAGCCGTCTTTAGAGTAATTTTCTTCTGACTGACTTAATTACACTTTATGTGTATATGTTCATAGGTACACAAGAATCTCAAGTTGGAGGACCAACTATAATGCCCAGACCTGTGTTGACAATAGCTAGGAGAATAGCACAATCTGAGATAGTGGAAACAAGAAGAATGACAGGAGGATCAAGGGGTCGAAGAGGATCAACTGCTGCTAAAGGAGCTTGCTCGGAGGGTGGACCAACCACTAAGGTTGTTGGAAGACAAACAAGATCTGCTGAGGCTAACATAATGGAAGAACCACCATGACAAAAAGGAAAAGCTGCAATGCTACCACCAAGGTTGCCAAGTCAAAGAATCATGGGTAAAAAACTAGCTGCACCAGCTAAAGGACCGGGTTCAAGTCTGGACAATGAAATAGTCCTAGAGTAGAACCTTCTAAATCCTACAAATAATGAATGTGCATGTATAATTAGCTAGCCCTATTTTGTTCACTGAAGGGCCTACTTTTATTACCAACTGAAACTGATATAGTGCTGCACTTATTGCCACTATAAAATTGTGTAAGATAGTTGATGTAGTGCTGCTGTTGATGCCACTACGTAGCCCTATTTTGTGTCTTGAAGGGCATTGTAAAGAACTTTGCATGCCAGTGTTCTGGTTGTAACAATGTATGCTGCTGTTGCAGATACATTATGTTATATTATGAAAGAACACCATTTATGCACATTCTTGCACAGGTTATATAAATTGATTGAATAAAGTTAGTTGATTGCACTGGTAAGTAGATGCACATGAAGGTGATGAGACATTAATTAACCATTTGGTAAGTAAATGTTGTGAAATAACCATTTGGTGCAGAAACTGGACACCATTGACATATCAGTAACAAATATACAAGCATCATGTCCACAAACAGATAACATGAAGTAATAAAATATGCCCAATGTCTCTCATTAACAAAGAAGCAAGCATCATGTCAAAGAAACAAGCATTAACTAATAGCGTATGGCCAATGTCAGTCATACAAAAACAGTTAACATTTGTTCACCATGTCCTAGAGAAAATTACAATAAGCCAAGATTTGACAACAACGTGCAGAACCACAACGTCCATGCTAATTCCTAACGGACACAAGAACAATAACAACAACGAAGATGAAAACAACAACCATGAAACAAACACAACCAACCAAATACATGTCGTACACTTTGCCCTTCAACTTTAGTTCCTTCAATTCTTGGTAAATTACTTCCATTGGAAACTCATCTTGATGCTTGTTTGAAAGCACCTTTTCAGAATCATCTTGCTGTGTTAAAGCGTCAAGGCTGCACTCAAGCTTCTTGTTGTCCGTATGAAGATTGAACATGAGGTCTTTGTAGTACTTCGATGGCAACTCATCATCAAGGAATCCATATACCTCACATTTCTTGTCTTTATTCTTTACAAATACATAAAGACTTGTAAATATACACTAATTATACAAGACTCAACAAAATGGATTTGTGTATTAGAACTTACACGGGTGGGACACGCTTTGAATCTTCTTCCAGGATTCTCAGGAGTCCATGAAACCTGCTCATAGATTGGGAACTTACAAATACAATGCGTCATACGAGCAATTTCTTCTTTGGAATATCTCCTTCGATTATAACGGGAGACGAGGACGAGGCCGCCATTTATGTAAGTAATTTAAGGTAAAATGAAAAGGAATACAACTTTGAGTTACTAATTTAAGGTCAATTGACATGCGCCAATTTTAGGGTTCTTATGGTTTGGGTTTGGGGAAGAACGTATGGGTTTGGGGAAGAAGTAAATAAAGTGGGGTTTATGTATTTGGTTTTGTGTTGCGTGGAAAGAGAAAAGCACAAAAAAAAATAAAGTATGATGTGGAAAACATATGTGGCAAAGAAACCGGGTATGTGGCATAACCCGGCTAGGGAAGGTAAATAATGCCTATAAAGGACAAAATAGTCGGGTCAAATAGCCAAAAGGGGTATTTTTTTTAATTTGCTACGTCGAACTGATTTTTGTGACAAGTATGATGCTTTAATAGGTTATTAACCCTATATACATTGATACATTATTTTGAAAATGTTATTTCGGGTAGACTATTTTGGATACGTTAGGAATACTATTTTGGACGCATCTCGACAACGAGTTGTTGGACGACCAACATCGGTTTCGTTATTTTGAAATGTTATCCTAATACACTATTTTGATACGCTAATTTGGATATACTATTTTAAAACACTATTTTGAAAATACTATATTTTTTTGTATACATGATCATGCATATATTGCCCTATGTCATTATGTCACATGCCTCGTCTCCCCTACCTTTCACTATGTAAGTAAGCCTGAATACTCCGCATTATAAGTCGATGAGTCGGATGACATCATTAGTTGCCTTAGGAAACAAATCGCTAACCAGAATGGACACATTAGTGGTTTAGTCGTACGATTAGCACATTGGAGACCGTAATTGGGATAATAGGACTCGTAATAAAGTAATGACCTTAAGCTTGTAATTGAGTTGTTTGTGTTGACTATGATAACAACGTCTGCCCTAGTGTTCGTGTTCCGGAGAGTGGTACTGATTCAGATAAGTCAAACTCTGTTGTTAAAAAAATTTATAGAAATGAAATATTTTATTGCAAACTTTATAAAGTATGATGAGTTGGAAATCCTCAATAATCAGACCGTGTTACAATGTTTCTTCAAACAAAATTTTGTTGATAGTCGAAATTGTTTTAAAATATATTGGAATAATTGACGATTCTCAAAGGGTTTAGATTATTTCTGTATGAAAATCGTTTTAAATATTCGTCCAAACGTCGATTTTCTTGAAGGTCAATATCCAAACCATATGCGAATAATCGCTTTAACAATAAACAAACTTTTTGTAGTCATATCTTTTCACATGGTCATAATTATCAAAAAATATCAAACAATGCCGCTCCAAAAATGCATTCCTTCCGAAGACACTGAATAAGTATTTGTAATTCGTATATTTTTAAATTTCCTATGTTTCGTTTTTTTTTCGTTGTAGTTTTTTTTAGTTATTTTATATTTCGTATTGTAATATTTAAGATTTAATGTTATGTGGTTTATTAAATGAAGTATTAGTTTTACACTTTTGAATTCAAATTTAATTTAACTGAAGTATTAGTTTTACACTTTTGAGCGGGATAACCAAATTTAAAATTCAAGTTTATAACTTAATATTCAAATTTAAATTTAAAATTCGAAATTCAAATTTAAATTTAAACGGTACAGTTCGAGCGGGATAACCAAATTCAAATTTAAAATTCAAAATTCAAATATGAGCGGGATCATTTAATTTCAAATTGGAGCGGGATTTATTCAAATTCAAATTCAAAGCTGCCTATATATACAACTCCACCGGAGTTGTTTATCACACATAACTCATACACATAACTCACACACAGATTCATAACAATGTCTCGCAAATATTTCTCCCAACAATTCCCCAGTCCACAACAAGTGCCAGCATATAACTTTCCACCAGAAGATGAAGTTTATCACACTCCACCAGAACATGTCTTTCCGGTATTCCAATCGGAAAATGAATCGGTAGACACTCCACCGGTGGACCACCAAAACAATCCGTTTAACTTTACTGAGGATTATCTTCGAGAACTTGAGCAGGATGAGGCAATACTAAGGGAGATACGAGAAAACGAGGCACGAGAGGAAGTTGCTCGTATGGAGCAGGAAGCCAGGGATGCATAACATCTTAGGCAGAACTGGTTCGACATTATGGAAGCAAAGTATCATGATGGCGAGTTTATGTCCTCTTCGAGTGAGGAGGGTTATAACTCAGATGATTCATTTGCTTAATTTGTAGTTTTATTTTCATTACTTTCGTGGCAGTTTGTATTAATCGTATTATGTATTTCGTATTTCACTTTAAGGTTTAATGTAATTCGTGTTTTAACTTTAATGTTTAATGTAATTCGTGTTTTAAATGTTATGTTTTTATTAAATGAAGTATTAGTTTTAGTTTAGAGGTTGAATTTAAAAATATTTGAGTTAAAGTGAGTTAATGTTGAGTTATGATAATGGATGTTTCTTTTAGTTAAGGTGAAAATGTTAAAGCTGGTGTGGCGTTGACTTGGCACTGAATTAAGCTTTAACTTGTGTTAAAACATCCTTTGCTCTTAAAGAAGATGACCTATATAAAACTAACTAATATTTTTAATTCTAAATTGTCGGGTCTTGAAATATATATCATTTCTATATATAGATATGTATCCAGTGGGAAGAAAAACTAAAATGAGAAAATTGAGAAGGATTTTTAGCCACACAAATAAGAGAGAGAGTTTTAAAGAGATATGAATCTACTTTTGTATGTGCATCTGAAATGTGTGATTGTGTTTTCTTCTTGACATTCTCATTTTAATTTTTTTTCACATTTAATCCTAGCTCTTCCAAATATAAATAAAACGAGATGATGTTTACACCATTTATTTTATGCATACATCGTCATTGGTGCAATGCAGTGTTGCACATGTGTGATGAACGTGCTTTAAGATCAAGGTTATAAATAGCGCGAGGCGTAGTGTGGTTGCATAACCAAACCTAACGCTTTAGCGGCCAAGACGAAGTTTTTGCGTTTTTAAAGCGTTGCATAAGGCGGTACAAAATATGAAAATATTTATATATTTAAGAGTTGTATAAAGATCAAATAAAGAGACAAATATCCGTAAAAAGATAAAAAGATTTTTTTTTTAGAAAAAGTTCTCGAAAAATTCCCAAAACATTCCACAAGATCGGTTACGATGGTGCATGAAAAAGTCGTGAAAAACTTTTTTCTTAAAGTGGATATTTTTTCCAAAAAAAAAAAATTACGAAAAAATACGTTTGCGCATTAAATCGTTTTTTTGTGCATCAAAAATTGGTTTTTGCACCCAACTTCTTTTGACTTTTTTCATCAAAATAACATTGCGCATCTAACTAAAACAAGTTGAAAATTTTGTGCATCAATTTTTTTTGCGCATCAAAATTCGTTTTTTGTGCATTAAAAAAAACGTATCAAAACTCAAAATTATTGATCTGGTCCGAACCGTCAAGTCTAACAGACTTAAAACAGCTTAAACACAAATACAATGAAGATCAGAGAATATAGTGAATTCCCGGGTCGTTAAGTCCCACGGAGACTCAATGGTGTGTTAAACACTTGATCAGACGATAGAATGACCACTAATGATAGCGATCAGAAAGGATTAGGATTGAATATTACACTACTGAAAAAGGTAATAAATAACAGCGACTTAAATACAAATTAAGAAAATTAAAAAGATAAAAGATATTAAATAAACGCTATCACTATATTTAAAGTGATGAACGTTTAAAACCTAAAACGTACGTTTAAATAAAAATAACGTAAACGTACAAATAAAAACGTGAAACTAAGAAATAAAAGTCCTAAAAATATGAAAAATACATTTTTACAATCCTAATGATAAAAGAAAATTATTAGAAAAGGAAAATTATTTTTACAACTATTTATCTAATTATTATTAATTAAAAACTATTTATTAAGTATTTAAAATGCACTAAAATACAAGAAAATACAAAATTAACCTAGAAAAATAAAATACAAGAAAATTGTTAAAACTTATTTTAAAACTAAAAATATATTTTTTATACTTTTTATATATTTATTATTAATTTAATACTATTTAAAACTAATTTAAATTGTGAAAAATACCAAATAAAAGGAGAAAAATAAGGAAAAATATTTTTTATGCTTTTTATATTTATCTAAAACTGTTAAAATTGAAAAATTATTTTTTGGAACTTTTTCTCAATTAATTGCAATTAAAGCTATTTTAAAATGATTAAAAACTGATTTAAATCAAGAAAAATAGTAAACAGTAACTAAAAATTATGAAAAATGCAGGGAAATTCTAAAATCTTATTCTAAAGCTATTAAAAATATAAAATATGGTGCTTGTGTGGGAGAATAGAGGGCTGCTATGTAAACTTAGAAGGAAATAAGCACTTTTAAATAAGCTAATAAGCAAAATAATGAACCAACTGATTATATAAGCTAAACTATACTGAAACTACTCTAAGGCATCTTATTGCAGCTACTCCTAACACCTAAAGAGCATATTATCTATGATTAAGCTAACTGTCATATAAGCAAAACAGGAAAAAGACCACCTACTTTAAGCACATGCAACTGCTTATCCAATAAGCTTAAGAGAAAACTAAAAGTGTGGTTCTAAAGCCTACCAACCAGAGATCATTTATCTAAAATTACAGCTTATGAGGACTTATATTGAAGTAGTTAGAGAGCAAAACAAAAGTGGCTATGGGGCATGGAACTACTGATGCAGTAACAGATTTGACAGAAAATAGCTTATTAGCAGGCCAAAATAAGCTACTCAATAAGCTCAAAAGTGAAATCTTAAGCTCAGATATCTAAAACTAAACCTACAAGCTACTAAGAACACCAAGATCAAGCAGTCACAGAGGAAAAACAAGCAGTTGAATATAAGCTAATAGGACAGTAAAGTGGTGGTGCAGGACAGAACTAAGGATCAGACATGGTATTTAAAGCACAAATTTAAGCAATTATAGCATTACCTAAACCCAAATAAGCTAACAAAACATAATCTATGATATGCTAGGAATAAGTAAAAGCAATATAAACTGAAATCTAACCTGATTTAGACCTTAAAATTGGTTTATGAAGATCACTGATTAGGACAGGAATGAGAGTACAAAACAGTTTTGACATGAACTTGCAAACTGAATCAAGGCCTTTACAAACTAAAATCATGACTGAAAAGGATTTGATATTAACAACTAACATCACTGAACCAAATTCATCAACACCAGATCATTGAGACACAAAAATTTAGCAAAATCCAAACACTACTTTAACTAGTAAGATGCAAATGAAATCAGAGTTTAATGGAGTTTGACTAAAACTGAATCTCAAATCAACAAAATACAACTAATCTCAGCTTTTTAACACATTAAAACTGGAATCTAACTAGAAATTGATTGGACTTTGAAACTTTGACAAATGTTGACTATTGTTGACTTTGTAACAAAATGACTTAAATCTTGAATGCAAGCTTGTACAAAGCTATCATAAGCTTATACAAGATTGTTTGAGGTGAAATACAAGCTATTGAAAGCTTAAATGTGAGGATTTGAGACTGAGATTTGCAACAGTAGCTGGAAATTTGAAACTTATAAGAAAACTTGAATTGATGCTCAACAGTACAATACAATATTGTTTTTAACTTAAATGAAATACAATTACACTGAAACTACAACATTTTAATTAAACTACAACATTAATTTTAAAAAAAACGACATTGAAGGAAAAACTTAAAAACTAGCTAACTCCTCTGCATTCTCTCTTCCTTCCTTTTTTATACCCAAGCTTGCTTCTCTCCCCTCTCTTGAGCAAATCCCACTTCTGTTTTTGACCCTTGGATCAACAGAGCTAATTTTGGCCCTTGATTTCAATTTGGCGGGAAATGGGAATTTAACAATTGGGTGAGATTGAGTGAGATAAGGGTGAAGGTAATAAATGAAGTTTGGATTGAGGTGTTGGTGGGGGGACAAAGGAGGGATAAGGTGATGGAGGAGGGTTGAGTGTAGCAGGGCTTTGGCAGGGATAGTTGGTGAAGGAGACTTCTTTTTGGCGCCAAGGGTGTATGTTGACCAAAGGGTTTGACCAGGCAGAGTTAATATCAAGGGGTCCAAAATGGTTTAATGACAGGGGGTCCAGAATTGGCTTAAGGTCCAAAAAGGTTTAAAAGGCTTTAATATAACAAGGACTTGTTTGTAATTCTTCCAAACTTGAGGGGCCACTCCTGCCAACTCATCAAAGATGTTCCAAGGACTAATACTGACAAGCTTCAAAAGTACAGGGACCAAATCTGTCATTATCCAATTTTCCAGGGGCCATTTCTGCCAAATTTGAAACTTGAAGGACTAATTTGTAATTTTCTCAAAACTTTTTACATTTTTCACCAAAGGACTAATTTTGACAAGTTATGATTTTAAAAAGACCTTTGGTGACTTTTCTTTTGAAATTTTGGCTCAGGGACTGTTTTTGACAATTTTTTGAAACTTGGGGGACTAAAACTGCAATTTTTGCAAATTTGATACGTTTTTCATCTGATTTTGATATTTTTGCATTTAAAACACATAAAACACTGATTTGTGATATTTTGATCATTTTGATGTGTTTCTGAGTGTTTTCAGATGATTTTGCAGTTTATATTGTACAAAAATGATGAGTATTTACACACTCATCAATCCCCCACACTGAGATATTGCTAGTCCCTAGCAATGTTTTGAGAAAACATAATGGATTTTAAAAACTCTTTACCAAAAGCCATCACTTCTGGAGTAGCCAAATGTTTCAGTTCAAGTAAGAACCTTGGTACACTGATAACCAAATGATTTTGAGCAAATCATAAGCTGTAAACGGATTTGATTAGTCTTTACCAGAAGCCGTACCCTTCTGGACTAGCCAACTCTTAGATAAATTATCAGAATTATCTTTGGTGAGCTGAATACCAATTATGGATTTCCCACTGCCTTTACCACAAGCCATAACCTTGCGGGCTAGCCAACTCTTCACTTTTTAGGATATGGTGAGCTGAATACCATACAATTTTGGGCAAATTGCAAGCCGTAAACGGATTTGAGAAATCTTTACCAAGAGCCGTTTGCTCCTGGATTAGCCAATCCTTTTGTCTTACAGACAAGGCGGACTGATAACCAAGCTGAGTAAGTGTAGAACACTTACTCCAAAAAAAAAAAAAAAAAATTGGCCAAAAACGGGGGAATTGGGTAGATAATATATGAAATTCGTGAGAATTCCCCCCCCCCACACTTAGAAATGAATATTGCCCTCAATATTCAAAGTACCGGCGGTTATGCCGAAACAAAGAACGTAAAAGGGAAATACTACGGCCATTATTTAGAAAGATTTTTTTTTTTTTTTTTTTTTTTTTTTTTTTAACATGTGGGGCATCACCCCCACACTTAGGTGGTAGAAAGGGGTAAGAAGACAGAAATATGGGTGAAAACCCATATGGTGTGTGCTACTGTTTTTGATTTCCGAGTCGCTAGCTTGACTCGACCCCGCATTCATTGGTTCATGGGGAAGCAAGTGGAAGATACAATCTCCATCGGACTTTCATTCAAGATGTTTGGATAAACATTGAAGTACGTGAAACCGACGAGATATACAAAGAAAGACCCGGCTCATAAATGATAAATAAAAATGCCGGGGTCAAAGATAGTGTCTTCATTCCCGAAGGAGTGAAGAAGAAAGGAAGTCACCGAGTAGGTGAAGAAAAGAAAGAAAATCATGATAACAATCATGACTAGATCTTCTTCCTCGAGATTAAGTGCAGTTGCACTTATTTGGATTTTCTTGGTAGAGCTCTTTGGTTTGGAAGGCATCTCGGTGGGGAGGGTGGGAAGATTTGTCATAACTATGCAAATTGAGATTCTCTCCCCCCGATCATGATTTTTGCCATCCACGCAATCATACTCCAGCGGAGATATGATATGAGTGAGTTCACCGGCGAACTCCTCATGAAGAATATACGGAGGTGGGACATGTGCGGTACTTCGTGGGCTATAAATATGCACCTCGTCCATTATAGTCTCCGTGTCAGACTCATCACTATCAAAGATTGGATTAACTGAATTTAGAGTAAATTCAGAACCGAATTCGAATAAGGGATTAGTGATAGTCGTATTAACTGTTGTGGAAACAACACGGTCAACATCCTCTTCTAAGTTGACGATCTCGGAATGTGGAAGTAATGCATCAATAAATTCTATGTCTTTAGAATATAAAGAATCGGCATCACTATAATCACTGTCAAAATCTGAGAAAGTCTCAACAAGATCATTTGTAAGAGGAGAAAACACATCACATTCATTATCAAGAATTCCCTCAGACTCACTTGGGATCGGGATAAGGTTCTCAACATTCGATGATTTCGTTTCCGGAATAGTGCTGAGATGCTCGTCCCCCATACTTAGAGAGTTAACGGGCTCTTCGTGTGTGGTTTTAGCTGACAAACTTTCATCATCATCGTCACTATCATCATCATCGTCGATGTAAGTCGCGAGCCATCGGGCACGTCTTGCAAGTGCTCGTTCCTCGATTCGTATTTCTTCAAGACATTTTTGAATCTTAGCGGCTCGTTCCTCTTCTTCAAGTAATTCTAGCATAGATTTTTCGTTGCGAGACGCTTGGTCTTCGGCAAGTTCTTCTAGCATACTTTTCTCACGAGGATGTTGATCAATGACGGGAAATTGTTCAATGACGGAAAATTGTGGGGGTTGGAAATTGTCAAAACAAGGAGTGTTATAACAAGGATCAGATTCATAGAAATTTTGATTCCATGATTGACATTGGTAATCATAATGAGGACCCCCACAAAATTCACAAGAATACGTCTCCATCTCATAGTGCGGGGGTTGGTTGAGGAAATTAGTTGTTTCATTGTAGGGATTTTGGTCATAGACAAACCCGTTTCCCAGATTCACAATGCCACAACCGGGGCAATTTCCACCATTTTGAGGTCCCCCACACCATTCACAACCAAATTGGTGAGGATGAGACATAGAAAGAATCAAATGGATAGAGGGTAAAAGAAATGTAGAATCAAAAGATGCGAGAGGGTAAAGATGGATTTTTTTGGATTTTTGAAAAACATTTGCAAAAACAAAGAATGAAAATATTTTTGGTGTTGCTAACACTTCAGGAAAAGTGTTAATGAACTTTTGGATTTTCTGATAACTTTACAAAAAACTTTTTACAAAAGATGGGTATGTGCAAGAATGGATCTGAAAAAGGCTAAACACACGCTAAAGCCTCCCCGGCAGCGGCGCCAAAATTTTGATCTGGTCCGAACCGTCAAGTCTAACAGACTTAAAACAGCTTAAACACAAATACAATGAAGATCAGAGAATATAGTGAATTCCCGGGTCGTTAAGTCCCACGGAGACTCAATGGTGTGTTAAACACTTGATCAGACGATAGAATGACCACTAATGATAGCGATCAGAAAGGATTAGGATTGAATATTACACTACTGAAAAAGGTAATAAATAACAGCGACTTAAATACAAATTAAGAAAATTAAAAAGATAAAAGATATTAAATAAACGCTATCACTATATTTAAAGTGATGAACGTTTAAAACCTAAAACGTACGTTTAAATAAAAATAACGTAAACGTACAAATAAAAACGTGAAACTAAGAAATAAAAGTCCTAAAAATATGAAAAATACATTTTTACAATCCTAATGATAAAAGAAAATTATTAGAAAAGTAAAATTATATTTACAACTATTTATCTAATTATTATTAATTAAAAACTATTTATTAAGTATTTAAAATGCACTAAAATACAAGAAAATACAAAATTAACCTAGAAAAATGAAATTATAACTTAGAAAAGTCTAAAATATGTTAAAACTTATTTTAAAACTAAAAATATAGTTTTTATACTTTTTATATATTTATTATTAATTTAATACTATTTAAAACTAATTTAAATTGTGAAAAATACCAAATAAAAGGAGAAAAATAAGGAAAAATATTTTTTATGCTTTTTATATTTATCTAAAACTGTTAAAATTGAAAAATTATTTTTTGGAACTTTTTCTCAATTAATTGCAATTAAAGCTATTTTAAAATGATTAAAAACTGATTTAAATCAAGGAAAATAGTAAACAGTAACTAAAAATTATGAAAAATGCAGGGAAATTCTAAAATCTTATTCTAAAGCTATTAAAAATATAAAATATGGTGCTTGTGTGGGAGAATAGAGGGCTGCTATGTAAACTTAGAAGGAAATAAGCACTTTTAAATAAGCTAATAAGCAAAATAATGAACCAACTGATTATATAAGCTAAACTATACTGAAACTACTCTAAGGCATCTTATTGCAGCTACTCCTAACACCTAAAGAGCATATTATCTATGATTAAGCTAACTGTCATATAAGCAAAACAGGAAAAAGACCACCTACTTTAAGCACATGCAACTGCTTATCCAATAAGCTTAAGAGAAAACTAAAAGTGTGGTTCTAAAGCCTACCAACCAGAGATCATTTATCTAAAATTACAGCTTATGAGGACTTATATTGAAGTAGTTAGAGAGCAAAACAAAAGTGGCTATGGGGCATGGAACTACTGATGCAGTAACAGATTTGACAGAAAATAGCTTATTAGCAGGCCAAAATAAGCTACTCAATAAGCTCAAAAGTGAAATCTTAAGCTCAGATATCTAAAACTAAACCTACAAGCTACTAAGAACACCAAGATCAAGCAGTCACAGAGGAAAAACAAGCAGTTGAATATAAGCTAATAGGACAGTAAAGTGGTGGTGCAGGACAGAACTAAGGATCAGACATGGTATTTAAAGCACAAATTTAAGCAATTATAGCATTACCTAAACCCAAATAAGCTAACAAAACATAATCTATGATATGCTAGGAATAAGTAAAAGCAATATAAACTGAAATCTAACCTGATTTAGACCTTAAAATTGGTTTATGAAGATCACTGATTAGGACAGGAATGAGAGTACAAAACAGTTTTGACATGAACTTGCAAACTGAATCAAGGCCTTTACAAACTAAAATCATGACTGAAAAGGATTTGATATTAACAACTAACATCACTGAACCAAATTCATCAACACCAGATCATTGAGACACAAAAATTTAGCAAAATCCAAACACTACTTTAACTAGTAAGATGCAAATGAAATCAGAGTTTAATGAAGTTTGACTAAAACTGAATCTCAAATCAACAAAATACAACTAATCTCAGCTTTTTAACACATTAAAACTGGAATCTAACTAGAAATTGATTTGACTTTGAAACTTTGACAAATGTTGACTATTGTTGACTTTGTAACAAAATGACTTAAATCTTGAATGCAAGCTTGTACAAAGCTATCATAAGCTTATACAAGATTGTTTGAGGTGAAATACAAGCTATTGAAAGCTTAAATGTAAGGATTTGAGACTGAGATTTGCAACAGTAGCTGGAAATTTGAAACTTATAAGAAAACTTGAATTGATGCTCAACAGTACAATACAATATTGTTTTTAACTTAAATGAAATACAATTACACTGAAACTACAACATTTTAATTAAACTACAACATTAATTTTAAAAAAAACGACATTGAAGGAAAAACTTAAAAACTAGCTAACTCCTCTGCATTCTCTCTTCCTTCCTTTTTTATACCCAAGCTTGCTTCTCTCCCCTCTCTTGAGCAAATCCCACTTCTGTTTTTGACCCTTGGATCAACAGAGCTAATTTTGGCCCTTGATTTCAATTTGGCGGGAAATGGGAATTTAACAATTGGGTGAGATTGAGTGAGATAAGGGTGAAGGTAATAAATGAAGTTTGGATTGAGGTGTTGGTGGGGGGACAAAGGAGGGATAAGGTGATGGAGGGGGGTTGAGTGTAGCATGGCTTTGGCAGGGATAGTTGGTGAAGGAGACTTCTTTTTGGCGCCAAGGGTGTATGTTGACCAAAGGGTTTGACCAGGCAGAGTTAATATCAAGGGGTCCAAAATGGTTTAATGACAGGGGGTCCAGAATTGGCTTAAGGTCCAAAAAGGTTTAAAAGGCTTTAATATAACAAGGACTTGTTTGTAATTCTTCCAAACTTGAGGGGCCACTCCTGCCAACTCATCAAAGATGTTCCAAGGACTAATACTGACAAGCTTCAAAAGTACAGGGACCAAATCTGTCATTATCCAATTTTCCAGGGGCCATTTCTGCCAAATTTGAAACTTGAAGGACTAATTTGTAATTTTCTCAAAACTTTTTACATTTTTCACCAAAGGACTAATTTTGACAAGTTATGATTTTAAAAAGACCTTTGGTGACTTTTCTTTTGAAATTTTGGCTCAGGGACTGTTTTTGACAATTTTTTGAAACTTGGGGGACTAAAACTGCAATTTTTGCAAATTTGATACGTTTTTCATCTGATTTTGATATTTTTGCATTTAAAACACATAAAACACTGATTTGTGATATTTTGATCATTTTGATGTGTTTCTGAGTGTTTTCAGATGATTTTGCAGTTTATATTGTACAAAAATGATGAGTATTTACACACTCATCAATTATAAAAAAATGTTTTCACAAAAGTTTTATGCACCAACATACCTGATCTTGTGGAATTTGTTTGGAATTTTTGGAGAATTTAAAAAAAAAAAAAAACTTTTTTGTTCTTTTTACGGATATTTGTCTTTTTATTTTAACTTTACCCTTTAAGAGTTAATTGCATTTTTGGTCCTTGTTGTTTGGCCAAATTGCATGTTTGGTCCTTAAAACTTTGAAAGTGCAACGATAGTCGCCATTTTGAAGTTTGAGTTGCATTTTTGGTCCTTTTTGGTGTGAAATGACCAAATTATCCTTGTCTTTTTTTAAGAAGACAAAGGGTATTTTAGTCATTTAACTTTATCCAATGACCAAAAATGCAATCCAAACTTAAAAATGAGGACTATCGCTGCACTTTCAAAATTTTAAGGACCAAATCTGCAATTTGGCCAAACCACATAGACCAAAAATGCAATTAACTCTACATTTAAATTATATTCCATATATATATCGAGTTTACAAAAAATATATCGAGTTAAAAAAAAACGTTGTACATAATGAATACATTTAATAAACTATTCTTACATTTAATATTCTTTTTTCAAAAAATAATAAATTATTAGAGTTAAATAAAAAAAAACCTGCCACACCTCACTCTTTAGCATGACTTATCACGCATTTTCTCACCTCATCTCACGCCACACCTAAAAACGACGGCTTAATTTATTTCGTAACACAAAGGTCACGACTCACGCCTAACGGCGCCGGCGCCGCCATGACGCGCCTTTTAGACCAAGAGACTAACTATATAAGGTTTGACTTAAAGCAAGTAAAAATAATCTATATCCTGAAAACATTAGGGCAGGTAGTAACAAGAAACAACAAACCCCCAAATCAAAACAGGCGCACGTTAGCAGCAGGATGCAGTCCATTTCACGGCGATTAGCTCGTGATTCGTCAACTTACGGACCGGCGATTAGATCGATTTACCCAATCTCCGATCATTGTAAGCTTTTATTATCATTTGACTCATTTCTAGGGTTTTGACTTTTGATTTAAGATTGATTGAAATTGATGTGAAATGCAGATTACGGTGGGTATGGTTACGATAGGCGATACGCGTCGACGCTTCCGGCGAAAGGCGTGGGGCATTTGGTTCGGAAGGGGACTGGTGGAAGATCATCTGTTAGGTATATTTAGTTAATTAGTTAGGGTTTCAAGTTTATGCCTAACAGTATGATATGATATGAATTTGTGGCGTGTTTTGTTGTCTATGTAGATATTAGGTATAATAGTTTTGATTGATGTGGAAGTTAGTGATTTATCAAAATGTGAAATGTAAGTTAGTTGCCGATAGTGGCAAACGTGCTTGTGACTAGCATTATTAAAATGTGATAGGTCTTAAGTTGAATTCCTGCTAGGTGTAAATAACCGGCCACGCCAACCTGAATAGGGAGGGTAAAACCCCATGGATTAGTTGGCCAAAAGGTCGGAAACTAGGGTTACAAAAGAAAAAAGAAGTTAGTTGCCGATGTAAAGCGGATGATGTATTTTTTGAAATGCTCGCTATGTACTCCTTCCGTCCAAAAATTATTGTTCACTTCTAATATTAACCAATCAAAAAGCTTATAAAGGGTAAAGATGAAATTTGATTGGTTGCAGAGTGGGATAATAATTTTGGGACGGAGGAGTAGTAAGTAAAAGGATGAGGTTTTTCTTGTTAAGAGGTTACCTGGGAAGGGCGAGTATTTGACTCAGATGCACACGCCTAACCGGGGTATTTCCATAACAGTTTCCGACCCTTTTCCTGGCCACTCCCATATATGTACCTAGTGAGGTTTGAACCCTAGACCTCTTGTGAGGAAATGAGGTGCCTTACCACTAGGCGATTTGGTGGTGGTGGTGGTTGCGTGCTATGTTGTAACTTGTAAGTGTTAATGCCGTTTGCTTGTTAGGTTATAAGTTTCTTGTACGTTGTTTTGAATATAGTGGAGTTTTGAAATTTGCATATGTTCACTTGTTCAGTGGTGGATTTGGTTCAGTAGGTTGATTAGGTTTGGTATTTGTGTAAGATTGGCTCAATACTTAATAGTATGAAGTTGTAGTTTGTATGCAGAACGTAGGGTAATTTAAATAATGTGAAAGTTAGGAATACTTATCTTTATTATGGAAGTTAATTGCTGAAGTAATAGCGATGTTGTACTTTTCAAAATGTTTGATATGGTTCCATAGGTGAATTAAAGTGAAAACATAGATACATATAAGATTCAAGTCAAGTGCTTCTCCTTCACTATTGAAGCAATACGAGAAAAATTTATCTTTGTTATAAGTTTGATATACTTTGGTGTCAAATTATTGTTGATCTCAGGTCTTGCTAACCAATTCAAATCTAACTGTTTAACATATGGAACTCTGCGTTTTGGGTTAAATTGTGAACAAGACACATAAACTCTAAAACTGGCAAAGAAATTGGAAAAGCTTCTGTTTTTTAAACTTTAAAGTTTAAAGTGATGCATAGAGATACACCGTAATTTGAAGGGCATATATTAAGTCGTGACTCGTGACTCGTGAGGACTAACATAGTTATGATGTTTAATGTAGAATGCATATTTTATCTCTAAACGTATATATTTGTTGTAGTCTAGCTCTATTTAAGACATTGGCTTCATTTCATTTGGTTGGTTTGTTAGTTACTTACCCCTGAGGAATTATAGAAGGTGAAGCCAGTTAATGACTGTAGTGTTCTCCGTTGTAGTGATCATGTTAATGTAGTTCACTAATTTGGTATTTTCCCGATTTGCAGTGGGATTGTAGCTACAGTATTTGGAGCTACTGGTTTCCTCGGCCGTTACCTGGTGCAAGAGCTTGGTTAGTGTGATGCCGGACTTCAATTTATCTTTTCAGGAAGTTTTAGAAACGTTTTTGTTGATTTATACATCTTTTAAACTTCTATGTAGTGTAAGTAGTTTTGCAGAGCATGCTCTAGCAGTCAAGTTTTTTTGATAGAACTATCGTACTAATAATTTTAACTGAAAGTTCTTATCGAGTGAAGGAGAAAGTTCTAAGCTGAAGCTACTATGATGAAATTATGTTTTCTGATGCATTCTGATATTGATTGTTTTATCCGCAGCTAAAATGGGCTCACAAGTGCTGGTACCTTTTAGAGGTTCTGAGGATTCACCCCGTCATCTTAAACTGATGGGTGATTTGGGGCAGGTAACTTAGAACATATTATTCTTAAAATTTGGTCTATGTTTGGTGGTAGAATTTTAAAATTTGGTCTATGTTTGGTGGTAGAATTTGCCATGGCTTGCTTACTAGTGACATTCTTTTTTTAACCTACACAGATTGTTCCAATGAAATACAATCCAAGAGATGAAAACTCAATTAAGGCAGTTATGGCAAAGGCAAATGTTGTGATCAATCTCATAGGTGCATTTATTATATTATACCTTCTTTTCACTGGATTATCTACGTAAATTTTGGGAATACTTCTTTGACTTGGTAATCGTGTTTTTTTAGGAAGGGAATATGGAACTAGAAACTATAGTCTCGAGGAAGTGAACCATCATATGGCTGCACAACTTGCCAAGGTATAATTTTGACACCGTTCTTGTTGTGCGCTTGGTCTCTAGTCCGTTGGATTACTCTGATATGGGTATGTTGTCGCCTAATATAGTTTGCATGTCGTATGTAGATTTCCAAAGAACATGGTGGAATCATGAGATTTATCCAACTTTCTTGCTTAGGAGCCTCTAAATCATCTCCATCCAGACTGCTCCAAGCTAAAGCTGCTGCAGAGGAATCCATCTTGAATGAATTGCCTGAGGTGGTTCATATATTTCATTTATGTAATAAATAGATGATTATCTTGACATGGTTCACATATTTGATTCCCAATCATTTTGAGGGTGTTTGTTAGCATTCTAGCAAAGTTTATTTGATTAAAGTTTATTTGATTACATAGCCGAGGTCATTTATATTTAGACATTTAGTGCATGCTGAAACTAGAGGTTAGAATTTAAATCATCTGAAACTAATGATTTGCTCGTCTTCAGGCCACAATATTGAGACCTGCAGTGATGCTCGGCACAGAAGATCGGATCTTGAATCCATGGGCTCAGTTTGCGAGGAAATATAACTTCCTTCCACTTGTTAGTGGTGGATCCACCAAGTATGACTTAAATTGACTTCCAGTAACTTTTAAAAAATGAGTATTGTTATATTGTTTTCTGACCACGGGTATGTATTTTGTTGTTTACAGGATTCAGCCTGTGTATGTTGCTGATGTTGCTTCGGCAGTTGTTGCGGCCTTGAAAGATGATGGTAGCAGCATGGGAAAATTGTATGAACTTGGTGGTCCAGATATCTATACACAGCGTGAATTGGTGAATCTGAGCTCTATTATTTCCATATTTTGTTGCCACGCTTGTTTTACCTGTCCTGCTCAAAGCAACTTCCTTTTATTTGAATAGAAAATTCTTATATCGCTCTTTTCAGGCTGAAATCATGTATGAAGTGATTCGAGAATGGCCGCATTATGTTAATGTTCCTCTTCCAATTGCTAAGGTATCTTAATTACAGTTGCCATCTTTTTTTAAAAGGTTTATTTATGTAATTGTGAATCTGCTTATTAGTTTTTAGCCATTTTGGGTGTATAGATTTAAGCAGTTTCAGATCTAAAATTGTTAACTTAGTGGCTAATTCCGTTCCGTTTTGTTTTGTTGTCCATTAATTGCAGGCAATCTCATCACCACGAGAAGTATTTTTAAATAAAGTTCCTTTCCCTTTACCATCGCCAAGTATTTTCAATCTTGATATGATTACTGCTTATTCTTCGGATAAGCTTGTCTCAGAAGATGGTTAGTCTTTCATACATGGATAACCTAAATTTGTGGCTTTCGTTTTGTTGATTCCTTTGTGCAGAGATGGCAAGATAGGCAGTCTGGGAGGGTTGGGTCATGGGTCAAATAGGTCTTTTAAGGTATGGGTAGAGATGGCGAGTCCGGGGTTGACCCGGTAACTCTTTTTTGTCTGTTTAAAAACCAGTAATAAATTATTAATGGTTTAATGATGATACCGAAACAACATTTCACAACAATGTTTGAATCATTTGACCTATTTCCCCCTTTAGCCACATTAATTTGACCTGTTTGAGATAAACACAACCCTCATAGACCAATTAATAAGTAAAATGGTTTGAAATTGTCACATATATTATGTACTTTATAGTGACCTGATTAGTATCTGCCTGTTTTTGAAGCTTTAACGTTCAACGATCTTGGCATTGTGCCACATAAGGTGAAGGGATACCCTATCGAGTTTCTTATCCAGTATCGCAAGGGTGGGCCAAATTATGGTTCTACAGTCAGTGAAAGAGCGAATCCAGAGTACGATCCTTAAGTTTCTTGAATTTTTAACTCAGTTAAACTTGGTGCATGGTCAAACTGGTAGCTCTTGCAGAGGTATGTAATTTCGTTGTATGTGAAATTTCTAAGACATGACGTTTCATACTTCCTGCCTCATAAAAACTGCAATGTTTGACCTGACATATGGATAAATATTTGAGCATATGGATTAGGATAAATGTTCGACCTGACATATGGATTAGTGGACAAAAATCAGTCTATCAATGCCCTGTGACTACATATAATTAGCGGAGTGGCAAATTGGCCAGGTTGGGTTACACACGCTGACTTGTTTAGACTCGTGCGACATAAGTTTTTCAATACGAGTCTAGACAAGTCAGCTTGGGATAAACAACGTTTTCCTTACTATTTTAGATGTTATGAACTGTTATTGTATTGAATGTAATTGCAAAAACCATACAATTAATTAAATTTATCTATTTTGTGGAAAACTAATTTAGTAGGTAAGAATCTGAAAACTCATTGGCTGATTATTGACCCTCACTTATTTGGCTTGTGCAATCTTTTTTCCATTTTTAAAATCTAAAGGTTCGACTCGTTGAAGATGGAATAAACCTAAATTGACATAACTTTAGGTAAATTAGAAATTGCCTCCTATATGTAATCAAAAGTTGATAACGATAAATAAAAATGGGATGTCCTAAAATGGATAGTGTTGCAGTTCTTATGGGGGGCAGAGGAAGTATATGGCAAATCAAGTGACTGAAACTAACTTTTATGACATTTGAAAATCAGGTTTCCAGGTGCATTTGTTTTCCCCAAGACACACTAGAGATGAATAAAAAGATTTGAAGTCTTGTTTCTTGAAACCATTGCATGATTTGTATAATTCCGAATGTTGTATCATCCTCTTGTTATATTTAGAGGGAAGCAAATGATTTTGTTTTGGCTTCCAAGTCTCGAGAATAACACACATGTTTATTATGGACTGATTATCTACATCCTAAATGTTTGCTTCCTTCCTCTAAGTTCATCTAATCAGAACTTTGTATTGGCTGGGTTATGATCTGGATTTGATTTCACTATGCCAATTTACAAGTGATTCGCTGGTCTAGTATATCGTTAAAATATTGAATTTAGAATCTTAACCTTCGGAATTCTTGTTAAACTCGCTAATAGCCCCACACTTTATGAAAAATAATGATTATTTCGTGTTATGGGTCTTGTTAACTAAAATTGTTCTTGTGACAAACATTCAATTTGAATGTAATATGAGTGAGCCATGTTTTATTTGGTGTATGTGAGACGATCTTTCTGGGATATGATTTGGTTCATGAATTATAGAATGTGATTACTTTATGATTAATCTTTCGACAAGTCAAATTTTGATCTAGTTACTTGCATTATTTGCTTGACATTTCGCTAACCTGAGTCAAACTAATTTATGACTTTCTTGATGCACCTGAAACATCTGTATACCAAGGTTCAAGTTGTTTGAAAACAAACAATTCACTTCTTGTTTAAAACGCCTTGTTTTTACCTCTAGTTATAGATTATTTTTTCAGCAACGATAGATGTGTAAAAACACACCCGTTAATGTCATATGATTAGTCTGATGGGCCGTTTGTCTATCCTTTGCTTATGTTATTAGCTTGAAGTGTCGGTGAATCCGTTTGTTGAACCCTACAAATATAAAAGTTATACAAGTAGCTAATTTTGGTTTATCCTTCCACTCCTCTTTCTTTTTCCAAAAGGCAAGCTCACTCTATAAACTACCTACATTGGCACCATTGTCTTGCATGGGTTTGTAAGATCTAGTTTTAGTACTTTCTGTTATAAACACTCTTTTCATTACTCTTATTTTTTTTTTTTAAATTATTACTTTTTAGGCCAGACGGAGTGGAACCAAACTCACGCCCAAGGTGAGTTGGGCAAGCGTGAGTGGCCAAAACAGATATCCCAACTCATGGTAATACTGCATTCGTTTGGTGAGTTACTCATCATAGTGAGAGAGGTCAAAAAGTGGGATCATAGTGGATGTTTTATAATTAAATATTTGGTTTGTGAGTGTGTATGCGATATTAGTGGGTTATATTTTTATAAAGGTGAATGAGGGTGGCCAAAGCGGATGTATTTAGTGGGTTATATATTTACGTATTACGGAGTAATATTGAATGAATCCTATGTCCTCTATTTTGCTCCGAAAGAATTTAATAAATATATTTAGGATTAAGATTAGGATTTGGATTTGGATTAGGATTTAGATTTAGATTTGGAGAGAGAAAATATATTTATTTAATAAATTTTATAATTAAATTATTATTAAAAATATTATTTTAAAAATATAAATGATTATTTTATATGAAAATGAAGAAAGAGAAAGAGAGTAAAAAAAGTGGGGCCCCTACTTTTGAGAAAACCCACCCTCCCCCCTTCCTTTTATAAAACCCTTATATTTAGGCTAAAAATCCAAATCCAAATATGTCAAAACTCAACCAAACATGGGTTTTTTATTTACAAATCCAAAACCCACTAAAATTTCATTAAACAAACGGCACCTAAGTGTCGCTGGTGTTGTATTGTACCTTGTATGTCTTTGTTTTTTTCTTTTGTTTAAAAGTGAACCCAAACTTAAACATCATTTCTTATTTTTTGTTTTTTCTTCTGTTTGAAGGTGTTACCGAACTTAAACATCAATCTATTCATGCATAGAATATGGTATGTTTTAACGTGTCGGTTGCAAACACGTCGCAATATGGTCCACTTTGAAGTAATATACTGTGCAAGTTCATTTAAAATAGTTGGTGCCTGCACGTCACGGTCCACTGCATTTGAAACTGCTTTAACTATATAAATTATTCTTCATACATTTAAGAGAAACAAGTGTGTCATAATCTACCAATTTAATACTTAATTGTCATGATATAGTGTTATTCAATTTTGGTTTTCAAAGCAGTTAAGTCACTTGACCATAGTTTACGCCCAATTTTAGAAATTAGTTTCGGTTTATATATACTTTGTACTATAAAAAATAGTTTAAACTTTGAATCGAACTCTTGGATGAAAAATCCTAGTTCTTTTATTTTGTAATTTTTCTAGCTCCTTGCTAGCCCTTAATAAACTGCCGGTAAAAAAAATTAGTTGCTTTATTTTTAAGTGTATACTGGGATAGATATAATAAATAAAAAGCCGAAAGCATTGAATTAAAGGTATTATAACGTACAAGTGAGCACATGAAAATGTTTTCTTCGAAATATAAATCACGAAGCAGAAAATGTACTATTTATTGTCGTTATTATGCGGCATTGTCAAGAACAAGTCTTGATTTTTTCGACTCATCAAATACGCAAAATGTGTGAATTATTAGTGTCTCGATTTCGACAACTTATGTTTAGTTGTATTGGTCTAATAGCGTTTTACACCATAAGTTAGAAATCTTGCGTATCATTCCAAGAACATTGCTCTCCATTTCCAAGCACAATTTGATAATGATTCCTTCATGCAAACCAAATGTCACTCAAAACAAAACTGGTTTTAAAACTAATCCATATATGTGACCTAATTTATGATTGTCTAAACAAAAACAGTTGAACATAAAACAATGTTCGTGGTTGAACGTAGACATAGGTCATCGGGGTCTACATTTCAATGAGGTGCATGTGCAATTGCTTTTATTTTCACTTCAACCAATAATATTTGCATAAACTAAGTAATTATAATTAAAGCTTTCATGATGTATCGAGATATATGAAAAATTAATGTTGTACTTTTGTATCAAATATTTCTATTTTCATTCTACTAACCACACAATCATCAGATATATACTATCCATTAACTATTTGTCCTTATACTCTTGGTTCATATTAAAAATAGGGTTAATTGCATATATACCCACTAAAACTTGCATATTTGCATATATACTCAAATCATGCTTAAATTGCATTGTACATCATGCATTAAAACATTGCATTATGGGGAAATATGCAAGTTTTTAAGTTTTAATGGGTATATATGCAATTCCCCCTTAAAAATATTTAGGGCTAATAACTGTTGGAAATGTATATATTTATAAATACGTGAATGTCCGGATTCGAACTCGTAACCACGGGATTGCACACATTAGCAAATGAGAATTAAAGTTAAATAATTAATGTTAATGTTTACGATTAATTATTGCACATAAAGTCCGTCTAACGATCGTTAAGTATTTAATGGAAAATAACTAACGACCGTTAAATGAAAAGAGAAGGACTTGTAGTGTAAAATCTTAATAAGGAAAAGATATGGGTATCCCTTTGGGGCTTGTATAGTATATGGTCGGCCAAGGGGGAGGGTTCTCAACCCAAACCCTAACTTGTTCCCAAAGATTTGTATCTACTATATATACAAAGGCTAGGGTTTAGGGTTTTTCATAACTTTGTGCATTGAATTAACCCTAGATCTCTCCCTCTCCTTCTCTTGCTAGTTTCGGCCGAACCCCCCTCCTTAGGGTGTTTTGGTTTTGTTTTTTCCATAAAACAAGGACTTGTGTTAGATCTAGCAATCGCTTGATTCGTTGGTTAATTCGTGTGTACAAAACTGTGGTTGTAAGACATTATTCTTACACCTATTGGTTTGAATTGTAAAACGGTAAGGGACAACTCTTTAAACCACTTCATCTGTTTTGTTCAAAAGAGATCTGACATTTGCAAGAGGTATGTTACGCATTTAATTCAGTTAATTATTTATTTGTTATGATCTTAAGTCTTCCGCTGTGTACTCTGTGGTGTCTACATGTTTTATTGTATGTCATGTATTATAAACTCAAACAGTGGCATCACGAGCCTTGTATAACAAGTAATTAATTACTGAAACACATAAATAAAATAAACATGATTGTGTTATTATTTGTATGCGTAGATCTAGGGTTTGCAAAACCTAAACCCTAATTTTTTTTGGGGGTGGGGGGGGGGGGGGGGTGGGGGCGTTTTTTGATGCCCTAATTAGGGTTTTGTAAACTTCTGTTTTAATTAGATTAGAAACCCTAGGTCGTATGCAATTTTATGTGTATTGCGTAACTCTGTTTAATTGCATTAATTGTTAAGTGTGATTTACATCCATGATAATTAATGCATGTTTTATCATGGATCTGCTTTTATTGTATGTTTTACTTGGTTAAGTGATATACACTAAATATTATGATAGATCTTAAATTGGGGAAGACCTCAATTATTATTATTTAATCAATTATGTGCTATGTGGTATGTGTTTGATTTCGACTCACGCAATCGATGAATCGATGCATGTGGCTCACTTTGTACATTGCTGAAAACGGGTGAGAGTCTTAATTAAACATATACATATTGACAGATCTAGAATTGATTATTAATAAGATTTATCAAAAAGGTTTGCATGTGGTTATTTGATATGCATGACTTTTATTATGTTATGCATTCATTGTTTATGTGTTTATTTTAATACTTGCTTGTTGTTATGTATAACAAGGGTATTTTGATAAGAAAATAAACTGACATAAACAATGGTGAAACATGTATTTTTAAGCATAGTAATCGTAATCGTTTAATTGATTGATTTTTTGCTCAAAATAGTTAGAACGGCTCACCCATTAATGACAAACTGTGTGATGGGTATAAGGAGGGTACGCATTAAATTGTGACCCTAAAGATGAGGGTTTTTAATATGCTTCGCGCTGACCTGATTCTCCGCTCGTTTGTGCGTCTTAATGGAGCTACCAAGTATTCCTATATGTGTGCATAAAATCTTAAGGGTGAATTACTCTAATCTCTACGCGCCACTTTTGTGGTAATTATCCGAATAACTTGGGTCTTATGACTCATGCAGTAGTAGGATATAGTGGTAATTAAGGTGATTCTTTAATTGGTTATCCAATACCTCGATTAAAGTTTGATGATGAAAAGCTTAAATCATTAAAACAAGGATATAAATGTTTTAATAAAAACTATGCTACGAAGATGAATGCATGACATCTTTGTACATATTTTATTTGACATCAAAATTATTACCCTTTAATTTGAGTTATATGCCATCCAGCGAAACGGAAACACCTAAGATTACCTATTATTTGCGTGAGAACGTGACTTAAATCGTAATCAAAAGGTAAAATGTCCACGTGTCTTGAGAACGGGCATGGACGATTTTGCAGTTTCTTAAGTTGGACAACTTAATTGAGTTAGGCGGTGAGAACTGGCAACTCAAGGCTTAAGATGGGATAAAACATGTTAACATGGCAATTGAAATTGGCTATATGTAAATCCCATAAATCTAGGAATTGCAATTGATATTGGCAATTGAGCAAAAGCTCTACCATTTTGTATAAGGTTTATTACTAGCAGATCAACTGATGTGATGAGATTATGACAATTTGGATCCTAGTTTTCAATAATAATTAAATGGTTATTTGAATATGAACCTTGGGTATTTAATTGTTTATTGAAAAGGAAAATTATCAAAATACTAATTATGGTTTTTTGAACTTTTTCTGTAGATGGCTCATCAACCTGATAACACTATGAGCTTAATGAGTTCTGCTTTCAAAGATATGATTGGAAGAGACAAGCTGACTGGCCCTAATTTCAATGATTGACATCGTGCACTTAGGATCATCCTTCGTGTTGCCAAAAGACTTGATATTTTGACTACACCTCTGCCTAATGCTCCTCTCGATACGGCTACTGCTCTTGAACAAGAGGAGTATCGTGTTGCATATGAGAAGCACAATGATGTGGCGTGTATTATGCTTTCGGGGATGTCTGCTCAATTTCAAAAACAATTTGAGCACTATCCGCCTATGAGCATGCTAGATGAACTCAAGCGTATGTTTGAGAAGCCACCAGCAGCTGAACTGTATGAACTTATTGAAAAGGTTCATAGTTGCAAGCAAGAGGGGCAAATCTGTCTCCGACCACTTCCTTGAGATGAAACATCACTTGGACCAATTGGAGAAGCTCGGCTGTGGTTACTCCAACGATGTATGTGTCGGCCTCATCAATCATTCCCTTAATCAGGAACGATTTGGTGATTTTGTGCGAAATTTTAACATGCATTGCACGGGGAAGACAGTGAACGAGTTACATGCAATTCTTGTAGACTTCAAGAAGAGATTGCCAAAGAAGGCTCCTACACCTGCTGTACTAGAAATACAAGGTGGTAGGGTGAATAAGCCAAAGCCGCAAGCAAATAAAAAAGGGAAAGGAAAAGGAAAGGGAAAACAAGTTGTCATCCCACCAGCTCCTAAGAAGAACCCTGCAAAGAAAAAGGAGAATCCTAAAAGGGATTTAACTTGCCACCACTGCAACTCACCAGGTCACTGGAAGCGAAACTGTCCAGTTTATCTGAATGAGTGCCTTCAGAATAAAAATAAGATGGTGCCTAGCTCATCAGGTATTTTTATGTTTGAATTATTTTCTTTTCCTCATAAGCAAAATTCCTGGATATATGATACAGGATGTGGTACTCACATCTGTAATACATCGCAGGGACTTAGAGGAGCAAGGAAGCTGACCTGTGGAGAGAGATACTTGTACATTGGAAATGGAAAGCGTGCAGTTGTCAAAGCCATAGGGACTTTTGATTTAGTGTTGCCTTCGGGCTTAATTTTGGAACTAAATAATTGTCATTATGCACCCTCCATTGTTAGGGGTGTTATTTCAGTTTCTTTGTTAAAAGATATTGGTTTTGTGCACACTTTTACCAGTTATGGAATTTCAGTTTCTTTAAATAATGTTTTTTACTTTAATGCAATTCCTATGCTTGGTGTGTTTGAAATTGATATGGATGGTTGTGTATCCAATGAAAATAATTCGTTGTACAACATTAGCAATAAGAAGTGCAAGTCTAATTATGACTCTTCTTATCTTTGGCATTTTCGCCTTGCCCATATAGGCAAGAAACGCATGGAAAAGCTACAACACGATGGGCTTTTACAAACGGTCGATGATGAATCATTTGACAAATTCGAGTCTTGCATAGCTGGGAAGATGACAAGGAAACCTTTTTCACCACAAGTGGAAAGGGCTTCTGATCTACTTGGATTGATACACACTGATGTGTGTGGTCCACTTAGACATGTGTCAAAACGTGGTGCTACCTACTTCTTAACCTTTACAGATGATTTCAGTCGTTATGGTTATGTTTATTTAATTAAACATAAACATGAAGTCTTTGAAACATTTAAGGTTTTTAAAAGTGAAGTAGAATTACAACTCGGTAAGAAGATTAAAGCTCTTCGATCTGATAGAGGTGGTGAGTATATAAGTCAAGAGTTCAAAGATTACTTAGTTGAGTGTGGAATTATCCAGCAGCTCACATCTCCTTATACTCCACAACAAAATGGTGTATCTGAACGGAGAAATCGTACTTTACTTGACATGGTACAATCAATGTTTGAACTTACGACTTTTCCTTTTACTTTTTGGGATTATGCCCTTGAAACTGCTATTCGCATTTTGAATATGGTTCCAACGAAGAAGGTTGTTAAAACTCCATATGAAATATGGACAGGAAAAGCTCCCAACTTTTCTTACTTAAAGGTCTGGGGATGTGAGGCGTTTGTTAAACGTGACTCACCAGATAAGCTCCATGCCATATCTGTTAAGTGTATCTTTGTAGGATACCTTAAGGAAACTATGGGTTACTACTTTTACTACCCTGCTGAGAACAAAGTCATAGTGGCTAGGTATGGAGATTTCCTTGAAAGGAATCTCATATCTCAAGAACTCAGTGGGAGAGTATATGATCTGGAATATGATCAAGAAGATACAACACCTTCTGAAAATACTAGCCAACTTCAAGAAGATCCTGAAAGCTTAGGCGCTCCTCTTGAAGTTGTTCCCATTCGTAGGTCTGAAAGGACTATACGTGCACCTGACCGTCTATGTCTTAACGTAGAGGTGGAGGAAAATATAGTTGGGGATCTTAATGAACCTGCCAACTATAAGGCTGCCATGGCTGATCCTGAAAAGGATAAATGGCAGATTGCTATGCATGGGGAAATGCAATCCATGAAAGATAATGATGTCTGGATTGAAGTTGACCTTCCTCCCAATGCTAAAGTTGTTGGAAGTAAGTGGATCTTCAAAAAGAAAACTGACATGGATGGCAATGTACACACCTACAAGGCTCGTCTAGTGGCTAAAGGTTTTACTCAAACCTATGGCATTGACTATGAGGAGACATTTTCTCCTGTAGCGGACATAAGAGCTATTAGGATTCTCATAGCTATAGCTGCACATTATGACTATGAGATTTGGCAAATGGATGTCAAAACCGCTTTTCTAAATGGTCGTTTAGATGAAGACATCTATATGGCACAGCCTGAGGGGTTTGTGAATCCACTATTTCCTAACCGTGTATGCAAGCTTAAAAGGTCCATTTATGGACTAAAGCAAGCATCAAGGCAATGGAATAAAAGATTCGATGGAGAAATCAAAAGTTTTGGATTTACTCAGAATCTTGATGAGCCGTGTGTATATCACAAAGCTAGTGGGAGTCATGTTACTTTCCTTGTTCTGTATGTCGATGACATATTAATCATAGGAAATCATATACCAATTCTGAATGAGGTGAAAGTCTATCTTGGTAAATGTTTCTCGATGAAGGACTTAGGGGAAGCAGCATACATACTTGGAATCAAGATCTACAGGGATAGATCAAAGCGGCTAATTGGTTTAAGCCAAAGTGCTTACATTGACAAAATATTGAAGATATTCAATATGCAAAATTCCAAGAAGGGATTTTTGCCAATGCAAGTAAATCATGGTTTGAGCAGCCAAGGCTGTGCTTCAACACCTGCAGAGGTGGTGCGTATGAAGAAAGTTCCTTATGCTTCGGCTGTAGGATCTATCATGTATGCGGTGCGATGCACAAGGCCTGATGTGGCGTTTGCTCAAAACTTGACCAGTCGGTATCAACAGAATCCGGGTGAAATTCACTGGACTGCTGTTAAACATATTCTCAAGTACCTTAGGGCTACAAGAGATATGTTCATAGTGTATGGGGGAATCCAGAAGCAGAACTGTGTGTTACAGGTTACTGCGATGCATCCTGGAAGTGTGACAAAGATGATACGAAGTCTCAGACGGGTTACATATTTGTCATCAATGGAAGTGCTGTGGATTGGAAGAGCAAGAAACAGACAACACTTGCGATGTCTGCTACAGAAAGTGAGTACATAGCGGCGTCTGAGGCTGCCATGGAAGCTGTTTGGATAAGGATGTTTATTTTGGGGCTTGGTGTTATGTCGTCGATTGAAAATCCTATTAAAGTATATTGTGATAATTCTGCTGCAATTACTTTTGCCCATGAACCTGGAGGCATGAAGGGCACCAGACACTATCCTAGACAATATCACTATGTTCGAGAGCAAGTCGAGATAGGTGAAATTGAGTTGCTCAAAGTTCACACAGATGATAATCTAGCAGATCCTTTAACGAAGGCCTTACCTGGTGAAAAACTTAATCATTTGTCTGATAAGTTTGGACTTCGTTTAGCTAGTAGTTTCATGCCCGTCTGTGACTAAGTATTTTAGATAAAAGGATATTGTAAACATTATTATTGAAATGAAATGAAGTATTTTGTTATGTTTATTATTCATTTATTATGATGTTATCCTATATTTGCATGTTTAAATCCTTGAATAATTTAAGTTATTCTAAATAGTCCATTGTCAATCAATAACATGGGAATGATATTGAATTAAGACAAATCTGAGTATTAGTTAGAATATACTTGAAAGTATATTGATGCGTAGCATGACTAATTTCAGATGATATTCAATGAATTGAGTATAGGACTTATCTCACTCACATGATGATACTTTATGGATCTTTGTCATTAAGTATATCATGGATATTTATCCTCTGACTTGAGATACCAGTGATATGTCATGGATGTAGTACATTTTTGTGAAGCAATCTAACGCTATACGTAACTGGTAGTTATAAGGGTTGTTTTCAGAAGTGTAGCGAAATTTATGATTTCTGCTTTGTAGTCAAAACAGGATTTGTTTCCTTCAAATTTATTTTGAAGTATAATACTGCTGGGCCCCTCGTAGGATTGTTAAGATGTTTGCATGGCCATGCCCAAGGTCTTTTGGAAGGTGTTCAGAAGAATTAGTAATCTTGATCAATCACATAAAGCGAGAAACAGAATAGTTAATTAAGAAATGAGTGAGATCCATATTCTTATTAACATGGTATTAGAAACAAAAGGATGAATATGATGATGAATCATCGAAACTTGGTTTTTCTCCAGAAAATCATACACGAGTTGTACCGGGGGCATTGGCGTGTTGCTAGACGCTAACCAATGTTATTTTACGTTTTGTAAACATATCCAAGTGGGAGCTGTTGGAAATGTATATATTTATAAATACGTGAATGTCCGGATTCGAACTCGTGACTACGGGATTGCACACATTAGCGAATGAGAATTAAAGTTAAATAATTAATGTTAATGTTTACGATTAATTATTGCACATAAAGTCCGTCTAACGATCGTTAAGTATTTAACGGAAAATAACTAACGACCGTTAAATGAAAAGAAAAAGACTTGTAGTGTAAAATCTTAATAAGGAAAAGATATGGGTATCCCTTTGGGGCTTGTATATGGCCGGCCAAGGGGGAGGGTTCTCAACCCAAACCCTAACTTGTTCCCAAAGATGGATAAAAACATGTAAAAATGGACGAAAACGTGTAAAAACGGACGAAAACGTGTAAAAATGGACAAAAACATGTAAAAAAGAACGAAAACGTGTAAAAACGGACAAAAACAGACGAAAACGTATGAAAACGGACCAAACATGAAATGCCTATACAAACTCAAGGGCCAACCATGTAATTTACTAACGAAATGGTTAATCGAAGTTAGAAAAAAACCTAAATCGACAAAAAAAAAAAAAAAAAAAAAAAAAAAAAAAAAAAAGTTTGGTACCTTAAATTGAAAAGAAAAAATAAGTAGTAACATTAATTGAATTTGGACTTAAGATAAATATCTTTTTATGCAGTTCGCCCTATATCAAAATTATGATTTAGTTTTTAAAACAAAACAAGATGACTTGTTAATAGCATAACCACAATTAATGTCGTTTAGTGGCAAGACATTGATGTATTTTAAGAAGGTATGAGTAGGGATGGCAAAAAAACCCAAACCCGATGGGGAAACCCGAAACCCGAACTTATTGGGGCAGGGCGGGGCATGCTTATCGGGTTTCGGGGCGGGTTTTGGGGCCTTAACAGGGATTCTTATCGGGTTTGGGGCGGGGACGGGGCACACTATCCCCGCCCCGCCCCGCCCCGAAACATATACATATACATAAAATATTGTATTAGTATTTACGTACTAAATATAATTCTCTAATTTTTGTTAGTTTTTATCTTTGTGATATTTCAAAATGTGATCATAGAAGTTTTTTTTGTGTCATACTATTCTATAAATTGTGATTTATTTCAATGATTAATATATTACTAATGGTTTCTCGATTATTCAAGCTATTCCATAAAATCATAATGTTAATAGTGTAGAAAAAAGAATAAAGATGGAGCGACACGAGCATGATGGAGTATCACGCTAAAAAAAGACAACCCGATAAGGCCCCAATGGGGAATGGGGCGGGTTTGGGGGAGTATCTCGCCCTAATGGGGCGCCCCGATAAGATCCCCAATAGGGATTGGGGCGGGTTTGGGGATGGTTTTTGTTATCGGGTTTAGGGATGGGGATGGCCGCCCCGCCCCAAACCCGCCCTATTGCCATTCCTAGGTATGAGGCTCAAATATCACTAAATACATATCTGGCAATGCACATTTTAGTCCAAAAATAATCTTTTTCATGTAATTACTTGAAAGAGCTGGTAAAAAAAACCTTTTGTATAAGGTTTGAAATGGTGAATTTAGGTAGAATAGACCAATATATTCATTTACACCTTATTATTTGTTACTATTATTATCAAAACATTGTAATCAATTTTACGACCTTTTTAATCAAATGTTAACAAGAGTGGAAAATTTGAAGACATTACTATTTTAATGTAATGGATTTTTCATAAATTAGGTCGACACGTCATTTCTTATCACTAATTATGTCTTTTTGTTACAGAAATAGATTTCCTTAAAAATAATCAATATCCAAGTTTAGTTGTTATATTTCAAAAAAAAAAAAAGTTTAGTTGTTATTGTACGTACTACGGAGTATAATAAGAAGGGTTGAGTTATTAAGACCTCCCTAATTTTTTATTAAGACCCCTCTAGATTTTTTGTTTTTTTTTTTTTTTTTTTTTTTTTTATTTTTATAATTTTGTTTATATCAAAAAGCTATAAACCTGAAAATGCGGAACTGTAAATATAAAGTTTAATAAGCCAAACGCTTAAAACTGTCAGAAATACGGAACAGAAACTGACAAAAAACTGTGTTGTACTGAAAAAAACGGGGAACAAAGAGAATATTCTCTGGGGGATAAGATGGCAGGTTATGGGTTGGGAGGGTCTTAATAGTATGAGCCTAATAAGAATCTTCATTAATTAGTGAAAATATTAAGCAGCCCTCTTGTGACATCATACGTTGTCCACCTGTCATATAGTTGTATACATGTAACCGACACCATCTAGGAAGAAACACACATGAGACATCCCTATGCTAACTTACACCCAATCACACTAACATACGCCGAACAAGCTAACTTACGCAATTACTTCGATAGTTTTTGCATACACACAACCTAACTTAAATTTTTATTTATTTTTTATTCCTTTAAGAAAAGCAACTATTATCTCACAATAAATCAATTTTACATGTAACCTGCAACCATTTAGTTGAACTAGTTGTATACCCGCACACATCTGCGGCGATAAATATAGTTATATAATAAATGAGGAAAGTGAATATGGGGTTGTCTCACATGTAACCTTACATGCGAAACCCCCAAAACTACGTTGTTTTGACTTAATCCCTTCCTAAAATTAAAGCCCGCAATGTAAGTCTCGAGATTACGTCTTTTCGTTTATCATAACAGGCTTATAAAGAATGAAGCAATTGGATATTGTCGTCTTCCTTAATTGTGTTGCGCCTTTTTTATCATTTGACGAATCTCATAAATGAATACTTGCATATAATTGCGTATTAACAATATAAGGTATATAAAGCAAATTATTTTACTATAAACAATCAAACTACTTGCAGCTTTTCCAAGAGAACAACTATGAAAATTGTAAAAAATGCTAGTGATAAAGTTGACTGAACTTTCTTATAAAATTTAAGAAGCCATGTTTCTCTAATTGTTGTTGATATTAGAGAATACTTAACTTATGTATGTAATGCATGTTTGCTACCAATTTTTGATTGAACTTTCCTACAAAATGTACACCGAACCTTTGCTAATAGCTGTTGATATTAGACAAAATTTTCATACCACCACTACGGTTGCTGCGTCTTATGGTGATGAGACTGATCACCAAGCATGTCTTTTAAGTCATTCATTTTTGTGATTGGAGTGGTATTTTTACTATACACCTGATGTCGAGAGGTCTCGATTGTTGTCAAATACAACAACTGTGACAACTGTACGTACACGGATCACAGACTTACCAAGTGTACTCGTCATTCTAGTTGGGGTTTAGTGCCATGAAACCAACATTAATTTAATGATATATGTACTAACCTCGTGATCAACCATAGTTGGTTAAGGAGTACGATCCAGAGTGATGAAAAGAGTCGTCAAAAACCTTAGAGATCGACTTATTTTTTAGGTTTTAATTTTAGGGAGGGATTAAATCAAAACTACGTAGTTTTGGGGGTTTCGCATATAAGGTTACATGTAAGACAACCCCATATTCACTTTACTCATAATAAATATAGTAAATGAATTGCTAACCCAACTCTCCTCGCAATTCCCTACCCGCTTAGTGAATTTATTTCACAACACTCCAAATGTATATGTGTTAGTTGTACGTGTTTGTTTGGGTTTTTCGTATATTTCCCGTGACATCATTATTCTCGCATATAAAAAGACTTTCATAGTCTCTTTCCCGTCAAACACTTTACCAAAAGTAAATGATTTTGATAAATAAAGTTTGTATTGATTGAAATAAATGTTAAAGTTATAAAAATTTGAATTAAAATAAAATAAACCTACTAAAAATGTAAAAACTAAAAACTTATAAAAATATATCAAAATGGATGTTGAATTAAAGAGCACAAAATTTTAAAAAATATGGTGAAATTAGATCATAAAAAAATTAAACGAATTAAAAAATATTTAAATTTAAAAATAAAGGTGATTAATTAGTTAAGAAGTGACATGTGTCACCCCATTATTTGAGCTCTTTATTTTAGTTTGTTAGAGCTCCTCACTTTTTGTTATTTTTTAGTTAGATAAGTGACACATGTCACTCAATAATTGGAGCTCCTTATCTTAATTTTTTGTGGAGCCCACAACTTAAATGTTTTATATAGTATAGTATAGATAACATTCTTACATATAAAGTACTATTAAGACATAAGCCTTTTAGTCTCAACTTAACGTAAACTATTAAATCTTCTCCACTAAATCAAGTTTACCAAAAAAGTTTATGTAATTAAGTTATTATAAATTTTTTATTGTAGTTTCAGTGGTGGCTAAAAGGTAAAACAACTAGAATCTCAAATTTCGAAGAGTCCCAATTTTCAAGACCTAGTATATATACAAAAATTTTGTCACATGTCATTTTGGTCGTTATCTTTAGAGATCCCCGAACATAAAATTTGCCAAAAAATGTTATGTAGTCAAAAAAAATGGTCCTCTTATGTTCTACTTATAAAACCTACAAGTTGTAAAAAAACTATGCTCAATATATCAAACCTCACAAATAAAAGATGTTTTAAATGCACAGAATAAAGTTTGCACCAAACCTAAAGCAAAACGTGATTTAATGACTCTAGCTAAACATGAACTAAGTGATTTTGAGTTTCTGTTAAGAATTGCATAACGTGTTTTTTTGCAATGAATTACATTAGTAAAAATTTCAATTAAAAAATACTCGTATTAATGATGCTATCAGAGAATTAGAAGGTATTGTGTTATTTTTTATAAAACATAAAGATAACGAATTTTAAGATGCTTTCGTTTATGCATAAGAAATTGCTAAAGAAAAAAATGTATACACTAAATATAATGTAGATCAAGCTATTTCATCATTGGACCAACTTACACAGTATGAAGGTATCTCTAGTTTTCTATTTTTAGCACTGAAAATTTAAAGTTTCACTTAATTGTAACAAGCTAAAAGATAGTTTTCTTGACCTTGAAAGTTTTTTTAAGCTATAAAAATTGTTCAGATATTAACAATATAGAGATTTAAAAGTTATGAGAGAAATTATACATGTAAATATTGATACACAGATTGATATACATACTAAATTAAAAATCTAAATTATTTAACTAAAGTTAGCTTAAACTTATTTTCCAGTGACAATTGCTACTGTGAGGAGAAGTTTTTCAAAACTAAAGTCAGCTAAAAGTTAGCTTAGATTGAAAATGTCACAACTCACAACAAAGATTAAATGGATTAGCTCATTTATCGATTGAAAATTAGTTATAGCATCATGTTGATTCTATAAACTTAATCAAAGATTTCGTTTTAAAAAAAAAACTTAAAAGAAAATTTTTACAAACGATTAACTTTGATATAAAGGCCCTGTTTTGAAGTTTTGCTTTAGGTCTTCATAAAAGTTAAGCCGCTCTTGAGTAGCTTTGCATCAATATCTTTGTTTAATGTAAGATGATCAACATAAGTTTCTTTGCTTCAAAAGTTGAGTATGTTCAAGTTAGTACCAAAAAGAAAAACATAGTTTCTAATGCAAAAAAGTTAATCTTTCTGTTCTAAAATAAATGTGTACTTTCATTTAAAACCAATCAAATTGTCCTTAAATAAGATTTTATTGACGCATATTATATTAGATATATTTTTTTTTAAAAACACGTATCTGATTCATAAGTAAAAGTAACTAATTTAAAGAAATAAATTTATTCAGTTACCTTACATTCAAAATGTTTTCCGCATTTTCATAAGAACTCATCTATAACACACTCTATGGGTATGTTTGGCAAAACTAGCTGTATGCTGTAAGCTGTAAACTGTAAGCTGTAAGCTGTTAACTGCAAAACTGTTAACATGAGCTACAAGCTGTATCTTTTTTTCAATAAAAGTGTTTGGTAAGTTAGCTGTTAAATGTAATTATAAGATGTAAAATGACGTAAAAGGACATATACATAATTATAAACAAATGTTTAGAGGGTATATCAGTAATTTAAAGTTTTAACAGCTCCAAAATGTTTAAAAAGCTTCATGAATCAGCTTTTCATTTAGGAGCAATTTGTTTGAAATAAAAGCTTGAAGTTAATGCATCCAAATGTATCCAAACGGAGCTATTTATTTTAGAAGAGATTATTTTATAAAAAAAAGCTAACAGCTCCCAAATAAAGCTCTTGCCAAACATGCCCTATATCATGCTAATTTATGCCTATCATCATAACATGCACACCTATGCTTTTCCTAAAAGTTAATTGTATTTATACTCACTAAAACTTACTTATTTATATATTTATTATCCAAAACAAGTTTAAACATCATTATACATTATTTATTGAAAATTTATATTTTGAGAAAGGATAATGGTAAATCTTTCTAATTTTTATTCTTATATATCTCTTAAATCTTAATTTTGAGAAATGATAATGCTAAATCTTTCTAATTCTATAATCAAGACAAGTGATAAACTTAATGAATGAATGAGATCAAAAAGAGAAAAATAGTGAATAACACATGTTAAAATTACTTTTTCTGTTACAATGCTATTGAGACTACTGTACTTTTTAACCAATCGCATACCATCTCCACCCACTAAATTTTTTCTTAATTGATTAAAAAGTACAGTAAATTATTATTTTGATATCACAAAATGAAAAAGCGAGTAATAATTTAAAAACCAAGGTACAATATTCAAGTTTTAATACACAATTATTTTTTTCCTAAAACCCATTTGCTAACATACGCCAAATCACGCTAACATACGCCACATCTGTTCTCCTACCTAGGACTGATTACACAAAAATCCACCCCAAATTAACACAGTATAAAACCCAAAAACGCAAATTCTTTCATTAATTCATTAGTCAATAATCACCACCTACACACACTTTCCTCCCTCCAGTAAGTATCATCACCATCACCTTCACCTTCTTCACCTCTTTAATTCTAACTTATTAATTGTTTCTGTTTATAATGCTATGTATATGTGATCTATAAATTTATTTATATAATTACAATTATATGTATCTGATGAGACGCCGTTTACCGGTGACTACTTCAGTAGATCATATGGACAAAGGAACAAATAAGTCCCAACAATCTCGTGTTTGTGTCCTAGGTTTACTTTGTCTCTTTTTTTGGGGCTTTTTGTTGTACTTTCATTTCGTCGTTATTGGCGGTAGATCTTACTCGCTTTCGCCCGATCCTATAACTCCCGAACCCGTCCCTACTCGCCCTAGAGATAATACTCTAGTTATAGCTCAACCCGATAACGAAACTGAACTAGTTAGTCATGGTTTATATAATGCGGTTAGTACTGATACTAGAGATTCGGTTGTAGATCAACCGAGAAAACGTGAGCCAGAGTCAGTGGTTGAGAATGGTGATGGTAGTAGGAAGGGGGAGGAGTATCCTTTTATGAAGGCGTTAAGGACGGTGGAGAATGTGAGTGATCCATGTGGAGGGAGATATGTGTATGTGCATGATTTGCCGTCTAGGTTTAATGAGGATATGCTTAAGCAATGTAGGAGTTTAAGTAAATGGACTAATATGTGTAAGTTTACTACCAACGCCGGGCTTGGGCCGCCGTTGGAGAATGATGAAGGGGTTTTTTCGGATCATGGGTGGTATGCGACGAATCAGTTTGCGGTGGATGTGATTTTTAGTAATAGGATGAAGCAGTATGAGTGTTTGACGAAAGATTCGTCGCTTGCTGCGGCGATATTTGTGCCGTTTTATGCGGGGTTTGATATTGCGAGGTATTTATGGGGGTATAATATTTCGATGAGAGATGCTGCGTCCATTGATCTTGTTGATTGGTTGCAGAAGAGGCCGGAGTGGGGGATAATGGGGGGTAAGGATCATTTTCTTGTTGCCGGTAGGATTACGTGGGATTTTAGGAGGTTGAGTGAAGATGAAAATGATTGGGGGAATAAGCTTTTGTTTTTACCGGCTGCTAAGAATATGTCGATGCTTGTCGTGGAGTCTAGTCCGTGGAATGCTAATGATTTTGCTATTCCGTATCCTACTTATTTCCATCCGTCAAAAGACGCTGAAGTGTTTGCGTGGCAGGATCGGATGATGGGTTTAGATAGGAAGTGGCTGTTTTGTTTTGCGGGTGCCCCACGTCCCGATAATCCCAAGTCGATTAGGGGTCAGATTATTGATCAGTGCAAGAGTTCTCCTGTTGGAAAGCTGTTAGAATGTGATCTTGGCGAGAGCAAGTGTCATTCCCCTAGTAGTATAATGCAGATGTTTCAAAGCTCAGTTTTTTGTTTACAACCACAAGGTGATTCGTATACTAGAAGATCGGCTTTTGACTCGATGTTGGCTGGTTGTATCCCGGTTTTCTTTCACCCTGGTTCTGCATATACACAGTACGTGTGGCATTTACCAAAGAATTACTCAAAGTATTCCGTTTTCATCCCAGAGGACGACCTTCGGAAGAAGAATATCAGTTTAGAGGAGCGACTCAGTCAAATCCCACAAGATCAAGTCAAGAAGATGAGGGAAGAGGTTATAAATCTGATCCCGGGCCTAATTTATGCAGACCCTCGTTCAAAGCTAGACTCTCACAAAGATGCTTTTGACGTATCTGTTCAAGCGATTATCAACAAGGTGACAAGAATGAGGAAAGACATCATGGAGGGGCGTACGAATGACGATTTCATTGAAGAATTAAGTTGGAAGTATGCTTTATTAGACGAAGGTGAGTATGTTGGGGTCCATGAATGGGATCCCTTTTTCTCTAAACCAAAGCCGAATGATGGAAAGAGTGATTCAGACGGTTCTGCAGCAAAAGCAGCAGAGAATTCTTGGAAAAACGAGCAAAGAGACCACTCATGATGAAGATGTAATGAAGGTATACTGCTTATAATTTAAATGTTATTGATACGTGATGTTAGAGGTTACAATCTAGTTTGTGGTCTGCCCATTCAGTTGTTGAAGCAGGAAGTGGATGGATTATAATTTTGCCACTAATACATAGTTCTTTGTTTTGTCAGATTGTTGATTCTTTGTAATGATATTGTTATACACCTGCTATTACATAAACTCTTATTTCTCGTTTTAGTAGCACTTAAAAACCAAGAATGCGCAAGCGAAAAGATTACATTTATACTCTTTTTTTTAGCTCTGTTGTCTTATCTTAGCTACTATCGCTTTATAAACATCGCTTACTTTCATTTAGACCATAGTCAGAAGCTATGGAAGGCTTAACTGAAACCAAAATCAAGGCTTTTGCCTACAAGTACATACCACACGAATGAAATGAGAGCGGGTTTGTAAACACGAAAATGGGTTGACCTGAAACTCTCTTTCTCCTAAATTTTAGATTTTCTTATAAATTTGTGTGTGTGAAATATGATTACATAAGTTATATTACTTCAATAACTATCTAATCAAACAGGTTTTACAGATTATGAAATAGACTTTGGGTGAGTTTTAACTAATGGACCCGTGTGGCCTTTCTTTTAAGCTACTCTTCATTTTACCTTCAACGTGTTTGATATTTAACGTAACCCAATTCGTCTTATAAGTAAACGAAACAAAAATTGTTATGACTGCCAGATTGAGGTTTTTCACTGTGGTGTGGTGCCACTAGGAAAGAAAGTTTTCTGGACTATCTCACTTCCAGGCTGTAAACGTGTGTAGCACCACATTGTTCACCTTTTGCCATTTGTTAGATACAGAATTTAGTATGAATAGAAAACAGTTGACTTTGTGGTCTGGTTGTCAAGGGAACATTGTTTCATTATATATATCGTTTTTTTCTGTTTGAAATAGAATTAACGAATCATGTAAGAAATCTTCACAATACAACAGGTCCTATAGTATGATTGTGAGAGTGATTGTCAAATTTAACATTTACGACAATAATTAGTCAAACGGGTGAAACAAGCGCTAATGCAAACACGACTATAATCATCTAGCTGTGATTATTATTTGAGCTCTGTGTTCAGCACAAGGGTTTAATACATTGAGGTTCATTGGGTAAGATGACTCTAAAAAGACTCATGTTCAACATGTATACCATTCAAAGATTTAATAAGATGAAGTATACAAAATAAAAACCATTTAAAATCATATTTAAAGGATGAGAGAATTAACTAGTCACGTCATACCATTTGTAGTAAACAGTAGGTTACTTATAACTTATTTTTCTGAGAAAACAAGTGTACTTTATAGTATAGCTTAAACTATTCAAAGTTTCATAAGTAACAGACGGTCACGTTCTTCAAATAGGATGAACTCTATCATGAGTGGGTCTCTATTTAGTCTCGACAATGTCTTCTACATATTTACTTTTAGAGCAGGAGTTACGGTGGTGCCAAACTTGGTGCCAACGAGTTTGGCGCGACGCCAAGTTTGGCGCACCGTTACCTCTGTCGCGCCAAGAGGCCTCGCGCCAAAACTAACAGCCCACTTTTTTTTTTTTTTTTTTTTTTTTTTTTTTTTTTTTTTATAAATAGCCATTGCATTTAAAAAATAGAAGTTGATTTCGAAAGTTTCGTAGAGGTACTGAGCTTCTCGTGGTTAAAACTACTAAACTGAAACTTTAGATTAACTGAAAACATGAAATACATAATAACCTAAACATTAAAACTACAGATGGATCCCTAAAAACAACATAAAAACATAAAATACATAATAAAACTACTAAACACTTAAAAAAACGAGTCATCCGAGTCCAAACCATCATCACTTGTTGGCGGAGAATAAAACTCCCCATTAATGTATCGACTCTCCATTATGTCGAAAAAGTTGTCTTGGAGGTACTGAGCCTCCCGTGCTTCTTGCTCACGGCGAGCAGCCTCTTCACGTGCCTGCTCTTGCAGTATCTCCCTGACGTTTTCTTCATCTTGTTCAAACTGCCGGAGGGAAGCCTCACTTAACCCGCTTGGGTGGTTTTGAAAATCCACCTGTGGACTGTTCACAGGTGGACTTGGAACAATTGGGAGGTACGAGATGTTTTCAAACCCCACCGGGAAGACATTTTCTGGTGGTGTTGAGTAAACTTCAAACTCTGGCAGAGTTGGAAAGTTGGTTTCCGGCAAGTGATCTGGTGCCGGAAAGCTGGTTTCCGGCAACTTCTCTGGGCTGGGGAATTGCTGAGAAAAGTCTTTGCGAGACATTCTTTTTGTGTGTGAATTGTGTTATTTGTGTGTCAAACTAATGCTGGTATGATAGTATATATAGAAAACTTAACCGTTTGAATTTGAATTTAACCCGCCCAACAGTACCCGTTTTTTGAATTCGAATTTAACGTTTAAATTTGAATTACCCCGCCCAACAGTACCCAGTTTTTGAATTCGAATTTAACGTTGAAAACCACCTTTATAAATAACATCAACCACCATTTTATTTCACATCTACATCAATCCAAAAAACACACACACAAATGTCTCAAAATTTGAAGTGGAACAAGTCTGAAGAAATCTTGCTTGCGCAAGTTTGGATACAAATTTCGCAAGCTATGGATATGCAAAATAACCGTTCCGAAAATATTTTTTGGAATGACGTTATGCATATGTTCAATAATCAGACAACCGATGACCATCGTACAAAAAATTCAATCACGGGTAAATGGACGAGGATTAACGTCGATTGCAAAAGGTTCAACGCAATTTACAAACAGTTGCAGCGTCGAAGTGCTCAAAATGACCAATCTCATCTCGAAAATGCGAAACTAAGCTTCCAGCAACAATTTGGTAGAAATGAGTTCAAATATGTTCACGTTTGGGAGATTTTGAAAAATTGCCCAAATTGGGATGTCGAAGATTAATTCCAGTAGTATGTTATGTTTTTTTTAAGTTTATTGTTTTTTTTATTTCTTGTAATGTTTTTTTTTTATGAATAAAGTAATTTTAGGATATATTGTTTTTAAATTTTATAAAAAAATAAAAAATAAAAAAATTGAGTTTGGCACCAGAAATTCTGGTGCCAACGGATACCCCAGAAATGTGGTGCCAAACATTTTCTGGTGCCAAACTCAAAAACTGCTGACGTGGCAGTTTGGCACGAGAACGGCACCATACTTTGGCACCACTGTACCCAGTGCTCTTAGAACGGGGAGTATAAGCCATTCAACACTATCGAGTATTAACAAAGACAACGATTCTCATATATCTTTTTAAATTTTAGGATTTTGCTATTGTAGCTCTAACGAAGAGAAATGAAGAGGGTATAAGCCACAGAAAAGAAGAGGAGAAGAAAAAATAAATAGGTTTTTTGTTTTGTGTTCCCAAATCGGAAAGAAAATAAATAAGATGGAATCATATTATGCAGAAAATTCATCTTTTTTTTAAATCATCATAATTTGGGAAGAAGATTAAGATAGGAAATTTAATATAATTTTCTTTCCTAATTTTTTCTCTTCTGTTAAAAAAACTCGAAAACATGATTTTTTTATATATTTTTATTATTATTATTATTATTATTATTATTATTATTTTTTTATTTCCTCTCTCCTTCTCTCTAATTTAAAACTCGGGAACAGAGTAAGAGCTACGTTTAATAGTTAAAAACATGAAATGAGGGGTGGTACATTTAGTTGGTTGGCAGAAGTTAAATTCAGCGAGTGGACGATTATTCTAAAAGTACAAATAAATGATGCATGTTAGAATTTATTAAACGTAACCCTAACGGATGCGTTTAGCATTTATAGAGCATTAGAAGTAGGGGTGTTCTAAAAACTCGAGAAACCGAGCCGAACCGCTCAATCCGAAAAAAAAAAAAAAAAAAAAAAAAGGGACAAACCCGCTTATCACGATTCGATTTCGGTTTTTATTTTTAGATATCCGTGGTTAATCGAACCGAACCGTATATAATATACATGAAAGTTTTTAACTAAATATTTAAATAATTGTACAATTATTGATTATACTATTGCACTACTTTTATTGTATAACAACTTTTTTTTGCTTTTAATGCAAATATTTATTAGGCATCTATGTATGAAAATTAATTAAATTGATCGTAACCTATAATCGTCGAATAAATATTTTTTTATTAATTTGTTTCATATGTTTATTTGAATACAATTATCAATATTGCAAAAATCGGCCGATTAATCGTTAATCGGCCTTATACCTTGTTGATGTTTGAAAATCAGTGGAAAAAAATCGGCCTAGGCAAAAATCGGCCACTAATCAGTAAAAAATAGGCCGAATCGGTAAAAAATCAGTTGAATCGGTCAAAAATCGGTCGAATCAGCCAAATCGAACTAATCGGTCAACTTTTAAAAAATAATAATTTAGGCATTCTACTTAATTTGGGGATCGTTTATTTCACCTTTAACGCACAATGGGCCTCGTAATTAGAATTAGAGCCTTTTATTGATGTTTGGAAATATGGTAGGCTTGGAATCAGTTAAGATATTTAGTTTGGTCTCCAGAAATACTCAAAACTTTCAGGAAATGCCAATCTGATTAAGCAACGATTAATCCCGCCTTGACCGATTAATCGCTGCAAGGTGGTCTACCGCCCGACTACCAGTTCACGATTTTTGTAACATTGACAATTACTGTGATGGAGTAGCTTTAATATGACTCAAGTATATTCAATTTTATTGAATTTTAGTAAAATGATATTTTACGTTCTAGATCATTTTATTGTTCATACGTTTAAACTCGATTAAATGTCTACAATGGTTTACAGTAACCCGAACCGCGAGTAATCACTCATTTCGGCTACCCGCATGTCCAATTACCTGTGTAGTAGGGTTCAATTCGAAATTTCGAATAGTAAAATGAATTACCTATCCCACAATAAATAGTTAAAATCTATCAACTAACCGAACCAAACCGCCCATGAACACTCATTATATATATAGTAATTTGAGGATACAAAACGGCGACAAAATGTGTCGTTTAGGCCTGCTCCTTTTCTCCTCAGCCCAACTGTACATGGACACGTAACAACAAAAGCCCACTTTCCTCTTAAAGTACTACAACACACCACTATTTTGAATAATTGATTGATACGTATGCGGCATAGCAAATAATATTTGTATAGAAATCATTTAAAAAAAAAATGCTTAAGTACTGTTAGACACTTTTTCTAAACATTGGTACTTTAATTGCAAAATAAATTCTAATGTGACTCATAAATTTAATTTACCATTAAAAAAAAACTTTAAAAAAATGATAATGGTATAGTCAATTTTATTGACTTAGTTAATTTTACCAAAACAAACTTCTCAATTGCCTCCTAAAGAGTGTTAAGATTTGAAACTGTTAGCCCTTAATCTTCACATGTATTGCCACACGATCTTATTTTATGCATTCATATACCGAGATTCACATCAAATGATGGTTCAAATTAATTTGATTGTTTTTCATCTACCCTTGACTTGATTCTCATTATATAAGTGTATAAGTAAATTGACGTTACAAAAATATGTGACTAAAGCTAAAAGTATTAACGGAAAAAATACTACAGTGTCCCAATTTTGAACATGAAAAAAAATTGATACTATATTTTGATTTCTTCAAAGGAAATATATCACAAATTATCATGTACATTTTATTTATATTAGTTTCTTTTAGAACGACATCTTTTTACAACCTGCGTCACCTGTTTTATAAACTCTATTTCACATATTTTCAGTGAGACTTGAACCGATAACTTTTAAGTAGATGAGTCACTCGCATACCGTTAGAAAAAAAAACCTTTGGTCATGTACATTTATTGTTAATTAACTTAAAAAGTTTTTCAACAAATAGGGTGTTTTCTCTGAGGTCAATACATCGACAACTTTCTGTGCAATTCAACGCTGACAAGGTATATCGATAAATATAAAATACCCCGCCGCAACGCGGCGGCATCGTAGCAATCCTTGTTCTTATAAATCCTAATTGCCAGTCAGAACGACTCTATTTCCTGTCATTTTGGGCTACGTCAATTCTTGGCCCAATTTTTTTTCAAGCCCATTTCTTTGTCCGGTCCATTTTTTTTTTAAATATTTTATTGACCTTCCTGATTCTTCTCACACCCTCATCACTCATTCAAGATAAAATATATTCATAATATTCATGCAACTATGACCAAATGAAAAGAACGAGATAGATAGGTCCCGCGCGTTGCCGCGGGGTGTTTTTTTCATGTTTTCTGAGTCACTTAAGTAGGCTGCTGGAGGCGTGCGTGTCGTAATTTTATTTGTATTATTACGCTACGCATGATTGTATTCGATAGTAGAAATACACATCCATAAATCTAATCTCCAGACCAATTTATTTATATATAACTGAAACTTTCATAAAACTGGACATATTTGTCCCCTATAGTTTAAAAAAAATTTATGATAATTTTTAAAGTTATTTGATAGGTTAAGGGTGTGTTTTGAAAGTTTTTTTTATTTAAAAACTATATATAGATATTAAACTTCAACATTTTTTATAAAATTATATGTATGTCAAAAGCATATCAATATTGGGCTCTTTTTGTTCATTATCGAGAGACCTTCTTGGCGGTATTTTTTTAATCAAGAAATCGCGAGGTATCTGTAAGCTACACGATAAATAAAGTTTGTTATATAAAAAAGTCATAAATAATAAGAAGTTTAGGGGCTGTTTCGTAATTTACTTTTTTCACTTTTATATATATAATAGTTTTTGAATTTTTTAATGTAAGGACCAATGGAATGGGATTACTTCATGGCAAGTTTCATTGCCAAATGATAGTATATATAAATATTTTGATAATTTACGCAACCATCTCATTACTTATAAGTACCTTTGTCAATGTGGCTGTAGCCACTCTTATTTTTGACATCTCCACACCCAATAAGAGTTTCATGAACAGTGAAATGTACAGTAACTAACGGTGGTTAATTTTTTTTTTTAATACTTTTTAAAAAACGAAAATGCGACAAAAGTCCTGACGTTTAACTTGTGCTGCAAAATAGGTCCTCTAGGGACTAACAATGTAAAACAAAATTACGTAATTGGTCCTTCATGTTATATACTCGTTACACAAACAGTCCTACTAACGGCCGTTACTTAACGCAGTAACTAACGGTCGTTACTTTTTTTCTTTTTTGTTTTTTTTTTAAATACTTTTTAAAAAAACGAAAATGCGACAAGAGTCCCTGAGGTTTAACTTGCGTTTAGGCCCTGTAGGGACTAACGATGTAAAAATAATTACATAATTGGTCCTTCACGTTAGATGTTCGTTACACAAACAGTCCTATTAACGGTCGTTACTTAACAGTTGTTAAATAACGACATTCTATCACTTTTAATTAAGAAGCTCTATATAAAACGCAACGCAGCCAAGGCTTGATAACATACTTTTTGGTAAATTCGCAACCGCTTAATTATATTGTTCACGCTTCAAATACTAAACATATCTAATAGAAACACACTTAGCTCGAGCGTTAAATAATATTTCTGTATGCAAACACCCCGCTGTGAAGCTCGGGCTAAAAACCTTGTGTTAGACATTTTGAAATGTTTGTAATTTTGTTCACAAAACAATCCGTTCAAATCTAATCTTCAAAAAAAAGGTACATAAAAATATATATGAAAAAACAATATTGCAACAAAAACACCACATGATTGCAACAATTTATTTAAAAAAAAAAAAAAAAAAAAAAAAAGGTGCTTCAACAAAATGTAAACAACAAAACAAAATTGCCAAAAAAAAAAGGTGCTTCAACCTCGTTTTCTTTCTATAAACCGTTAGCCAAATACATTATCTGGCCCCCAAATGATCCAACTCTTAAACATCAGTAAATCTAATGTCCAAGAGCCGGCCCATACTTATTACGATCTAATGGGCCCAAAAAACAGCACTCTGACTCTCTGAGTCTGAACTCTTTCGTATTCCCAATTTCCCACACGCATGAAATGCAATAATGCACGTATTGGACAAGTATTTCTATTTTGTAGACCTTTAGCCATTGCAAATACTCAAATCAAGTTAAACACTCATATATAGACAACTACTATGATCAACGAGGAAGATGATATCAGTACCAAAATCTAACACAAAATTTCTTGTCCTTGGCCTCGTGAGATGGTAATTCGATGATTGTCGGTATACACGATTGTGTTATGTAAGGTAACTATGGTACCTGGCATCAAGATCCATAAGTCCAAGTATTCATACTTTAGAAAGTCTTCCTAACACACTACACTATAAATACATTTCATAGTGTCCTTGCGGATGACAGAATTTGAACTCATAACTATTTGGTTGTAAAGCATTTACATTCTGACGGATACTGCTAGGTCAAAAGTCCATTAGTAAGATAATTGTGGTATTTTTGGTGTATGAAACCGAGTCCAAAATTTACATTCTCACGGATACCGCTAGGTCAAAAGTCCAGTAGTAAGGTAATCATGGTATTTTTGGTGGACAAAACCGAGTCCAAGTCAGTCGCCACAAATTCGGGACCAAACTAAACTCATGTTCTTATATAATCTTAATACAAATGATTCATAGTAAAGACTCGTGAAACTAAACATTAATCTTCTTCTTATATAAGATGGTAGATATATAATTTGGTGGTTGCTACAAACAAATTTCTGTTAGAGAGAATTTTGGAGCCTGTTAAGAAATAAATGTACTTGATATGCAACTATAATAAATGATGGAGCCCTTTGGCCATAAATGAGTGTACAAAATGTCACTCACAAATATTCCCAAACAAAATACCCATAAACCCAAAACTAGCAATCCGTATTTCCTTTTATAAAAACACGGTATTGCATGTTCTTATAATTAAAGTCAAAATATAGCAAATAACAACCAACAAACACCCAACAATTTATTGCATTACCAAAAGTCATGTTATGAGACAAATGGCTTAGTACTTAGAGGGAATGTACACACCATGTATTGACCTAATGGACATGACCACGAAAACTTGATTGTACCGAACACGAGTCGAACTTAACAATCTTATAAATCTTTATCGACATGTTTGTTTTCGATTAATAGAACCTAACATTGAATATATGTGAATGCTGAGACCATATAAGTGATCACTGTCCATGCCAACCTCCTTGAAACAGAGGCCTTTACTCGGTTTAAGTCTGTTTGGCGGTGATCGAATTCAAACTCTGTAAATTAATGAGTGTAAATATGGTAATTGATTTCTAGAAAACCAAACTGGACAGATACATTTTAATAAATTGAAGCCTACAAAAATAACCCATTTATGCTAAAACCAAATAAACAAGACCCATAAATTAAAAAATGCTAAATAAATCACCAACTATTAACTCAAATATTGGTTCATAGTACTGTAGTAAACCCAAACAAAAAACATCTCGTGAAAACCAAGCTCCTTGAGGAGCCAAACACCCCCACACTCACAATCATCACTCTCTATGCAACAAAAGATACTCGTGAACAAGAGCTCTTAATTTTCACGAGTTTTATCCATTTTTCTCTCAGACTCTTTTCAGACATTTGAATATTCTTCACTTTCCATAAATACCACCCAAAATGCACCTTTTCTTCATAACAAACTTAACCAACTATGCCTTTCAAAACCTTCCTTTTTAGTACTATTTTACTCATGTGCTTCTTTTCTACACTAGCTTCACCTCATCAGCCTCTTAAAACATACATTGTTCAGCTCCATCCTGAAGCAATGTCAGCATCCGTTTTCGCGTCCAAGCATCATTGGCATCTCTCGTTTCTTGAGAAAACCGTGGATGACCCGTCTTCTCGTTTGCTTTACTCTTATGAGTCTGCCATGGAGGGTTTTGCAGCTCAGCTTTCGGAGCATGAGTTGGAGTTGGTAAGTAAAATGCAGCATGTTGTGGCTGTAAGACCGGACCGGGTGCATAAAGTTCATACCACTTATTCTTATAAGTTCTTGGGGTTGAGCCCGACGAATGAAGATGGTGCATGGGTTAAGTCGGGGTTTGGTCGAGGGTCGATCATTGGAGTACTTGATACTGGGGTATGGCCCGAGAGCCCGAGTTTTGTTGACCACGGAATGCCACCTGTTCCTAAGAAATGGAAAGGCATTTGCCAACAAGGCGAAGATTTTAGTACTTTGAATTGCAATAGGAAGATTATTGGTGCACGGTATTTTAGCAAAGGGCACCGTGTGGCTTCGTCGACTCCTTCTGAAAGTGAATTCTCTGAGTACTTATCGCCACGGGATTCACATGGACATGGGACCCATACAGCATCGACCGCAGCAGGGTCCACAGTCCCGATGGCGAGCGTGCTCGGGAATGGAGCAGGTGAGGCAAGAGGTATGGCACCAGGAGCCCATATTGCGATTTACAAAGTCTGTTGGTATAGTGGATGTTACAGTTCGGATATTTTGGCTGCAATGGATGTAGCAATCAGAGACGGGGTTGATGTCCTGTCACTATCACTTGGCGGGTTTCCAATTCCGCTGTATGATGACAGCATTGCCATTGGTAGCTTTCGTGCTATGGAGCATAAGATATCTGTTATATGTGCTGCTGGGAACAATGGGCCGATTGCAAACTCAGTTGCCAATGTGGCTCCATGGGTTCTAACCGTTGGTGCTAGCACACTTGACCGAAGGTTCCCAGCTGTAGTTCGTACAGGCAATGGAAAGATGATATATGGTGAATCAATGTACCCTGGGAATTTTCACCTGGATTCTGAAAAACGGGTCGAAGTTGTTTACTTAGCGGGAGGAGATAGGGGAAGCAATTATTGCTTCAAGGATTCTCTTCCACGAGATAAAGTAGAAGGAAAAATGGTGGTTTGTGACCGAGGGGTTAACGGGAGAGCAGAAAAAGGTCAAGTGGTCAAGGATTCTGGTGGGGCCGCCATGATCCTGGTGAACACGGAGATAAACATGGAAGAAGACTCAATCGATGCACATGTCCTACCAGCAACATTGATCGGTTTTTCAGAGTCAGTTCAATTAAAGAGTTATATTAACTCTACAAGAAGACCTACTGCTCGTATTATATTTGGTGGAACAGTAATCGGGAGATCAAGAGCACCTTCTGTAGCTCAGTTTTCATCACGGGGACCAAATTTTTATGACCCCGTGATACCAAAACCAGATGTCATTGCGCCAGGAGTTAACATTGTAGCAGCGTGGCCACAGAACTTGGGTCCCTCAGCTTTACCAGAAGATTCTAGAAGAGTCAACTTCACGGTAATGTCTGGGACGTCTATGTCATGCCCTCACGTTGGTGGGCTTGCAGCTTTGATAAGGTCCGGACATCCGAAATGGAGCCCGGCTGCTATCAAATCGGCACTTATGACATCAGCATACGTAACAGACAGGTATGGGAAGCCTATAATGGATGCAGACAAGCCTGCTGGGATTCTTGCTATGGGTTCAGGACACGTGAATCCTGAACGAGCCATAGAACCTGGACTGATATATGACATTACTCCAAATGAATATATCGTTCATTTATGTACCATCAAGTATAAAAAATCAGAGATTTTTACTATTACTCACAGGAACGTGAGTTGTCAAGATATCATGAAAAAGAACAGGGGTTTTAGTCTGAACTACCCTTCAATTTCTGTGATTTTTAAATCGGGAATGAATACTAAGATGATAAAAAGGCGTGTGACAAACGTGGGAGAACCTAAGTCAGTTTACACAGTTAAAGTGGTCCCGCCAGAAGGAGTTAAAGTACGTGTGAGACCAAGCAAGCTGACATTTACACGTTCGAACCAGAGTTTGAGCTACCGAGTTTGGTTCATTTCAAAGATACCGACAGGGTCTAAAAGAGTAAAGTTCGGCCAAGGGGAGCTGACTTGGGTGAACACGAAGGATAACCGAATCAAGATTAGAAGTCCAATTCTAGTCACAATGTCATCTAACAAGAAGCATAACACCTAGGGTCATTTTTATTTTAAAGTATTGTTGGATTCTTTATCATTTGATAAAGACTCGATGATTCAACATAAAGAATGTATCATTTCATGTCATTCATGCTCTCAGAAATGACACAAATAGCAATATATTCAAAATTCCATGAACCGAAACAAATCAGACTCTTTCAGTTTATCAAAAAATCGAAACTTTATGAATGGGAATGTAAAGGGTCAGCAGATAGTACTCATATTAGGTCTACCTATGCCACTAAATGATATCTCAAATGTGTCACATTTTCGGATGACCTAATTGCAGTAAAACAAAACACAATAATAGTGAAAAAATATACATTGCCTTTTTAACTTTTGACGAATTGCAAGCCGTTGACATTCGCATAACGCTCCATAAACCTCATGAACCTGTCCCAGTCTCGTGGGGTCCGCATCACATATTTGGCTTCTATTCCTGCTGGTCTCCCGTTGACGAATTTTGCACTGACGTCAACTGACTGAAGTGTTCCTTCTTCATCAATCATGAAAAATCCAGTAATGTCTCCAACTTCACCTGACGAGTCAAAAACAGATGGTTGGTCAAACCTGAAAATGGCCTGACCATTAGTCCCGTCTCTTGATTTGGTTAGCTTCACGTCTGGTATTGTTTGTTCATCTCTGCCTGGTATGAACTGAATTGATGGCTTAACCATTTGTATGGTTAGTGTAAATGTGCGAGAGGTACTTAGCCTTTGAGGAGTTTGCTTAAAAATCGGCATGGTCAATGCTTGACCATTGAATGAAGAACGTGAACTGTGACAAATAGCTGCTGATGTCATCCCTGTGCACAAGCAAGCGAATATGTATCAAATACGAAAAAACCATGTTCTACAACTACTTTTTCTAACTGGCCTAATCCGATATCAAATTGAGAGTTAGGAATCACAAAAATGCAACTTCCCCGAATGTGGCCAAATTGGATCCGAAAATGATAAATTTTCTAGTGGAAAATAAACCTGTCTACATTAACATGCCAATACTATCATCATAATTTCTATCAAGATTTTTTATAATATATACAAAAGTACTAGATGGTTGAAAACGTGTAAATAGTCGATTAAACGACATCATGATCAAGAAGTATTAGAAAGACATCACGCAAAGAAGCAAATGGTATTTCATCGGGGTTAGGCAATACATTGAACGTGATTATTTGATATGGAATAATAAAAATTGGATTATAACAGAGAAGATAGCGTTTGGATGTGCTTTTGCTATTTGTCTTCGTGATAATATTTGGTAAACTTATTTAAGGACAAGATATAACATGATATCTAAATCATCAGGTAACAAGAACCAACCATTGCTGCATTTACTCATTATCGGTTGGTTATCAATTGATGTTCTTAAAGCTTTTTGAAACAAACACTAAACTATACTGAAACACAGCTATAATCAGACAAGCAGTCCCAAACACTCCCTAGCTAGAAACATACTATTTGTCACTCAAAAACACTATAATCACATACTGAGCTTACTCCAAAATACTCATCCGTTTCACCATGCAATGCCTAATCTATACCGCTTATAATGCATGCATAACTTTTCCTTAAACTTAAAATCCTTAAATTTGAGTAATGTGGAAAACCTATAATACATTTGATTAAAATGGTAACAACATCCAACACTAAATTAAAAGTTATATATTGTTTAATACTCAAACTTTTATCATTTTTCGTTTATAACCCATAAACTATATTGTCACGATGACAATAAATTGAACTTGTAAGTGTTGCATCAAGAGTCACACCAGAGCTGCAAGTTCCAAAGTATAACTATTTGCCGCTATATACCATCGGTTTGCGCGAGTATATAAGCATTTTCAAAAACACTAACCAAAACATAGATACAAAAATATTAGTACCAACTCATAAACTAAGGATTGTTTACACATGTTAACGTCTAATATAATAACTTAAAAAAAATAATGATTGAAACAAGCAGTTAACAAATATTGAAATGTAGTACCTTGAAGAAAACGAGGTTTATTATGACAAGAATGAGAGACAGGTGAAGAAAATGCTGCCATAGTTTGAAAAGTCGCCATTGTTGTAGCAGGAGTAGTAGATGCCACAAAGGACCAAATGATGGTATTTTTATGGTTGAACTAGTGCAATTGCAACTGTTGGTGTTTGTGTGTTCAAATGGTGACCATTCAGTTGGAGGGATAAGAAGATTACTTCTTTCCACACCAAATTATGTCATGTCAAGTATATTTTTGCTTCCTTTGTATGCAACTAATGCATCAAGAATTGTATCTTATCTTGGGTTATAACAATCATCACTTATGTATAAAACACATTTTATTAAAACAAAATTTGTTTACCACTATTTTATAAAATTCAATTTTAATCTATTAAATATATAAATACTTATTTACAATTTAAATCATTAATTTTATTCGCTCTTAGTTACTCTATACTTACATATACAAAAAAGTCGCACACATAAATTAACGCTACTATACACCGTCGTCGCTATACGTGAGTAATCATCTAGTTTTTTTTTGTTTGTTTTTTTTTTTTTTTTTTTAAACCAACTTACTTTAAGCCTCGTCAGTTACGTAGTGTTACGTGTGTACATTTAAGTTAAAAACACACCGTTAATTACAAATAACCTGTGCTTGGACATTTGTTCGAGTTTCCTTGCTTAAATTTCACCAGTATCTATACTACTATATAAAACATTTAAGTTGTGGGCTCCACAAAAAATTAAGATAAGAAGCTTCAATCATTGAGTGACATGTGTTACTTCTCTAACTAAAAAATAACAAAAAGAGAGGATCTTTAACAAACTAAAATAAAGAGCTCCAATAATGGGGTGACACATGTCACTTCTTAACTAATTAATCACATTTATTTTTAAATTTAAATATCTTTTAATTCGTTTAATTTTTTATGATCTAATTTCACCATATTTTTTAAAATTTTGTGCTCTTTAATTCAATATCCACTTTGATATATTTTTATGAGTTTTTAGTTTTTTATATTTTTAGTAGGTTTATTTTATTTTGATTCAAATTTTTATAACTTTAACCTTTATTTCAATAAATACAAATTTTATTTATCAAAATCATTTACTTTTGGGAAAGTGTTTGACGGGAAAGAGATTGTGAAGGTCTTTTTATATGCGGGAATAATGATGTCACGGGAAAGATACGTAAAACCCAAACAAACACGTACAACTAACACATATACAATTGGAGTGTTGTGAAATGAATTCACTAAGCGGGTAGGGAATTGCGAGGAGAGTTAGGTTAACAATTCATTTAATATATTTATTATATAACTATATTTATCGCCGCCGCTGTGCGCGGGTATCCAAGTATATAAGTAATTGACTAATTGCTCTTAAGTTTTTGCATATATAAACGTCACGTATGATATATTAGTTAAAGTATGTTCTGACAATTTTTGGGCTTTAAATGAATTGAACAAACCTAAATGAGGTTTAAAACAAGTGGATACTACCACTTAAACGAATGTAAGTTTCTATTCATGTACGTTCATCAGATAAAAAAGCTTGGAACGTAAACGAACAAAGAATTTCATTATCAAGCAAATAAACGTAGATAGATAAACACAAGGAACCATCACAAACATAAATGAGATAGCAAGATGTTTGTTTATGTACATTCACTATCATTCTTGTTCATGTATGTACGTTTATTGTACTGGCCAAATCGAGGACATGACAAGTTTGCGTAGTCGAGCAAATTCTTGTACGAATGACAGATTCGGTTTCACTGGAACGGATTCGAGCTTAGTATGATTTGGTTGGACCAGTAACCGATGCTATTTGGAGTGGGCTCATCTGCTCAGGTGGGCTTATCCTTAAAACATGTGATTAGACACTATATATGTTAGTCATCTACCTTCTTATAACAGTTGGGCCTTAAAATTTTTTATTGCCCAAAAAAGTATTAGAAGAGTATCAACGGTTCGGTTAATTTCCCCCCCCCCCCCCCCCCCCCCCCCCCCCTCTCACCCCTTAACTTGAGTTGGATCATTAGGAAAATTCAAAGCCATTCTAAAGTGATAACAAAATTTTCCGATAAAAGTGATTAAGTGGGTGCTCTAGTAAAACGTTTAACAACTTAACATTTACAAAAATATGTATACCTGAAAGGCTGAAATCAAAACACTATGAATGTCCAAATTCTTATTCTAATCTATAACCAATGCGTGTATGTGTAACTTTGATGTCACATATGAAATAAGTGTACAAATTGGTTAAGTAGATTGACTGTTTTCAAGTATCGGTTTACAAGTTTTATATTGTTAGCTTCGCCTTAACTCAAACGTGTTAGTTCTTGCATTATGTTGACACAAAAAACACACACACACTGCACAATGAGCCTAGCTAGACCTTATTGAACCTTATTGACTACCTTACGAGTAGTATTTTTTTGATCAACAAGTATTGTATATGGGTATACATATATGTGTACGTGTAAATTTAGCGAATATTGAGCTATGGCTATCCCGAATGTAAGCATGTGCCTCACTAGTCACTGCCCTCGCACTCTCTCTCTACAATTATACAAATCTAAGGTCATGGGTTAGAAGTTAATTGTGAGTTGTGATACCCATGTGAGTGCATCTTCTTCTACTAATCAATCTTCAAAAATCCTTAACAAATTAAATACCATATCAATTTCCTTAAATATAATATTTCCACTATCCATTTAGTGGTCTACCCAATTGTTTTAAAATGATGCTCATGGTTACATAAGCAAATTATTGGTAATAATAGAGATTATGTTTTAAAAACTTGCATGTTATATGATCCGTAATACTTATGTAAATTTTGATCACACCGGCATACATTAGTGCGTTGCGTACATACATACATACACACACGTTGGTGCGTAAGATTTATGCATTCGTGACATGATTGATCATTGGATAATTAATCATGATGGTTTAAATTCTACATTTTGTTGGTCACAAAAATGATATGTAAGTAATTGTGCCTCTAATCTTATATCAATGGTTTAATCAATATGTTAGTGACTGTTTTCCAACATGCACAGAAAAATGAAATTTGGGTTAAACAAATACAGTGTTCTGTCTCTAATAATAGGATGAAGGGAGGTGGTGAAAGATGGCTTTTTCACATGGGCATAACCTTTTGATGCCACAAAGTGACACACCACTCTCTCTAATTTTATTACTTAAATATTGAGTAATCACATGTTAGCATGTGAGATTGTGCATCTTCATGTATTTGCAACCATCAATTATTCATCATATGCCCATCACTCTTTGCATAGCCCTTTTCTTCAACAATCCATAAACTTTACATAATAATTCATTCAAAAGCCATATTTGTTGGATTATATAAAATCTTGGTTTAAAATATTCATATTAATAACAAAAAAGTTCTCATTATTAGAAGGACATGACATGAAGAGTTTAAAAATATCATTTTAACATGAAAAACAAAGATTGAGCCATTATTGTTGCTTTGGGTTGGATAACAAAATTAATATACATGTAAATAAGTGCTAGTATACCAAATTCAAGACAATTATAATACAAATAATACCATGAGTGTATCTTACATGTATTATATGTAATAATGATAATGTGTGGGGTTGGTTATTGAGTGTTTTTGACTCATAAATCATGAATCTTTGTCATAACTTGTGATTAAAACTAAAGAAACTAGATAGTGAGAATGTTTTATTTATGTAATTTTCAAATCAAATAAAGTTTTTAAGGATTCATCTTTTATTAAGTTCGCTTTTAATCTTAGATTGTGTTGTACAATCTACCTTCACTCATAAGCAACTCCGTATATACCCACAACTCGCCATCATTTAAAAGCATGAGAATAAATACTAAATTCCAATTTTGAATAAGAATAAGATTCCAACTGTATAAAAAAAAGTCAATCTAAGGAAGAGTGTGTTAAACACCTCAATAGTTGCCAATAAATTGTGTCATATAGTTATCTATCTCATGAAATTAAGACAAAAATAAGCATATATATGTCTGTTAAGTTACTAGTTATTGACAGTGATATACCGTGACGGAGCCAAGACTCTAATTGACCAGGTTCACAAAAATGAAATTACGATAATACAATGGACTAACTAAACGATACGTGAACCACAATATTATGGCTTCTAGGTTCATTTCAGAAAAATCAAGATGTTTGATAAACAAGATTGCACTACGCGGAGAAAATCTATGTGGTTCATGAGAACCTCCTTGGTCCGCCCTTGGTGATATACTCGGTGACTATTGTGGAAACCAACGGGACATTAGCAATTAAACAAATGTGCCCTTTGGTAGACCTTTTCTAACTCTCATACCTCACCGAAATGCAATTGCAAATAGCCACATTTTATTGTAAACATGCCACAAACTCACAAAGTGTGGTGACTATTGAGGAAACCAGTGGGACATTAGCAATTAAACAAATGTGCCCTTTTGTAGACCTTTTCTTACTCTCATACCTCACCAAAATGCTATTGCAAATAGACACATTTATTGTAAACATACCACAAAGTGCAGAACCTGAGAACCATGGATATAGTTTTTATGTATAGTGCAGGCTGAAATAAACAAAATATAGGTTGAGAAATCAATTCAAAACTGACCCGTTTGACCTGAACTCCAAAGCAGTGTTATCCTTGAGGGTGAGCGAGGTGGGCAACCGCCCACAGCCCTCAAATTTCAAGAGCCCTCAAATTTACCTCTAACATGCATAATATATAAATAAACATAAATAAACATGTATTTTGTTTTTTAAAACTGCTATATGCAGACAAAAAATAGTTGGATTTTGGTGAAGAAGATAATCCTAATGTGCTCTTTGATGCTGAGATACTAACACTATGAACAAGGCAGTCCTCAAGAATTCGAAAACCCTTAAATAATAGTTAATATGATTATTGAAAACTTAACTGTCACGTCCCTATCTGATACTACGTTTTATCACCTGATCATTTCTTTATTCTTTTCACTCCTATACTTTATATCTTTACGTATGTTTTTTTAAATTAAGCCAATTTGAAATTTTTAGACAAAAGGCGTTACCAATTTAGGTTGTACAATACGCTAGGCCTTCGGAACAAAGGTGATTCAGTTCATTTTTTTTAATCATTGATGCTAATTTTAATTTAGTTAATTATTTGAATAAGTTTTGTTACATTTTCATAAGGTCTGCTTTCTATTTTGGAGCAAATTGACTACGAAGATTTGATTGCAGATTTTGCATAAAAAATTATCAGAAAGATAACGCTTTTTATATATTTAGTTCGTATTGTATCTAATTAAAAGTTTGAAATTTTTATTTAGCGTTGAACCTTGAGGGCCTCACTTTTATTTCCGCCAGGGCCTCCGAATTCTCAAGGACTACCAGCTCAAAAGTTACCCATTCTAACATGATACTTGACTCGGCATATATCAATTATTTGATGTAATCTTATAATTTACTCGTTTTGGCATTATACTATCAGACTGCACGCAATCCTTTCGACCTGATAACTAAATTTGCCCAGTTTAACATGATACTCGACTCATCAAATAGCGATCCCGATCACTTTGATTTTCGACTCATTAGACAATTTTGTATATATGTACGTATATATCATTTATATTTAAGTTGACAAATGAGTTTAGGAAGAAAACACATTCTTTCCCATGTTCATGTCGGATTATTATTAAATACATCCAAAATTTCCCAGACTGTCCCATTACCTCCAAGATCTCAACTTCCTCATCTATTTCTTTCTTAACATTATTATTTTATAAATAAAAAACAAATTAAATAAATCATCCCCATGTTATCTGCTTAACTACTACTACTAGTACTAGCTACTTACAAATAATATATCATTACCACTTCACTTCCATTCATCTTCTAAGATCCAAAAAATGATCAAAATTCAACACAAATACAACAAACCTTAGAAAAACAAACCAAATTTCAAGAAACTAAAACAACAACTAAAGATCATCATCATCATGTCAAAACCTTATTTTTTGGTCTTGTTCTTGTTTGTGTTCTTATTTTTGGTGTCTGCAAAGGTGACGGAAGTCAATAACGAAGCGACGATCTTGTTATCGATAAAATCACACCTTATCGACCCTCTAGACCAGCTTAAAGATTGGAAGATTAGTCAAGAACACAATGCACATTGTAACTGGACCGGCATTGTGTGTAATTCTTTTGGAAGAGTCGAAAAGCTTGATCTTTCGAAAAGGAACATAAGTGGTCGTGTTTCTGATGACATACAACGTTTGTCTAGTCTTACTATGATAAATATATGTTGTAACGGGTTCACGTCTTCGTTACCTAAGTCGTTTTCTAATCTTACGTTGCTTGAAACGTTGGATGTGAGTCAAAATTACTTTGTTGATGCGTTTCCTAGAGGTTTAGGAATGGCGCTTGGGTTGACTTTACTTAACGCGTCTAGTAATAATTTTTCGGGTGATATTCCTGAAGATCTTGGGAATAATACGGTGCTCGAGACGTTGGATTTTCGTGGGAATTATTTCATAGGTTCGATTCCTGTTTCATTTAGGAATTTGAAAAAGTTGACGTTTCTTGGGCTTTCAGGGAATAATCTAACGGGACCTATCCCGAAAGAGATTGGTGAGCTTTCGTCTTTGGAAAGTATTGTCATTGGGTATAATGAGTTTACGGGTGGTATTCCTGCAGAGTTCGGGAATTTAACGAATTTGAAGTATCTTGATTTGGCATATGGGAACCTTGGGGGTTCGATACCCCGGGAGATTGGGAATTTAAAGGGGTTGGAAGCGATATATTTGTACAAAAACAATTTGGTAGGAAAGATTCCTAGCGAGATTGGGAAATTGACTTCCTTGACTCAGCTGGATTTCTCCGATAACTTGTTATCAGGAGAGCTTCCAGCTGAGATATCGGAATTGAAGAGCTTACAGCTCTTCAATGTGATGTCAAACAAGCTAACGGGTTCTGTTCCATCAGGGATTAGTAACTTGTCTCAGCTTGGTGTTCTCGAGCTGTGGAACAATTCCTTTTCCGGTTCACTCCCGAAAGATCTTGGCCTAAATTCCCCTCTTGAATGGGTCGATTTATCGTCCAATTCCTTCACAGGACCCATTCCAGAAAGCATTTGCCACCAAGGTAATCTCACAAAACTAATTCTATTCAATAACGAGTTTTCAGGCCCGATTCCAATCGGCTTAGCCACATGTAACTCATTAGTACGAGTTCGCATGCAAAACAATTTCCTTTCGGGGGTAATTCCCGTTGGGTTTGGTAGCCTTGACAAGCTTCAAAGGCTAGAGTTAGCAAACAACAATCTCACGGGTCAAATCCCGAATGATATTTCATTATCGACTTCCCTTTCGTTCATAGATTTATCCCGAAACCAACTTCAGTCATCACTTCCTTCCTCAATCCTCTCGATCCCAAACCTCCAAAACTTTTTAGTTTCCGAAAACAACTTAATCGGGAAAATCCCGAGTCAGTTCCAAGACTTCCCTTCTCTTTCGATGCTCGATCTTTCTTCAAACCATTTCACAGGTACTATTCCATCGAGTATCGCCTCGTGCCAGAAGTTAGTATACTTAAACCTCCGAAACAACGAACTAACAGGAGAAATCCCTGTCCCGATTTCCATGATGGGGACACTCGCGGTTCTTGATCTGTCCAACAACTCCTTAACAGGAGGAATCCCTGAAAACTTCGGGAATTCCCCTGCATTGGAGTCACTAAATGTATCATACAACAGACTGCAAGGTCCTGTCCCTGAAAATGGGATGCTTAGGACTATAAACCCGAGTGATCTCGTGGGAAACACGGGCCTGTGTGGTAACGTGCTAGCTCCATGCACTGGTGATATGAGTTCAGATTCACATCACAAGGGTTTTCACACGAAACACGTGATCGCGGGATGGGTTATAGGAATGTCTGTGGTCTTGGCTGTTTTGGTTGCGTTATTTGCGGGTAAGACTTTATACAGGAAATGGTACACGAATGGGGGCTGTTTTGAGGAAAGGTTCGAGATGGGCAAAGGCGAGTGGCCTTGGAGACTAATGGCATTTCAGAAACTGAACTTTAATAGTAATGATATATTGAATTGTGTTAAGGAGTCAAATGTGATAGGAATGGGAGCCACGGGTGTCGTTTACAAAGCTGAGATCGAACGAAACAACACCGTGGTAGCTGTTAAAAAGCTATGGAGCACGAAGAACGACATTGAGTTAGGCAGCAGTGCAGGGGATTTTGTTGGGGAGGTTAATGTACTAGGGAAACTTCGACACCGGAACATTGTAAGATTACTTGGATATCTTCACAACGACACAAATGCAATGATTGTCTATGAGTACATGACAAATGGAAGTCTAGGTGAAGCGTTACATGGTCAAGCACAGTTACTGGTGGATTGGGTTACGAGATATAATATTGCAGTTGGTGTTGCTCAAGGGCTGGCTTATCTGCATCACGATTGTCACCCTCCCGTGATCCACCGTGATGTGAAGCCAAATAATATTTTGCTCGACGGGAATCTGGATGCCCGGATTGCAGATTTTGGGTTGGCAAAGATGATGATGAAGAAAAATGAGACAGTTTCAATGGTTGCTGGATCTTATGGTTACATCGCCCCTGGTGAGTTTTATAGCGTCTTTTCACATCTTTTGTTTTCATTATCGGGTTAACTAACGAGTACTTTTTTTTTATTGCAGAATATGGGTACACATTAAAGGTCGATGAGAAGAGTGACATATACAGCTACGGTGTAGTTCTAATGGAACTGATAACGGGGAAAAAACCAATAGAGCCAGAATTTGGGGATTCAGTCGATATTGTCGAATGGGTCAGGAGGAAAATACGGGATAAAAAACCGTTAAGAGAAGTAGTAGATGAGAATGTAGGAAACTGCAAACATGTAGAAGAAGAGATGTTGTTAGTACTAAGAATAGCCCTAATTTGTACTGCAAAGCTTCCCAAGGATCGACCATCCATGAGAGATGTGATAAGTATGCTTGAGGAAGCAAGACCTCGTAGAAAGAGTGGTAGTAACACCAACAATGGCGGATCTAATCCCGCAACTAATGATAAAGACAGACCTGTGTTTAGCACATCGCCTGTAAACGACCTTTTGTAGAACAACTTCAAATGGGTCAGAAACACAAGTCCAATAGCAATTTTCTGTTAATTATGTGTAGAGATTATTCACTTTTTGTAACTTTTTGAGTAAGTTAATTATGTGTAGAAGTATGTTAATTCTTACTGAAAATAATGTAAACACAACACTCATTCTTATTGTTATATGAGTTCATATATATTTTAGTTCCAAAGCAAGAAAGTGTTATCTCACTGTCCTAACTGTTGGTGTAAAAGCGCAGTGCGCCAAACGGATTAGGTAACAAGTCGGAATAACTTACTAATTTCATCTGTTTGACCTGTAAGAGACAAAGTATAACTAAAATGAGATGTTTATTAGTAAAGAGTTGCCAGCAATTGTTATTACATGGATACGGCCATAAGGGCCATTTACAAATTTAAGGATAGAAGTTCTAGAGATCTAGAAATAGAAAACAGAAAATATCAGATAATTACAATGACAGTACTCATAAACCGATGATTTAAATGTTATGCTTTTCCGGAGATGGGATAAGCCTGACGCATTGAACTAGAAAAACTTGGTTGAGTCCGTCCATCCGCAAACTAAATGAAGCATATCTAACATTAAATGTTGTCCGTCGTTTTACTCTTCAGAAGCTGCTGCCCTCAACGTTGCGCTCACGATAACCAAGTCTGTAAGATTCGGAATTTTTCATTATCTGAATCTTCTTCACGGAAAATTGAAACATCCTGAAAAAAAATTGAAACCATAAAGGATTTTAAGACCTCAGATATATACTAAACTGAGATTGACATTTTTTTTTTAAATAATAAAAAATAAATAAAAAAATCCATGATGTTTGATGCGCAATGACACATTTGCTTATGAATGGGTTAATTGAGTTGGGTTTGATGGGTCGAACAGACCGAAAGTTTTCCGAAGTCTATTTTATATGTACACAAGCTCCTAACTCACTTTCTACCAAGAATTAGATTATTAATGCTTTAATATTGCTTTTGTAATCAGACTTATACATTAATGACAAAAAGTGTTTATAGGTCTACCCAACCCGCAATAAAAATGACCCGTTACCCTCCCATCTCTGCATCTATAGAACATGTACAGAAATTGAAGAATCATACGGGCATGGGACATCTCCAGCAATGATCCAGTCTCCCTCCTGAGAAGTGAGCACATATTCAAACTTTCTGCTCAACAGATAGGACGGTCCCACTCCTTCTGTATTCAAACTTTGTGCTTGGCTCCGAAGTTGGACCTGTCTTTTGTATATAGCTAGTAACTGACATTAAAAATATATGTCGTCAAACTTTGACCGATAGACAGATAAGTAGGCAAATAATGGTAGTAACTTGGTAAACACAAAATTTACAATTACCGATTTCTTTAGAGACTTTCCGAGCCAAGAGTGAATGACATTTACCGTTGCAAGATTTATGCTTCTATATTTAACTTGAAGTAAAATAGTAAAGCTCGAAACAAAATATTGATCAACCATAGGAAAAACAAAGACCGGCATTAGGAAAAGTAAGACAATAAGATATGTGTCTATCAATCACATAAAGACATTATATAAAGAGATTTGTTTTTATGACCGTTACACAACGGTCGGATTTGCTGATTTTTTTATAAAATTACAAAACGGCTACAATGAGACATGTGGATTTAGATTTCTTGACCGTTATACAACGATATTTTTTAAAGTTCTCTCTGATCTTTTTTAAATACGACAATCCAAATTTGGAAAAAAAGTTAATATGGCTTAATTTTTACAATTTGATTTAACTGCGAAACTTTTTTCACTTTTTTTGTATTACAGCTTCAAAGCATTAGAGCTGAATTGAAGTAAACATCTTCCATTACAGTGACTAACAACTTGGAGGTTGAGGTCACTAACATAAATGGAATCTCATACATTATACTATATAACATTCATGGAAGTGAAGTCAGGAGCCGGAACTGTTCCGAAGCCGCCAAGTTGGAGGTCGGCTTGAGGCAGTGGTGTAACGCCCCTTTCCCGACTCCATTTTTTTTTTTTTACACTTGATGGTATTAGTCTAAAATAGACCCTTTTATACTCTAAAAAAGACTCATTTTCTGCGGACCCTTGAAATAGACCCATTTACATCTATTATGGACCCATTTTCTTCAGAATCCTTTAAAGGTTAGTATTAGTCTAAACCAGACCCATTTATAGTCTAAAGTAGTCCCATTTTCCCTGCACCCTAAAATAGACCCGTTTGCATCTAAAATGGACCCATTTCCTGCACACTGAAAATGACTCATTTTGCAGTCTAAAATAGACTCATTTACCTCTAAAATAGACCCATTTTCTGCACACTTTCATATTTTGACCCATTTTCACAACAAACAACAATTACCACTTCATTTTCACATCAAACCTATCCAAAACCATTGATATAACATAATACATTGTTTACAAGACCAATCGACCCGTTGTAACCCAGAATGGGTATAAACATATGTTATGCCAAACACCCATTTAGCTTTTAATAATAACACTTAAAACACACTTTGACACAACGTTTGACCATCAAAACTTTACGAATACTTTGACATACGTTATGCCACTTGACTACACATTTCAATCCATTAAATGACTCACGGGGGTTCCAACATGACACTTGAGCTCGGTATTCTATACTAAGCTCCTAAATGCATACTACCTTCTATCCTTGCATATCAATCTTTTAATCCATATCATCATAGCCGTCCATAAAAGTATGCCAACCTACAAAACGGTTAGACACTAAACCGTAAGCACGAATGCTTAGTAACTAAAACAATTATAACATAACATTATAACTCATTCACACATTGAGCATCATAATCCATTTATTTCATCACAATACTAAACATAACACATACCTTAGCCACTTCAAGCCTTATCATTACATCACAACCCTTCCTATATACTTACACTAATCCAACTCAACTCTCAGTCTCTTTTGCTAGTTATGCCAAACTAGCCTTACATCTACTTCTCCACCACACAATCATTCAAACACTATCAAATAACCTCATAATAACATTCATATAACACATAATGTAAGAAATCGTTATAACATCAAATCATAAACGGTTTACTTACCTTGAATCCAAGCTAAGCTAACAATCATTATTTCACCACCCTCATCATCATCCTTCACCATCGTCAACAAACTTGTGGTGATCTTTGCTAGGAAGGACCCTTAGCATAATCTCTTCATCATCTTCTTCCTACCCTTCCAAGCTACTCTTCTCCCTCCCTTTTCTTATCCAAAATCGGACACTCACAAACACACCCAAGAAAGGTGTAGAAATGTCTAGAATAATATGGATAGGTACATATATACTTGCACAACTTTGGCCATAGGTCAAGCTTGGTCCCTCTAGTTCCATTCATTCTACTTTGGCCACAATACTTACTAATAACACTTTAATACTAGGCAACATTAGTCCCTTAAGTTATGCATCATAACTTCCAAAACTACGTTACACATTCGTTGACTATTAGGTTGACCATTGGGTTTGACTGGCCAATCCCGTTAAGTCCTTAGTCAATTCCATCTAGGGTGGGGCCTATTTGTATTTCGGAAACGGGTCTAACAATTCTACCTCCTTATTTAGATTTCGTCCCCGAAATCTCTCGTCTATTACTATCCAAAATTAATTCTCAACATGCACCCGTTCTCATACTTTCGAATCCTTAGTCATTTCATTGCAACGATCTAGGTCATCTTGCAATTCTATCCTTACTATAACACAATCATTACTCATAATCCACTATAAACAACACTTCACATCACAAGCTTATCTAAAATTTCCCACAATGACGACTTGTCATCCGGAAACATCTACTATTTGACTTTATATAAGTCAAACTTCAACACTATTTCCACGTCATTCATTAATGAACGAACATGAAATTAAGTCACAAACTGGTCAACTTCACATTATACTTAATGCCAAACGCATATCTACTTCACAGCTAGCAATTTATTTCAAATTTATATAAAGTGCCATCTAAACGGCACTCTCATAAAACTTTACCACTCATTACTTAAGCAATCTTCTTGCTAAATTCTGGGAATGCTTACCTGTCATCTTCTCAACTTAATGCACAACTCATTCTAGGCGTCTACCTTAAGGTTCCACACATGACCTTAATGCCATTATAAATTTCCATCCATACTAATCTCATTTCTTATAACGTCTAGCTTGTTTTAGTTTTCACTTTCTCATATCTCTACCCGTACTCATGTCATATCGGCTACACATAAGCCCACTCATTTACAATTCTTTATTTACATAAAAAGGCGTCCTAATTTATGTAAGTAAGGAATCATAAACTTATGGTTCGGCGATTTACAACTTCATTATTTAAATGAAAAGGCGTCCCAATCCATTTAAGTAAAGAGATCATAAACATCCTGCTTACGCACTTCCGAAACAACAATCATACTTACTATACTTTTCATCTTTTCTAGCCTTGGATCCAATCTCACTAACCTTTCATCCATGCCATGAAAGGAAGCTAAACAACATGCCATAAAAGGAAAGCTATCATCCATGCCGTAAAGGCAAGCTAACAACCATGCCATGAAGGCAAGCTAAACAACCATGCCGTGAAGGCAAGCTAAACAACCATGCCATGAAGGCAAGCTAACAACCATGCCGCGAAGGCAAGCTAAACAACCATGCCGTGAAGGCAAGCTAGGCCATCCCGAAGGATGCCAAAACTAGAGCATTGGATCCAAGCTATCTATATCTTATCATCTTTACTCACTTTATCTTTTATGTACTTTTACCATTAAGTACATACTACTATCTCATTGCCTCACGCAATCTCAACTCCCACTATCACTTTTACTTTTATCAAGACAAGTTCTATATAATACTTGTCAATTATTATACTTGCATTCTCACAATGCAATCTACTAATCATCCGTGAACCTCAAGTTGACTCATACATTTAATCTTCTATCTATCACAACGTTAGCCTGCTCAACTTTACTTTCTTGTAACCTCATATAGGTTGTAACCTATAACATACTCACTATCATACTTTTATTCTTCACACATTTTAAACTATTAACATGATCTCGTCATGTTCTTACTATACCACTTATCTTTACTTTCTTATTTCACAAGTCAATGTGTTCTTCGAACTATGTCGACCACAACCAAGTCATCACATGAATATGGCAACTATACATTATATTAAATCTAGGGGTTATTATACAAAGAAGTCACTAAAGTTTGCGTGAAATTTGTCCTAAGTCATTAAAGTTTCAAAGTTGTCATCCAGGTTACTAAACTATAAAAAACAAACACGTCTATAATTTAAGTGATTTTTACGTATAATTTTTTGATATTTTAAGTAACATAAATGTCATGTCTCTACAAGTTCAGTAACCTGAATGACAACTTTCATAACTTCAGTAACCTAGATGGCAACTTTCTTAAGTTTAGTAACTTGAATGACAACTTTGTAACTTTAGTGACTTAGGAAAAATTTTGCGCAAACTTTAGTGACTTCTATGTATGATAACCCTAAATCTAGTCCATACTTCACACAACTTCTATCATCAACCACCTTTGCTCAATAAACATTACTCGCGCATATCAGTTAAGTCTTACATAATATGCATTCCAATGCATCAATCTTATCTCATACACCTCTATGCATCATGCTCTCAAGCACACCACATAAAACTTAAATATATAATAAACTATTACCATAGACTTAATGTCACATAAACAATAACACTTAACACTTAACACTTATCCAAAAAGTGTTCTAACATTCATAATCATAATCAACTTACGTAGTTTATGGTTCATACATCACATTGCACAATCAATCTATGTCTAAGTACCAACATTTTGATTAGCCACAAACACTAGTCTACCTTATAACTAAGGCATCATAAAACTTTTAATTCACTTACTAACCCATCTCTAATACCACTTAGCTTACCTAATCGCATTCCATTACCATTACTCTATCACACATTCATATAAACACAAAAGAATTACCGGCACCAATTAAGGTGCACGGCCAACTAATCATTCAAACACTTCAAGTCCTCCACAGACTTATATCTCATACTCATCAACACTAGTACACGCATCCTTCACTTATCATCCTTAACCTCAACTAGCATAAAACATAATCAGTCTCACACTTAACAATTACTTCCCGCATCACTAGCAATTACGCTAAGCGCTTCTACGAGTGGTTTAAGACTAGGCAACATATAGTGGAAACCTAATTCACTTAAACCGAAGCTCTGATACCAAGTTGTAACGCCCCTTTCCCGACTCGATTTTTTTTACACTTGATAGTATTAGTCTAAAATAGACCCTTTTATACTCTAAAAAAGACTCATTTTCTGCAGACCCTTGAAATAGACCCATTTACATCTATTATGGACCCATTTTCTTCAGAATCCTTTAAAGGTTAGTATTAGTCTAAACCAGACCCATTTATAGTCTAAAGTAGTCCCATTTTCCCTGCACCCTAAAATAGACCCGTTTGCATCTAAAATGGACCCATTTCCTGCACACTGAAAATGACTCATTTTGCAGTCTAAAATAGACTCATTTACCTCTAAAATAGACCCATTTTCTGCACACTTTCATATTTTGACCCATTTTCACAACAAACAACCATTACCACTTCATTTTCACATCAAACCTATCCAAAACCATTAATATAACATAATACATTGTTTACAAGACCAATCGACCCGTTGTAACCCAGAATGGGTATAAACATATTGTATGCCAAACACCTATTTAGCTTTTACTAATAACACTTAAAACACACTTTGACACAACGTTTGACCATAAAAACTTTACGAATACTTTGACATACGTTATGTCACTTGATTACGCATTTCAATCCATTAAATGACTCACGGGGGTTCCAACATGACACTTGAGCTCGGTATTCTATACTAAGCTCCTAAATGCATACTACCATAAAAGTATGCCAACCTACAAAACGGTTAGACACTAAACCGTAAGCACGAATGCTTAGTAACTAAAACAATTATAACATAACATTATAACTCATTCACACATTGAGCATCATAATCCATTTATTTCATCACAATACTAAACATAACACATACATTAGCCACTTCAAGCCTTATCATTACATCACAACCCTTCCTATATACTTACACTAATCCAACTCAACTCTCAGTCTCTTTTGCTAGTTATGCCAAACTAGCCTTACATCTACTTCTCCACCACACAATCATTCAAACACTGTCAAATAACCTCATAATAACATTCATATAACACATAATGTAAGAAATCATTATAACATCAAATCATAAATGGTTTACTTACCTTGAATCCAAGCTAAGCTAACAATCATTATTTCACCACCCTCATCATCATCCTTCACCATCGTCAACAAACTTGTGGTGATCTTTGCTAGGAAGGACCCTTAGCATAATCTCTTCATCATCTTCTTCCTACCCTTCCAAGCTACTCTTCTCCCTCCCTTTTCTTATCCAAAACTGGACACACACAAACACACCCAAGAAAGGTGTAGAAATGTCTAGAATAATATGGATAGGTACATATATACTTGCACAACTGTGGCCATAGGTCAAGCTTGGTCCCTCTAGTTCCATTCATTCTACTTTGGCCACAATACTTACTAATAACACTTTAATACTAGGCAACATTAGTCCCTTAAGTTATGCATCATAACTTCCAAAACTACGTCACACATTCGTTGACTATTAGGTTGACCATTGGGTTTGACTGGCCAATCCCGTTAAGTCCTTAGTCAATTCCATCTAGGGTGGGGCCTATTTGTATTTCGGAAACGGGTCTAACAATTCTACCTCCTTATTTAGCTTTCGTCCCCGAAATCTCTCGTCTATTACTATCCAAAATTAATTCTCAACATGCACCCGTTCTCATACTTTCGAATCCTTAGTCATTTCATTGCAACGATCTAGGTCATCTTGCAATTCTATCCTTACTATAACACAATCATTACTCATAATCCACTATAAACAACACTTCACATCACAAGCTTATCTAAAATTTCCCACAATGACGACTTGTCATCCGGAAACATCTACTATTTGACTTTATATAAGTCAAACTTCAACACTATTTCCACGTCATTCATTAATGAACGAACATGAAATTAAGTCACAAACTGGTCAACTTCACATTATACTTAATGCCAAACGCATATCTACTTCACAGCTAGCAATTTATTTCAAATTTATATAAAGTGCCATCTAAACGGCACTCTCATAAAACTTTACCACTCATTACTTAAGCAATCTTCTTGCTAAATTCTGGGAATGCTTACCTGTCATCTTCTCAACTTAATGCACAACTCATTCTAGGCGTCTACCTTAAGGTTCCACACATGACCTTAATGCCATTATAAATTTCCATCCATACTAATCTCATTTCTTATAACGTCTAGCTTGTTTTAGTTTTCACTTTCTCATATCTCTACCCGTACTCATGTCATATCGGCTACACATAAGCCCACTCATTTACAATTCTTTATTTACATAAAAAGGCGTCCTAATTTATGTAAGTAAGGAATCATAAACTTATGGTTCGGCGATTTACAACTTCATTATTTAAATGAAAAGGCGTCCCAATCCATTTAAGTAAAGAGATCATAAACATCCTGCTTACGCACTTCCGAAACAACAATCATACTTACTATACTTTTCATCTTTTCTAGCCTTGGATCCAATCTCACTAACCTTTCATCCATGCCATGAAAGGAAGCTAAACAACATGCCATAAAAGGAAAGCTATCATCCATGCCGTAAAGGCAAGCTAACAACCATGCCATGAAGGCAAGCTAAACAACCATGCCGTGAAGGCAAGCTAAACAACCATGCCATGAAGGCAAGCTAACAACCATGCCGCGAAGGCAAGCTAAACAACCATGCCGTGAAGGCAAGCTAGGCCATCCCGAAGGATGCCAAAACTAGAGCATTGGATCCAAGCTATCTATATCTTATCATCTTTACTCACTTTATCTTTTATGTACTTTTACCATTAAGTACATACTACTATCTCATTGCCTCACGCAATCTCAACTCCCACTATCACTTTTACTTTTATCAAGACAAGTTCTATATAATACTTGTCAATTATTATACTTGCATTCTCACAATGCAATCTACTAATCATCCGTGAACCTCAAGTTGACTCATACATTTAATCTTCTATCTATCACAACGTTAGCCTGCTCAACTTTACTTTCTTGTAACCTCATATAGGTTGTAACCTATAACATACTCACTATCATACTTTTATTCTTCACACATTTTAAACTATTAACATGATCTCGTCATGTTCTTACTATACCACTTATCTTTACTTTCTTATTTCACAAGTCAATGTGTTCTTCGAACTATGTCGACCACAACCAAGTCATCACATGAATATGGCAACTATACATTATATTAAATCTAGGGGTTATTATACAAAGAAGTCACTAAAGTTTGCGTGAAATTTGTCCTAAGTCATTAAAGTTTCAAAGTTGTCATCCAGGTTACTAAACTATAAAAAACAAACACGTCTATAATTTAAGTGATTTTTACGTATAATTTTTTGATATTTTAAGTAACATAAATGTCATGTCTCTACAAGTTCAGTAACCTGAATGACAACTTTCATAACTTCAGTAACCTAGATGGCAACTTTCTTAAGTTTAGTAACTTGAATGACAACTTTGTAACTTTAGTGACTTAGGAAAAATTTTGCGCAAACTTTAGTGACTTCTATGTATGATAACCCTAAATCTAGTCCATACTTCACACAACTTCTATCATCAACCACCTTTGCTCAATAAACATTACTCGCGCATATCAGTTAAGTCTTACATAATATGCATTCCAATGCATCAATCTTATCTCATACACCTCTATGCATCATGCTCTCAAGCACACCACATAAAACTTAAATATATAATAAACTATTACCATAGACTTAATGTCACATAAACAATAACACTTAACACTTAACACTTATCCAAAAAGTGTTCTAACATTCATAATCATAATCAACTTACGTAGTTTATGGTTCATACATCACATTGCACAATCAATCTATGTCTAAGTACCAACATTTTGATTAGCCACAAACACTAGTCTACCTTATAACTAAGGCATCATAAAACTTTTAATTCACTTACTAACCCATCTCTAATACCACTTAGCTTACCTAATCGCATTCCATTACCATTACTCTATCACACATTCATATAAACACAAAAGAATTACCGGCACCAATTAAGGTGCACGGCCAACTAATCATTCAAACACTTCAAGTCCTCCACAGACTTATATCTCATACTCATCAACACTAGTACACGCATCCTTCACTTATCATCCTTAACCTCAACTAGCATAAAACATAATCAGTCTCACACTTAACAATTACTTCCCGCATCACTAGCAATTACGCTAAGCGCTTCTACGAGTGGTTTAAGACTAGGCAACATATAGTGGAAACCTAATTCACTTAAACCGAAGCTCTGATACCAAGTTGTAACGCCCCTTTCCCGACTCGATTTTTTTTACACTTGATAGTATTAGTCTAAAATAGACCCTTTTATACTCTAAAAAAGACTCATTTTCTGCAGACCCTTGAAATAGACCCATTTACATCTATTATGGACCCATTTTCTTCAGAATCCTTTAAAGGTTAGTATTAGTCTAAACCAGACCCATTTATAGTCTAAAGTAGTCCCATTTTCCCTGCACCCTAAAATAGACCCGTTTGCATCTAAAATGGACCCATTTCCTGCACACTGAAAATGACTCATTTTGCAGTCTAAAATAGACTCATTTACCTCTAAAATAGACCCATTTTCTGCACACTTTCATATTTTGACCCATTTTCACAACAAACAACCATTACCACTTCATTTTCACATCAAACCTATCCAAAACCATTAATATAACATAATACATTGTTTACAAGACCAATCGACCCGTTGTAACCCAGAATGGGTATAAACATATTGTATGCCAAACACCTATTTAGCTTTTACTAATAACACTTAAAACACACTTTGACACAACGTTTGACCATAAAAACTTTACGAATACTTTGACATACGTTATGTCACTTGATTACGCATTTCAATCCATTAAATGACTCACGGGGGTTCCAACATGACACTTGAGCTCGGTATTCTATACTAAGCTCCTAAATGCATACTACCATAAAAGTATGCCAACCTACAAAACGGTTAGACACTAAACCGTAAGCACGAATGCTTAGTAACTAAAACAATTATAACATAACATTATAACTCATTCACACATTGAGCATCATAATCCATTTATTTCATCACAATACTAAACATAACACATACATTAGCCACTTCAAGCCTTATCATTACATCACAACCCTTCCTATATACTTACACTAATCCAACTCAACTCTCAGTCTCTTTTGCTAGTTATGCCAAACTAGCCTTACATCTACTTCTCCACCACACAATCATTCAAACACTGTCAAATAACCTCATAATAACATTCATATAACACATAATGTAAGAAATCATTATAACATCAAATCATAAATGGTTTACTTACCTTGAATCCAAGCTAAGCTAACAATCATTATTTCACCACCCTCATCATCATCCTTCACCATCGTCAACAAACTTGTGGTGATCTTTGCTAGGAAGGACCCTTAGCATAATCTCTTCATCATCTTCTTCCTACCCTTCCAAGCTACTCTTCTCCCTCCCTTTTCTTATCCAAAACTGGACACACACAAACACACCCAAGAAAGGTGTAGAAATGTCTAGAATAATATGGATAGGTACATATATACTTGCACAACTGTGGCCATAGGTCAAGCTTGGTCCCTCTAGTTCCATTCATTCTACTTTGGCCACAATACTTACTAATAACACTTTAATACTAGGCAACATTAGTCCCTTAAGTTATGCATCATAACTTCCAAAACTACGTCACACATTCGTTGACTATTAGGTTGACCATTGGGTTTGACTGGCCAATCCCGTTAAGTCCTTAGTCAATTCCATCTAGGGTGGGGCCTATTTGTATTTCGGAAACGGGTCTAACAATTCTACCTCCTTATTTAGCTTTTAATAATAACACTTAAAACACACTTTGACACTTAAAACACACTTTGACACAACGTTTGACCATCAAAACTTTACGAATACTTTGACATACGTTATGCCACTTGACTACACATTTCAATCCATTAAATGACTCACGGGGGTTCCAACATGACACTTGAGCTCGGTATTCTATACTAAGCTCCTAAATGCATACTACCATAAAAGTATGCCAACCTACAAAACGGTTAGACACTAAACCGTAAGCACGAATGCTTAGTAACTAAAACAATTATAACATAACATTATAACTCATTCACACATTGAGCATCATAATCCATTTATTTCATCACAATACTAAACATAACACATACATTAGCCACTTCAAGCCTTATCATTACATCACAACCCTTCCTATATACTTACACTAATCCAACTCAACTCTCAGTCTCTTTTGCTAGTTATGCCAAACTAGCCTTACATCTACTTCTCCACCACACAATCATTCAAACACTGTCAAATAACCTCATAATAACATTCATATAACACATAATGTAAGAAATCATTATAACATCAAATCATAAATGGTTTACTTACCTTGAATCCAAGCTAAGCTAACAATCATTATTTCACCACCCTCATCATCATCCTTCACCATCGTCAACAAACTTGTGGTGATCTTTGCTAGGAAGGACCCTTAGCATAATCTCTTCATCATCTTCTTCCTACCCTTCCAAGCTACTCTTCTCCCTCCCTTTTCTTATCCAAAACTGGACACACACAAACACACCCAAGAAAGGTGTAGAAATGTCTAGAATAATATGGATAGGTACATATATACTTGCACAACTGTGGCCATAGGTCAAGCTTGGTCCCTCTAGTTCCATTCATTCTACTTTGGCCACAATACTTACTAATAACACTTTAATACTAGGCAACATTAGTCCCTTAAGTTATGCATCATAACTTCCAAAACTACGTCACACATTCGTTGACTATTAGGTTGACCATTGGGTTTGACTGGCCAATCCCGTTAAGTCCTTAGTCAATTCCATCTAGGGTGGGGCCTATTTGTATTTCGGAAACGGGTCTAACAAGTGGGGCGGATTGGATGACTGTGGAGTCGCGACTCGAGCCGGCACTGTTCATACATTGAGTCATCAACTTAGAGGGATTAAAATATTGATAGTGGGTTTTTTGGTGGCTTCTCCACTAAGTTGCCATTTAGTTATAGGGTTCATTGTATGTTGTACACCTGTTTTCCACTACCATTTCATTTGGCCACTTAAACCTTTGGTGTTGGTTGCCTGTTATACACGTGTCTTTGCACTATATCAGTGCTAGATCCATGTAGAAAAGCAATCTCCTAGTCATTTCTTTGGTCCTTGATTTCTCTCTCTAATCACACATAGTGGTTGTTGAGAGTAGTTAGCGCTTAGGGTTTCGGTGTTTCAAGAATCGATAGCGAGGTTTGAATGACGTATGATCCATTTATGTAAGGTATTTCGGTTCCTTTTTTTATTGAAACTAATATTACAAACTTGAACCAAAACAATAATTAATTAGTTAAAAGGGTAAACCGTTTTTATGAATAATAAGAAAGAGAAAGCAATAATCATCATGATTTTCTTAAACTGTTTGTTATTTGTCTGGGGGACAATCATTTGAGACGAAAGGAGTACTACATCATCATTATTCATTTATAAATTAGGTATATATGACATTTTTAAGATAAATATGAATTCTTCTATTCTTTTTTCTTTTATATATAAAAGATATTCTTAGTATATAAGTTAGGGCAAATTCATTTATTGCCCCAAAATGTCACCATGAATTAAATGTTAGCCCTAAAAAATATTAACTTTTGCATTTGCCTCTTTGTGACTTACGCGACATATGCGACTTATGCAACTTTATCTAAGTTTGACAAGTGTCAAATTTGAAAGTACATATGTGCAAGTGCAATGTACATGTGTGTAAGTGTCCTCTTATGTGATCGACGGTGTATTTTCTATACGACTTGTACTTTTTTTATGTGACTTTTACTTTTTTATGTGACTTTTTACTCTTACACACTAGTACTTGCATTTGAGGAAAAGGTACAAGTTTCATAAGTCGCAAAGGGCGCATAAGTTGCAAATGAGCAAATGCAAAAATGATTTTATTTTGGGGTAAGCAATTAATTAAGGGTGGCATGTTGGGGCACATATGATATTATTCATAAAAATATAAGACCAAATATATAAATTCTTATTGTAAGATTATATTTGGATGGAATCCTAATTCCATAAATCGTTTGATTTTATATAAATCTGTTACCTAAAGAGAAGGTATAAAGATGACCTAAGGGCTGCAACGACATACTAATAAGGCTTCCCAATAGACATCTTTCTAAACTAAGGTATGTTTCTAAGCTATGAAACTTATTTTTATCTCAACCACACTTTATAAATTCACATATTCATCCTCCAAACATCAGATTATAGTATGCGAAAACTACTTGTCTAGTACATGTACTACGTACTAATATGGACGTCAATTTTTTTTTGTCACCGGCCAAATTACCACTACTAACATGTGGACTACCACATCATAAAAAATTACAACTGGCATCCAAGTCATAATTTTCTTATTTATATCTCCCAATTATTACTCCATAAGAAACCTTAGTTTACGCCTCGACATTCTTTTAATCAAATCCAGTCCTCCAAATCCAGGATAATGTCATCCTCTCCATATCAATCCAACTGGATTCGAACAATTCCCATTTTTTGCTTCCATGATGAACTGGTGGTGGAACGAACATCACGAACTCCTACCAACCTTGCTAGAAATTTTTTGTGTTGGCCTTATCCTTGTGTAAGCTAAAGTATTGATATTTTTTTTTCTATTTTTCTTTATGGGTAAATTGCAAATCGTGTCCTTAATGTATTTGAAAATTGCAAAAAAAACCACCGAAAACCAGTTTGTTACAATTTGGTCACAGAAGCTGATGCGGCGTTTCAAAAAAGCCACCAAAGCCTAACGAGTGTTAGTTCTCTCGTTACGTGACCTCACGTGCTCAGCACGTGAGTGTATTATTCTCATTACTCATTTTCCGTTGAATTTACACCACCTGCCAAAATTGTCTTCCCAATGAATACTTTATTTCAAGGACTAAATTTACAACGTTTACAAGTTCTAAAATGTTCCAAATTACATTGATCTTGTATTTATCCCTATCATAAACACAAATTCTCTCATTTCTATCAGACCTTTCAAAAATTAACACTCCATCCTTCTCATTCTCATCAATGGCAAACCTTCTTCCCTGTCTTCAAGAACTAACAACTACTGCAAAATTGACAATGATGGTTGATCAAGTGCTCGTGTTAATGGACATGGAAGTAAAAAAGGACTTGTGTTAATACAAATAAGCCGTAAAAACGTTTATTTATATTTTACGATCTTCTAATGTTTTGTCGATAACAAACGTAAAATCATTTTAACGAAACAAATAGAATACGTAAATAGTTTGAGCTAATAGTTTCCTAACTGATCTGTGCTGAAAACAGTCAAGCTACCTCACACAAGCTGGCCACTTGTGAATGGCTAACCGTAAGAAGCTTAAAACTGCTTAAAACACAAATGCAATGAAGTCCTGGAGAATACAATGAATTCCCGGGTCGTTAAGTCCCACGGAGACTCAATGGTGTGTACACCCTAGATCAGACGATAGAATGATCACTAAGGATAGTGATCGGAAAGGTTAGGATTGAATAATTACACTACTGAAAAAGCTTATAAATTAAAGCGACTTAAATACAAATTAAGAAAATTAAAAAGATAAAATATATTAAATAAACGCTATCACTATTTTTAAAGTGATGAACGTTTAAAACCTAAAACTTACGTTTAAATTAAAAACTACGTAAACGTACAAAATAAAATGTGAAAATAAAGAAGGAAAATACCTACGGATATAGAAAATACATTTTTACAATCCTAATTATACTAGAAAATTATTAGAAAAGAAAAATTATTTTTACAACTATTTATTTAATTATTATTAATTAAAAACTATTTATTAAGTATTTAAAATGCACTAAAATAGAAGAAAATACAAAATTAACCTAGAAAAATGAAATTATAACTTGGAAAAATCTAAAATATGATAAAACTTATTTTAAAACTGAAAATATATTTTTTAGACTTTTTATGTATTTATTACTAATTTAAAACTATTTAAAACTAATTAAAATGCTAGAAAATACTTTTTAAGCTAAGAAAATTATGGAAAAATACTTTTTAGGCTTTTTATATTTATCTTAATCTAGGAAAATTGAAAACATATTTTTTAAAGCTTTTTCTGATTTATTAGTATTAAAAGCTATTTAAAAAGGATTAAAATCTAATTTAAATTAAGAAAAATAGCAAACAAGCTTAGAAAAATATGAAAATTTCAGGAAAACTCTAAAATAATATTAGGAATCTAAGAAAATTATAAAAACAAGTGCTTATGTGGAGGGATTATGAGCTGCAATGTAAACTAGTGTGGAATAAGCACTAGAAAATAAGCTGACAAGCACTACAATGCACCAACTGATTATATAAGCTAAATAATAGTAAAAATACTCTAAGGCAACTGACTGCATCTACTCCTAATTGCTAAAGATCAGTTTACCAATAATTAAGCCAACTGCCCCTTAAGCAAATGAGCAATCAGACCCTACTGTTTAAGCACTTGCAACTGCTTATTCAGTAAGCTGAAGTGAAAACTAAAAGTGGAGATCTCAAGCCCACCTAGCAGAGATTACATAACCAAAGTTTCAGCTAATATGAACTAGTAATGAAGAAGTTGAAGATCAAACAAGAAGGCTGCATATTGGGACAGGTTGCTGTTGATGCAGTAACAGAAAACAGGTATCTACTTTAAGCTATTCTATAAGCTAATCAGAGAAGCTTTAGTGAAAAACAGAAATGCAGTCCTCAAGACCACCTAGCAGACTATGACTAAACCAAAAATGAGACCATGAAAAGCTGAATTAAACTCTGTGCACCTGCTGCAAGGTCTGCATAAACTGGTCCTTTTACACAGGTTTGACTTTTAAAACAGATATGAAGTTTGACCAAAATGAGTTTTAAGATCAAATGATTGACTGATTAGGATGAAATAAGATGTAATGCAACTATAACAACCTTGTTTAACTGATTCTAAACCTATATGCTTAACAAGCTCAGCTGATCTCAACAGTTAAAAGAACAAAAACTGATTCAAGCTTATGTTGACTATTGAAGAAGACTGAAGCAAAATTGTGACAAATATGGATTCAGATAACTATAACAAGCTTAAAGCAACCTAACTACTCCAATGTTCTAACCTTTATCACAGATGTAAGCTCTAATCCAAACACCCCTATATATCACTGTTTTGAACTTTAAAATGAAACTAAACATCACACTAGCTAATTTATGGATCAAACTGATATTATAAGACCTAAATAAAACTATATAAACAGGTTTAACTTATTGGTGACCACATATATTCATATAAGCATGAAATGCAAAAATGGCATGAAAGGTGAAAATGAGAAATCACTCACCACTTGTCCAGCTGTTATGCAAGCTAAAACCAGAACTAAAACTACTCTAACCTAACTAAATCCAACCCAAATAAACCTCTGCAACAACCAAATTCATCACCATTTCCAATTTGAGCTCATAGTTGACTTATGTTGACCATTATACAATATTGCTTGAAAATGAAATGTGAGCTTATACAAAGCTTATAGAGACCTTAACTAAACTTGTTTAAGCTTAAAACAAGCAAATGACAACCTGGACAAAAGACTTTGAAACTGAAAATCTCAACAGTAAACATAGAACTTAGAACTTAAATAAAAACTTGAGATTGATACTTGAAAGTGAATTACAATGATACAAAGACTTGAACTTAACACATTTAAAGCTTGGAATTACATTTTTGCACATTAACTAAGATAATTTAAAAAAACGACATACTAAGAAAACTCAAAAACTAACTAACTGCCTATGCTTGCTTCTTTCCTCCCTTTTATATGCCCACAAGTCTTCTTTTTTTCTCTCTCTGCAAATCCCACCTTCTTTCAAGGCCATTGGATGACTTTGAGTGAATATTGGCCATAGGATGGTTTTGGCGGGAATAAGGGATTTGACCTGTTGGAGGTTGAGTGATAGGGTTGAGGATGCATTTAATGGTTTTTGTAGTTTAGGTGAGGTGGAGGGACATGGAAAGTGATATGGTGAGGAGGGGGGATGGATGTGTGGAGATATAGCAGGGTAGCAGGTGAAGGGGAAGAAAATGGCGCCATGGTGTCTGTTTTGACTGGCTTGGGTTGAACGGGTCTATTATTAGGGTAACGGGTTGGGCTCATATTGGACCGGGTAAGAGTTTAGGTGTGGGCTTATTTTGGGCTTAGGATTAGATATAAAACCAATTAGTAGTTTAGGGGTTAAATGTGTACAATTCGAATCTCCAAGGACCAAAACTGTAACTTCTGAAAATGTAGCCCAAGGATTGGTTTTGACAATCTCAAATAATATAAGGACCATATTTGCCATCTTTGAAAAGTCCAAGGACTAAACATGACATTTTTCAAACTTTAGGGACTAAAGTTGTAATTTTGCAATTTTACATTTCAAGGGTTTGTTTTGACAACTTTTGAATCCCATGGACCTTAAATGACATTTTTCTTTATTTTGATATACCAGGGACTGTTTTTGACAACTTTTGAAACTTGGGGGACTAAAACTGCCAATTTTGCAAACTTGATACGTTTTTCATCTGATTTTGATATTTTTGCATTTAAAACACATAAAACACTGATTTGTGATATTTTGATCATTTTGATGTGTTTCTGAGTGTTTTCAGATGATTTTGCAGTTTAAAAGGTATAAAAATGATGAGTATTTAGACACTCATCAATCCCCCACACTGAGATATTGCTAGTCCCTAGCAATGATTTGAACTTTAATGGATTTTAAAAACTCTTTACCAAAAGCCATCACTTCTGGAGTAGCCAAATGTTTCAGTTCAAGTAAGAACCTTGGTACACTGATAACCAAATGATTTTGAGCAAATCATAAGCTGTAAACGGATTTGATTTGTCTTTACCAGAAGCCGTACCCTTCTGGACTAGCCAACTCTTAGATAAATTATCAATATTATCTTTGGTGAGCTGATTACCAATTATGGTTTTTCCACTGCCTTTACCACAAGCCATAACCTTGCGGGCTAGCCAACTCTTCACTTTTTAGGATATGGTGAGTTGAGAACCATACAATTTTGGGCAAATTGCAAGCCATATAAACGGATTTGAGAAATCTTTACCAAGAGCCGTTTGCTCCTGGATTAGCCAATCCTTTTGTCTTACAGACATGGCGGACTGATAACCAAATGAGTAAGTGTAGAACACTTACTCCAAAAAAAAATTTTTGGCCAAAAACGGGGGAATTGGGTGGATAATACATATGATAAAATTCGTGAGAATCCCCCCCACACTTAGAAATGAATATTGCCCTCAATATTCAAAGTACCGGCGGTTATGCCGAAACTGAGAACAGTCAAGCTACCTCACACAAGCTGGCCACTTGTGAATGGCTAACCGTAAGAAGCTTAAAACTGCTTAAAACACAAATGCAATGAAGTCCTGGAGAATACAATGAATTCCCGGGTCGTTAAGTCCCACGGAGACTCAATGGTGTGTACACCCTAAATCAGACGATAGAATGATCACTAAGGATAGTGATCGGAAAGGTTAGGATTGAATAATTACACTACTGAAAAAGCTTATAAATTAAAGCGACTTAAATACAAATTAAGAAAATTAAAAAGATAAAATATATTAAATAAACGCTATCACTATTTTTAAAGTGATGAACGTTTAAAACCTAAAACTTACGTTTAAATTAAAAACTACGTAAACGTACAAAATAAAATGTGAAAATAAAGAAGGAAAATACCTACGGATATAGAAAATACATTTTTACAATCCTAATTATACAAGAAAATTATTAGAAAAGAAAAATTATTTTTACAACTATTTATTTAATTATTATTAATTAAAAACTATTTATTAAGTATTTAAAATGCACTAAAATAGAAGAAAATACAAAATTAACCTAGAAAAATGAAATTATAACTTGGAAAAATCTAAAATATGATAAAACTTATTTTAAAACTGAAAATATATTGTTTAGACTTTTTATGTATTTATTACTAATTTAAAACTATTTAAAACTAATTAAAATGCTAGAAAATACTTTTTAAGCTAAGAAAATTATGGAAAAAATACTTTTTAGGCTTTTTATATTTATATTAATCTAGGAAAATTGAAAACATATTTTTTAAAGCTTTTTCTGATTTATTAGTATTAAAAGCTATTTAAAAAGGATTAAAATCTAATTTAAATTAAGAAAAATAGCAAACAAGCTTAGAAAAATATGAAAATTTCAAGAAAACTCTAAAATAATATTAGGAATCTAAGAAAATTAGAAAAACAAGTGCTTATGTGGAGGGATTATGAGCTGCAATGTAAACTAGTGTGGAATAAGCACTAGAAAATAAGCTGACAAGCACTACAATGCACCAACTGATTATATAAGCTAAATAATAGTAAAACTACTCTAAGGCAACTGACTGCATCTACTCCTAATTGCTAAAGATCAGTTTACCAATAATTAAGCCAACTGCCCCTTAAGCAAATGAGCAATCAGACCCTACTGTTTAAGCACTTGCAACTGCTTATTCAGTAAGCTGAAGTGAAAACTAAAAGTGGAGATCTCAAGCCCACCTAGCAGAGATTACATAACCAAAGTTTCAGCTAATATGAACTAGTAATGAAGAAGTTGAAGATCAAACAAGAAGGCTGCATATTGGGACAGGTTGCTGTTGATGCAGTAACAGAAAACAGGTATCTACTTTAAGCTATTCTATAAGCTAATCAGAGAAGCTTTAGTGAAAAACAGAAACGCAGTCCTCAAGACCACCTAGCAGACTATGACTAAACCAAAAATGAGACCATGAAAAGCTGAATTAAACTCTGTGCACCTGCTGCAAGGTCTGCATAAACTGGTCCTTTTACACAGGTTTGACTTTTAAAACAGATATGAAGTTTGACCAAAATGAGTTTTAAGATCAAATGATTGACTGATTAGGATGAAATAAGATGTAATGCAACTATAACAACCTTGTTTAACTGATTCTAAACCTATATGCTTAACAAGCTCAGCTGATCTCAACAGTTAAAAGAACAAAAACTGATTCAAGCTTATGTTGACTATTGAAGAAGACTGAAGCAAAATTGTGACAAATATGGATTCAGATAACTATAACAAGCTTAAAGCAACCTAACTACTCCAATGTTCTAACCTTTATCACAGATGTAAGCTCTAATCCAAACACCCCTATATATCACTGTTTTGAACTTTAAAATGAAACTAAACATCACACTAGCTAATTTATGGATCAAAATGATATTATAAGACCTAAATAAAACTATATAAACAGGTTTAACTTATTGGTGACCACATATATTCATATAAGCATGAAATGCAAAAATGGCATGAAAGGTGAAAATGAGAAATCACTCACCACTTGTCCAGCTGTTATGCAAGCTAAAACCAGAACTAAAACTACTCTAACCTAACTAAATCCAACCCAAATAAACCTCTGCAACAACCAAATTCATCACCATTTCCAATTTGAGCTCATAGTTGACTTATGTTGACCATTATACAATATTGCTTGAAAATGAAATGTGAGCTTATACAAAGCTTATAGAGACCTTAACTAAACTTGTTTAAGCTTAAAACAAGCAAATGACAACCTGGACAAAAGACTTTGAAACTGAAAATCTCAACAGTAAACATAGAACTTAGAACTTAAATAAAAACTTGAGATTGATACTTGAAAGTGAATTACAATGATACAAAGACTTGAACTTAACACATTTAAAGCTTGGAATTACATTTTTGCACATTAACTAAGATAATTTAAAAAAACGACATACTAAGAAAACTCAAAAACTAACTAACTGCCTATGCTTGCTTCTTTCCTCCCTTTTATATGCCCACAAGTCTTCTTTTTTCTCTCTCTGCAAATCCCACCTTCTTTCAAGGCCATTGGATGACTTTGAGTGAATATTGGCCATAGGATGGTTTTGGCGGGAATAAGGGATTTGACCTGTTGGAGGTTGAGTGATAGGGTTGAGGATGCATTTAATGGTTTTTGTAGTTTAGGTGAGGTGGAGGGACATGGAAAGTGATATGGTGAGGAGGGGGGATGGATGTGTGGAGATATAGCAGGGTAGCAGGTGAAGGGGAAGAAAATGGCGCCATGGTGTCTGTTTTGACTGGCTTGGGTTGACCGGGTCTATTATTAGGGTAACGGGTTGGGCTCATATTGGACCGGGTAAGAGTTTAGGTGTGGGCTTATTTTGGGCTTAGGATTAGATATAAAACCAATTAGTAGTTTAGGGGTTAAATGTGTACAATTCGAATCTCCAAGGACCAAAACTGTAACTTCTGAAAATGTAGCCCAAGGATTGGTTTTGACAATCTCAAATAATATAAGGACCATATTTGCCATCTTTGAAAAGTCCAAGGACTAAACATGACATTTTTCAAACTTTAGGGACTAAAGTTGTAATTTTGCAATTTTACATTTCAAGGGTTTGTTTTGACAACTTTTGAATCCCATGGACCTTAAATGACATTTTTCTTTATTTTGATATACCAGGGACTGTTTTTGACAACTTTTGAAACTTGGGGGACTAAAACTGCCAATTTTGCAAACTTGATACGTTTTTCATCTGATTTTGATATTTTTGCATTTAAAACACATAAAACACTGATTTGTGATATTTTGATCATTTTGATGTGTTTCTGAGTGTTTTCAGATGATTTTGCAGTTTAAAAGGTATAAAAATGATGAGTATTTAGACACTCATCACTAACACACTTACATTTTAACATAAAACACTAAAACAAGTATAAGTGATTTTATGATTTAGATACATATGTACAACAACTAGTGTTTACATATTGGGTTAGCATATACTTAAAACTAAGTATACTAAAATGGGTAAAAACATGTATATACTAAAATGGGTAAAAACTAGCAAATGGTATTGACCCATAACCCATGGTTTTATATATACCACTTAACCAAGTTCATTGTATCCTTAAGATACATTGTATCTAGAAAGAAAACCATGGATCAACCCATAACCCATGACCCATGACCCATAACCAAAAATACCCATGGGCGAAGAGGAGCGTTCCACGGATCCCTGGCTTTGTGCTAGCCGGATCCCTTGTGGTAGGGATCCGTGGGATCCGGGGAACAGTAGAGAATTTTCTCTATAAATAGAGAGCCATTTCTTCCTTTCTACTCACCACTTTACACACATACTTCCCCAAGTATTATAACCCTCTAACCTCAGATCCAAGTGATCTATGTAGTTTGTCTTTTGTTTTTGTGTGATCTTCTAGGTTCCTCTTAAAGGCGAGATCACCACTTCTTGAAGACGTGCAAGCTCAAGTCCATGAGTTGCCATGCTTCGTCATCATCAAGACAACTAAAGTTCTCTTGTTGATAGTTCTTTCTTTCTCCATAGATGTTGGGTTGAAGGCATTAGTGAAGAATGCCAAAAGTGTCAAGATGAAAGCATTAGTGAAAGGTGCTCATCATCCGTGTCAAAGCATTAGTGAAGAATGCTAAAGGTGTCAAGACGAAGGCATTAGTGAAGGGTGCCAAGCGTTGTGTCAAAGGCGTTAGTGAAGGATGCCGAAGAATCAAATCAAGTCGCATTTGGGAAGAATGCCTAGGTCGTATAATCGATGAGGTGCATCGTTATACATATAAGTATTTGTTTATTTCCAAGGATGGTGATATCCTTGATGGTGTTGTAACAAGGAGTGGATCTCCTTGATATTAGGTGTTGTGTTGTGAAGGGTAGTAGTTCCTCCATAGTAATGGAACTAGGTACTTAGCCTAGTACCTAATAAAGGGTAGGCGACGTTGTGATAGGATTAGTTCTCCTTGGTGTGAAAGAACTCGGTGGTTAGCCTAGCACCGTATAAAGGGTAGGCGACGTTGTGTTAGGTGTGGTTCGCCTTGGTGTGAAGGAACTCGGTATTTAGCTTTGTACCGGAAAAAGGTTATGCGACGTTGTGAAGGCTTCTCCGCCATAAGGAGTTGGTGTAGTGCTTACGAACTCTCGAGTAGGTGACTCGGGGAGTGGAGTAGGGCAATGAAGGTGTCCTTGTAGCCGAACCACTATGAATACTTGTGTCGTGGTGATGTGCTTCTTACTCTTTATCTTTCATTACACGTTTATATATCTATCTATCAACGTCCAACATAAACAACCAAATAGATTGACATAAGTCGATCTAAATATTTAAAAGGAAGTTTTAAATTGGTAAAACTATTCAACCCCCCCCCTTCTAGTTTTCCACAATTGGTATCAGAGCTTCGTTACCAAGTTTCTTAAAGTATGTTGTACTTTAAAGACTTGATACGATCCGTGTATGTTTGAAAACTACAAAGAAGGATTTTTTTAAAGGTCATATTTCTTTTAAATCATTTTGTTGGACATGGATAGATCATTCTAACAATTTCTTTCAAGAAATCTTCATGCTAGAATCTCTCCAAAAATCTTCATCTCTATTCAAAGAATAATGAAGTCAACATTCAAGGAAGGATCTAAAAAGTAATCACAACTTTCGTACACCAAGTACAAAGGATTACTTTAAAAGCTCATGGAGTATTTTTGGTATTACGCCAAACCAAGAAGCATATAGGTATATTTTACTTTTCATTAGATAGGTTACATGAGTTTAATTTATCTCATAGTTTTCTTTGTTTAAAAATTACTAACATCATAAGAAGTCTCTTTCGTCACTTTTCCGTCTTTTTCATCATCAGGAATAGTATTCCTCTTGATTCGTCAAACTAACGCCGGTGTCACATATGAACCCTCGATATGTGATTCATCAAAACCCGTCATCCATAAACAATCCTCATCTAATACTTCCAAACTATTTTTTAGTAAGCTAGTTATAAGCCTACTACAAAAATAATGCCAAACAACCCTTTTTCTGTCCACAGTAGCCGGATCCCTCGAGTTGTACTAGCCGGATCCCAAATACAAGGGATCCGGGGGAACCGTGGAACAGAACTCAGTTATACGCTTTCAGAAAATCACCACTGATCTTTTTCCCTCTATTCACGTAACACAAAAACGACTAAGCTACTGAATTCATCCTCATTGGCTTCCATACTCTCAAGTATTCCTTCCTAGAACACCATTGTAAGTAATTACATTAACTTGTTCTAATTTTCATCATCCTCATCCTAGGGTTTATGGTTTCTTAATTTCTAATCAATTAATTTAATTAGGGCTTTTCAAATTAATCATGAAAAGGGGCTTTTAACAAAATCACATTGTGTTCACAACATTGTTAATACAAATCAAAACCATAAACCCATCCCAACTAATTTTACCTAATTGGAAAATTTGTATTTTTAGGACCAACCATGCCCAAAGCCACTCAACAAGATCATCATGACACCGTTCATTACCTTACTCATTACTATTGTAAAAAGGGATTGACCAAAACCAACCGTAAAATATTCAAAAGCCTTGTAAAACGACTTATCCACGAAGGTCGTGTAGTCAAGGAATGTTTCCTTGAAGATACCGACATTCGTCAAGTTTTCTCGACAATCAACTTTGATTGTCTCCTTGACATAGATGAACAAATTTGTCCGGTCTTCATTTTTGAATTTTACAAAAGCTTTAGGATCATTAGAAACACCGACAATAGCATCTCAATCGCCTTCATCATCAAAAAACAAAACTTTATTCTTCCTCTCAACACCTTTGCTCAAATTCTTCGCATTCCTTGTGAAGGAATTTGTATGTACTCTCAAGATTGGGCAATTAACGCTCAAAACCTTGCACTTGATCCTAAGCCTCTCTACAACACTCCTCTCGACAATCCCGAAACCATTCGAGATACTATCTTCAAAGTTAGGACCGACCAATCCCGTTACAACCGTAACAAAAAGCTCATTCACCGTGATCCCTTTCAAATGGAACTTTTCGAAATGCATCCCATGTTTAGAAAATGGGAAGAAATCCTTAGGGAAAACGTCATTAGCCTAGTTGGAAACAAAGATCATCCAAACGCATGCCTTGTGCAAATGATCTATTGTCGTAACCACCAAAGGCCCTTCAATCTTGCCTATTACATGGTAAGAAGAATGGCTGGGGTATTCAAAGCTTCCAACATGGTACTTCCGTATGGTATGCTCCTAACACGACTTTGTAGGTATGTTGGTGCATTGCAACCATCTCCTATCAACGATGATCATTACCTTTCCGATCACGTCATGGTACCTCTTACCAAACAACCTCCTAAACGGTTCATGGTCAATGGAAAGAAACCTGAAGCTCTCTCGGACTCCTCGGCCGGTGAAGAAGAAGAAGGTGAAGAAGAAGAAGACGTCGACCCCATAGCAAACATTGAATTGGAACCCTTCAATTACTACGAACAACTTCCAACCATTCCAAACGAGACCGCGGAATTCAAACAATTGAGGGGCATGATTCAAAACCTCGCTTACAACCTCACTAAGCCGTCAAAAAAGAAAAGAAATAATTGATGAAAGAGACAATAGGAATATGCTTACTTTCTTTTATTTTTATGTTTGGATGTTTACGTTTTAGCACTTTGGTTTACGGTAATTTGGATACTGTTACTTTATCTTGACTTTATAAGTGGTGTTTTGTGATAACATGCATGTTCTTATTGCTTTGTCTAAAGATTTATTAGTGTGTAAAATCTGCACTGCAATTCTGTGAAGATTTTGATCTGTAGATGCCGGATCCCTAGGATTAGCGTAGCCTGATCCCTCCCTTGAGGGAACCGTGGGATCCGTGACATCAGATCAGCAATACAGCTTGCTTTACATCAAGATAGCTTTCTAGATAACATCACATTCTGCTAAACTTATGATATTAGAACTCAAATAAAGTCCACTTCAAGGATGAGAAAGGATTAGACTCACTAAAAGCTTACTTAAGATCTTAGTCAAATTGCCTCTTGATTTGTCAAGACATCAAAACTCACCATATTTCCGCTTCAATACTCACAAATTGTTTCTCACCTTTCACAACATTTAAGTCGACATATTGAACAATTTTAGGAAATTGTTTCTAGTCATCTTTATCTCAAAGTGGGTCAAAAATTAGTTTTTCAATTCTTGTAATTTTTAAGGATTTCTCAAATTTCACCTCAAGCTAAAATCTGATCTCTAGGATCATTTATTATGACCTGACACCACCAAAACTCTTAGTGTTATCCTTGGACATCCATTGGTAGTCATCTTGTCTCATCTCCTTTCCATAAGAAGCAATCATTTGCTATAACACTTATTACCCTTGATCATTCAAGTATCTTCTCATCTTAAACACTTAGGAGAACTGAAGCACTCAAAATGAGATAGGATTTAGCTCCTAGAAATCTCATTTCAAACCTGTCATAACTGCTGAGAGCCGGATCCCTAGAATTAGCCTAGCCGGATCCCTCTGAGGAGGGAACCGTGGGATCTGGGTGACAGTTTATGTCAAATCTTGCTAAAACAATCATTTCAACTCATCTTCCTAACTCAAACACTCCATCTCATCTTAAATGAGTTCCTAGATCAGTGCAAAATCTGAAGTTGACTCTTGTGCATGTTAATCATCACATTTCTAATAATCTTAGTAGCCTAAGTCTTAAATGCATTTGCCAAGCTCTTCCCTTTATAAGCCATATTGCTAAGAACACTTTAGTCATCAAACACAAACACAATTATCAGCAATTACAACCATCTTCCTTAGTCTTTTCATCATGAGAAAAGCTCCTAGTGCTAACTCATCCACTCAAGAACCACCCAATAAACTTGCTAGGATCATACACGAAGTTTCCTCAACCGAATCATCTCCGGTTAAGTCCACTAATGCTAGGATTTCTCCTACACCAAGGAAACCAATCAAACTAATCCCCAAGAAAATAGTTCCCACTAGGACTTCATCACCAAACTCTACCAAACCAAACATACCCTCCACAACTCAACCAACATCATTGGTACCTAAAGCCACCTCACAATCATCTCCACATTCTCACAATGTAGAAGACTTACCTCCTTGGCCATCTCACCTTCCACCACTACCAACAAACTCACTTGAAAAGGTTGGGCAACAAAATCAAAATATTGAATCAACACTTGATCCAATGTCAAACTCTCTCATTCCCCCCAATAGTCCATTTTGGATTATGAGAAGACATCAAAGTCAACCACCTGACCACATGGAAGTTGATGCTTCTTTACCTTCACCCTCAAACATTGTAGAGCCATCACTTAATGAGCCTCCACCAATTCCTCCTTCATTTGAAGATCCTCAACCCACTTCACTTGAACTTCCACTTCAAGAAATTCAAAACCATGACAAGGATTGCTATCATTGTAAACATGTTGAAAGTTTGATACATGAACTACGTGAAGAGAAACGTTTCATGTTTTATCACATCCTCGAACGTTTCGAAGAGGTCAACAAGCCTAAACTACAATGAGCATCATAGTCACAAGCTCAAACTTAGAATGTTTAGGAAAACTTATCTCATCCTTGATCATCATTAAGCTTTTAGTTGAATCTAGAGTTTGGATAACTCATTAGCATTAGTAGCACTTGTATGACTAGTTCATTCTCTTAGTTTTAGAGATTTGGTTGATCATCTCTTGTTTTTATTGAATGAATATCTATATGCCATAGTTATTATGTGCTTTATGTGTTGTGCTTGATATATCATATACTACTTCACATATTCGTTAGCATTGATTGAAACACTCTCATTGCTGAAGAAACTGTCAACAGACAGCCGGATCCCTCCAAAATGCTTAGACGGATCCCTCCAAGAAAGGAACCGTGGGATCCGTGGTACAGAAGCAGAAATTTCTACTAACTTGAGTTTCATTTGCAGGAAATTATGCACTATACTCTTGTTTTCTAACCTTTACTTTGTAGATTTTCAAAATACACATAAAGATTTTGACACCATAAAGCTAGGGGGAGCTTTGTGTCAAACGAAATTACAAAAACATTTGCAACTTAATCCGATTTTGGACTATACTTCATGACACCCCATTGCAACTTTGCAATCTTCAAGGGGGAGCAAGTTTTCGTCACTTAGACGAACCATTTGCAAACACATTAGTTTATTTACGTTATGTACTTGACGCCCTCTCAAAGGGATGGACTCGTCAAGGGGGAGTTAAGACGAGTACCATTTCCGTCACTTACTCTCTTTACATTTTTACATATTTTTTCTTATAAAATTTGTGTTAGTTTCTTTTAACACTTTTTGTTTCGACAAAAAGGGGGAGAAGAAAGTAAAAACTACTAATTCAAACTTACTACGAATTTTAGTTTTTCTTAAAATAATTTTATGTTTTGTCATCAACAAAAAGGGGGAGATTGTTAATACAAATAAGCCGTAAAAACGTTTATTTATATTTTACGATCTTCTAATGTTTTGTCGATAACAAACGTAAAATCATTTTAACGAAACAAATAGAATACGTAAATAGTTTGAGTTAATAGTTTCCTAACACACTTACGTTTTAACATAAAACACTAAAACAAGTATAAGTGATTTTATGATTTAGATACATATGTACAACAACTAGTGTTTACATATTGGGTTAGCATATACTTAAAACTAAGTATACTAAAATGGGTAAAAAAATGTATATACTAAAATGGGTAAAAACTAGCAAATGGTATTGACCCATAACCCATGGTTTTATATATACCACTTAACCAAGTTCATTGTATCCTTAAGATACATTGTATCTAGAAAGAAAACCATGGATCAACCCATAACCCATGACCCATGACCCATGACCCATAACCAAAAATACCCATGGGCAAAGAGGAGCGTTCCACGGATCCCTGGCTTTGTGCTAGCAGGATCCCTTGTGGTAGGGATCCGGGGAACAGTAGAGAATTTTCTCTATAAATAGAGAGCCATTTCTTCCTTTCTACTCACCACTTTACACACATCCTTCCCCAAGTATTATAACCCTCTAACCTCATATCCAAGTGATCTATGTAGTTTGTCTTTTGTTTTTGTGTGATCTTCTAGGTTCCTCTTAAAGGCGAGATCACCACTTCTTGAAGGCGTGCAAGCTCAAGTCCATGAGTTGCCATGCTTTGTCATCATCAAGACAACTAAAGTTCTCTTGTTGATAGTTCTTTCTTTCTCCATAGATGTTGGGTTGAAGGCATTAGTGAAGAATGTCGAAAGTGTCAAGATGAAAGCATTAGTGAAAGGTGCTCATCATCCGTGTCAAAGCATTAGTGAAGAATGCTAAAGGTGTCAAGACGAAGGCATTAGTGAAGGGTGCCAAGCGTTGTGTCAAAGGCGTTAGTGAAGGATGCCGAAGAATCAAATCAAGTCGCATTTGGGAAGAATGCCTAGGTCGTATAATCGATGAGGTGCATCGTTATACATATAAGTATTTGTTTATTTCCAAGGATGGTGATATCCTTGATGGTGTTGTAACAAGGAGTGGATCTCCTTGATATTAGGTGTTGTGTTGTGAAGGGTAGTAGTTCCTCCATAGTAATGGAACTAGGTACTTAGCCTAGTACCTAATAAAGGGTACGCGACGTTGTGATAGGATTAGTTCTCCTTGGTGTGAAAGAACTCGGTGGTTAGCCTAGCACCGTATAAAGGGTAGGCGACGTTGTGTTAGGTGTGGTTCGCCTTGGTGTGAAGGAACTCGGTATTTAGCTTTGTACCAGAAAAAGGTTAAGCGACATTGTGAAGGCTTCTCCGCCATAAGGAGTTGGTGTAGTGCTTATGAACTCTCGAGTAGGTGACTCGGGGAGTAGAGTAGGGCAAGGAAGGTGTCCTTGTAGCCGAACCACTATAAATACTTGTGTCGTGGTGATGTGCTTCTTACTCTTTATCTTTCATTATACGTTTATATATCTATTTATCAACGTCCAACATAAACAACCAAATAGATTGACATAAGTCGATCTAAACATTTAAAAGGAAGTTTTAAATTGGTAAAACTATTCAACCCCCCCCCCTTCTAGTTTTCCACAACTTGAAATCTTAAGAGAAATTTAGAGAGCTTTGTTTGGAAATGGCTGATACTGTGAAAGACAAGGCAGAGGTGACTGAGCAGCTGGAAAGGTTTCCACGGTTACACGATAACCTAGAGGCTGCAGAAACTGCTCGTATGTTGAAGCATGTGCAACAAAGAGATTTGAAGACAATAACTAGTCTCCAAATTATGGTCAATCAATCCCATCTTGGTGCGCGTGAGAAGCTCCTCTTTGTTGGGAAGTTGAAGGACGGGTTACTAGCATAGTTTTAAAAAGTGCGCCTGAGGGGCGCCTCGACTCAAGGCTCAAGCTCTAGGGATTTTTTCAGATCGAGGCTCCACACATGCATAAGGCTCACAAAAGGCGCAACGTCTTGGGCTTTAGAGCCTTGCGCCTAGGAGAGGTGACGAGTTTTGAACCATTTTTTTTAATTTAACATTCATCGACCTCATATGAACCTAACCTAGAAACAAACTAAATTAGACAATTTGAGAGTTTTATCCTTCAATTCAAGTGTCTATACAAACAAACTTTTCCTTTAATTTCGAGCATGAGATAATGAAATGTCATCATGCCATCATCTTGATACATTGGTTGATATTTTGGGTTTGAAATTTGTTTCGATATATTAAGAATTTTAGTGTTATTTAGGTCATCATTAATACATAAATTATCGAGCAAAACTTTTAAAATTTTATTCAATTCACTACGCCTCATATTCTTGAAGCTCGTTACTTTATGTGTGCCTCGCTTCAAGGATCCATAAGCCCTTTGCACCTTAGTGTGCCTTGAGCCTTTCAAAACATTGGTTACTAGTTTAGGGTTTTGGTCCATGGGGTTGTGTTGTGTGGATTTTCGGATGTGGATTTTGATCTTGTGTTTTGTTTAAAGTATCTTTCATGTTTGATGAGTATGTTTTGTAAGGTTTTTGTTTATGAATATAATGCTTAAATGGTTTGCTTATGGTTAGGTTTTTTCGTTATGAATATGATCTCACTAATGTTTGTTGTTTTACGCTTTTACTTGTCCATATTATCTTGATCTTTGTATTTTGCCTAGACCACATGTTCTTCATATGGTCATTGTTTGATCTTTTTTGTTAATAAAGGGTGTTTGGAAAGTGGTTTATAGGATTAGTAAGTATGCTTAACTTTGTTATTTCATGTTGATAATGGTTTAAATCCTATGATTGCTATGCTACATAAGTATGTGAAATTAGCATCCGGTTGTACCCAAAGAAGAATGTTAAAGCAATAACTCATATGAATACCATGTTTGACTTTGAAATTTTGACTTTTTCAAGTCAATCTAAATGCATACAATTGCCCAAAATCACCTAATTCGTAGGCTTCCATACCATTAGATCAAGTTGGAGAACTCCTAGTTTTAAACACTTTGTTTTGCTTAGACCATATGTTCTTTATATGGTCGTTGTTTGATCTTTCATGTTGATAAAGGGGTGTATGGAAAGTGGTTTATGGGATTAGTAAGTTTGCTTAACTTTGTTGTTTCATGTTGGTAATGGTTTAAATTATATTATTGTTATGCGGCATAAGTATGTGAAATTAGCATGCGATTGTGCCAAAAGAACAATGTTAAAGCACTAACTCATATGAATACCATGTTTGACTTTTAAAGTTTGACTTTTGCAACACTTCATCCGGAATCACATCCCCGTCATCAGCTGAGAAAACTCCTTCCTGGGCATATGGAATCACATCCCCATCAAAAACTACTTGCTCACCATCAACGACCTCTTCTGCAACTATTTCTTCAACTACCACCTCAACTGGAACCACGTCCCCTTCATCATCAATTTCTTGTTCATAAATAGCAAACAGTTTTGTTACATCTTCAGCTTCAATTACTTGATCAAGTTCATCCAATGCTTGTTCAATTTCAACAAACATGTGACTAATCTCTTCAGGTTCTTTAGGTTCATCAAGTAAATGGTATGGATCATCTTGTAATTCAACATATATGCCTTGATCCACCTCTTCATCACTAAACCAAGTCTTAAGATCCCCTTCAGTTCCACTAATGACAGCACTACCATCTGTATCATAATACAAAAGCTCTTCTATCCCCTGTTCAAAAATGACATCATCAAAATCGACCTCGATCATTTGGAAACTCTAGGGAATCCTGACTTGAATTCTCTACCCCAAGCTCATGGTCAATCTCTGCCAATAGTTGTCTGAAATCAAACTCATCACTCAGCCTTTTTGTCCTATTTGCAATTATTTTTTCTGCAGACCATGATGCTCGGAACACATAGTCAGAATCATTATCAATAATGGTTCCATCCTTCCTAGCTTGACAATGGTAATTTACCACTGTTTCCACTCTCACCATCAAACTCCTTTCCAACAGCATCACTGACAACATGATCCACAATTTCTTCTATCACTACATCCTTACCCTTACTCGTCATTCGCTCCATTATGTGCCTCATCAATGAAAAACCGGTTTCAATATACCCATCCACTTCTCTAAATCTAGGAACATACTCCAAAAATCTAATGTAACACCCCAGTCTCGAATAGCAGCAGAAGCTAAATAAGGGTATTACTTCATAACACAAAGTACAAGTACATAAAACAACTCTAAGTGAGACGTTTTGAAAATAATATCATTCGATTTATAATAATATCGGAATTTGATACAAAAGAGGTCCCATAGTTTGTACAATATAAAAGTACAACATAAACGTTTATAGATTTACCGAATGATAATCATGCATAGTCTTTAAAATATTTTTCTTGCGCCTTCACATGCCAGCTTATACCTTAAGGTCTTGAAATAAAACATGCTAGAAATTCAATAAAATGGTTGAGTGAATTTATAGGTTTATAGTAATGGACAATAAATTTTCAAAGTTTCAGTAATAACCTCAAGGTGTTCAATTATTATCCCGATAGTTATTATTGCTCTAAGCTCATGGCACTCAAAACTGACTATATATATCAAATAATGATATATAGAATAATAATGGCCTCGTGTAGGTATTTTCCATTTACCTAGTAATACAAATATAGTTTGTTTGTATTGTCCATCTGATCAACACAAACGGGATTCGTCAATCCCGATAGGCCTACCTACAATATTCGCGCTCACAGACAAGTGATTAATGGTCTATGATATGGGAACTTTTGGCAATAGGTACTTAGGCACTAGCAATAATATACTCAGGAAAGCATAAAATTTGCAAACAATTGTTCATAGTAGAAATAGTTTAGCATGTACATCCCCCAAGGACTTTATAAAGCATTTAAATAAAAATTGGGGCTATGAACTCAATGTAATGATCAGCATCGATTTACAACGATATAAAGTGTATCGAACGTCGCGAGCTTTTAACGATGACCTAAGAAAATATAATAATCGCGTTCTAGGTATTTATATATAACGAGATTATACGAAACAAGTTTATAAAAGTGTTTATATACTTTTGAAATAGTACATATTTTTGTAAGTTTACAAAAATATGAAAGTTTAATTTTTATCAAAATAGTAACAAGCCTTTTAGATAAGTTATCCTAAGGTCGGGTTTATGTCACTTTTAATAATTTACCTAATCCGTAAATTATTACGTCAAAGTCTTATTTAACTTTATGAAAAGGTAAATGGTCTATGTTCCAATAGTGAGTCTTACCACATTGGTTTTTCTTATAAAAGTAGTCAGGTATTTTTAATCTATATATATATATATATATATATATATATATATATATATATATATATATATATATATATATATATATATATAAAACTAGTTATCTAATTTCCAGCAACTTATTATTAGTGGTATGATTATTTGCATATTTAAAAAAAAAATCTATTAATGTTTTTATAAAAGAAACTATAGGTCTTTTAAAATTTATAAAGTCAAAATAACACTTTTTGTTAAATTTCGATTTTTATAAATATAGTTTTCCTGTCTTAGTGTTTGCATTACTTATAATACAAAAATCATTATGTATTGATTTTTACATTCTTTAGAAAAGTATATACATATATTTATCAAATTTAAGTGTCCTAAAATCCAAATTAACTTATTCATATGTCAAGTTACAACTATATACTTATATTTCATTACAGAAAATTGGCTGCACAATTCAGTCCTGCCAAAACGACCCAAAGTTAAGTTAACAACTTAGTTTGACACGTGGCTTTCACCAAACTTCAACTTTAGGTCTTAGCTACATTTAATATAATTAGGCTAAGTTTTAGAAATGACCAGAACCATGAGATTGTTTCAAATGAAATCTGGTGTGCAGATTTCGACACATTTTTACCATTTTGGTCCTCATTTACTCACCGAGATGAGTTATGAGGTGGGTCTCGCGAAAAAAAGACGGTAAGACATAGCTCTATGATAACATCAAATAATCCTGACTTTTAAGTGTTAATTTCCCCCGATTATGCTTATATTTTATGTCATTTATGTGGATATATACTCTTATTCCTATAGATTTCGTTTCGAGGTAAAATATGAGCATTGGAGCTTAGAGACGCGGATTTGGAGATTTTCCTAATGGAGTATGATATTAATGAAGAAGCTACGGCGTAACTCATATTCTCAATTATGCCATAGCTAGAATTTTGTCACAGAAGACCAACTCAACTCCAGTGACGGCGTAGCTCTCAACTTAAGTTACGCCGTAGCCATCTAGGTCATTAAGAATTTCGCGCCTCCGTCAACTACACCATAACCTCCTTACATGAATTACGATGTAACAACCTTCTGTTTAGAAGATACTCAAGATACGGCGTAGCTATCTACTAAATTATGGCGGAGCCACTATTACGCCGTAACTAATCCATAGGTTACGTCGTAGTCACTTCTACGAGCTTTCTGTTTAGAAGACACTGAAGTTACGGCGTAACTCTCAAGTTTGGTTACGCCGTAACTATGATCGGGCCTATAAATACAAACCCTAAAATCTACATTTTACATCATTCACTCACAACACAAAGGTAGAGAACGTGAAGAGGGTTCCAAGGGCAGATCATACCAAGCATACGGAGTCATCTCAAAGGGAGGGATCACACCATATCGATAAGCTTTAGCGATTACTACTATCTTTCACTTTAATTCATGTCTTTAATCATGTTAAACAATAAATTCATTGTGTCTTTTAATATGATCGGCTAAGCACCCTTGGTGCTAGCCTAGTTATGATTCATTGATTGTATTGTTTGTGTTTTCATGCTTCTATAATTGTTTCTAGTGTATGCATGCATAGTTCGATGGTAGTTACCATAGCTTCGGTAGTTTTGAAGTGCGGTCGTATCTAATTGCTTAGAAGAATTGACCAACTAACCCTAAGTAAGGATTGGGTTACGAGATATGATATTGCGATTGGTGTTGCTCAAGGGCTGGCTTATCTGCATCACGATTGTCACCCTCCCGTGATCCACCGTGATGTGAAGCCAAATAATATTTTGCTCGACGGGAATCTGGATGCCCGGATTGCAGATTTTGGGTTGGCAAAGATGATGGTGAAAAAAATGAGACAGTTTCAATGGTTGCTGGATCTTATGGTTACATCGCCCCTGGTGAGTTTTATAGCGTCTTTTCACATCTTTTGTTTTCATTATCGGGTTAACTAACGAGTAATTTTTATTTATTGCAGAATATGGGTACACATTAAAGGTCGATGAGAAGAGTGACATATACAGCTACGGGGTAGTTCTAATGGAACTGATAACGGGAAAAAAGCCAATAGAGCCAGAATTTGGGGATTCAGTTGATATTGTCGAATGGGTCAGGAGGAAAATACGGGATAAAAAACCATTAAGAGAAGTAGTAGATGAGAATGTAGGAAACTGCAAACATGTAGAAGAAGAGATGTTGTTAGTACTCAGAATAGCCCTAATTTGTACTGCAAAGCTTCCCAAGGATCGACCATCCATGAGAGATGTGATAAGTATGCTTGAGGAAGCAAGACCTCGTAGAAAGAGTGGTAGTAACACCAACAATGGCGGATCTAATCCCGCAACTAATGATAAAGACAGACCTGTGTTTAGCACATCGCCTGTAAACGACCTTCTGTAGAACAACTTCAAATGGGTCAGAAACACAAGTCCAATAGCAATTTTCTGCTAATTATGTGTAGAGATTTTTCACTTTTTGTAACTTTTTGAGTAAGTTAATTATGTGTAGAAGTATGTTAATTCTTACTGAAAATAAAGTAAACACAACACTCATTCTTATTGTTATATGAGTTCATATATATTTTAGTTCCAAAGCAAGAAAGTGTTATCTCACTGTCCTAACTGTTAGTGTAAAAGCGCAGTGCGCCAAACGGATTAGGTAACAAGTCGGAATAACTTACTAATTTCATCTGTTTGACCTGTAAGAGACAAAGTATAACTAAAATCAGATGTTTATTAGTAAAGAGTTGCTAGCAATTGTTATTACATGGATACGGCCATAAGGGCCATTTACAGATTTAAGGATAGAAGTTCTAGAGATCTAGACATAGAAAACAGAAAATATCAGATAATTATAATGAAAGTACTCTTAAACCGATGATTTAAATGTTATGCTTTTCCGGAAATGGGATAAGCCTGACGCATTGAACTAGAAAAACTTGGTTGAGTCCGTCCATCCCCAAACTTAATGAAGCATATCTAACATTAAATGTTGTCTGTCGTTTTACTTTCTTCAGAAGCTGCTGCCCTCAACGTTGCGCTCACGATAACCAAGTCTGTAAGATTCGGAATTTTTCATTATCCGAATCTTCTTCACGGAACTTCGAAACATCCTAAAACAAAATTTGAAACCATAAAGGATTTTAAGACCTGAGATATATACTAAACTGAGATTGGCTTTTGAAAATAAAAAAGGTCAATGACGTTAGATGTGGCAATGACACATTTACTTATGAATGAGTTGAATTGAGTTGGGTTTAACGGGTCGAACACGCCCTGAATGTTTTCCAAAGTTATTTTTAAATGTACACAAGCTCCTAACTCACCACTTTAAACAAAGATTTAGATCATTAATGTTTTATTATTGCTTTTCTAATCAGACTTATACGTTAATGACAAAAAGTGGTTATAAGTCAACCCAACCCGTAATAAAAAGGACCCGTTACCCTCCCATCTCTATAGAACATGTGCAGAAATTGATGAAACATACGGCCATGGGATGTCTCCAGCAAACATCAAGTCTCCTTCATCATCTTTATATGCGAGAACATACTCAGACTTTCCGCTCAACAGATAGGACGGTCCCACTCCTTCCGTGTTCAACCCTAGGGATAAATTTTTGGCAACAACAGTTGTATTATGAAAGGAAAAAATTAAATGAGAAAACTTACGTTACAATAGAAAGCCAACTCACCATAATCACGGAACATATCATCCAATTTTTGTGTTAATGATTCATACGAGTCGTGATCCCGAAGATCCACTCTCCGTCCCACTACTATTCCATCCATGGTTACCTTCACTGGTAGATAACCATTATTGACAGTGACAACACCATTTCCGGTCTCAGTGCCAATTTCGGGTGACCCATTTTGATCACTACAATAATTTAATTCGGAAACCCGAATCAACACCATTATAAAAGAAAATGAAGAGCTACTTCCATAGGTGATTACAATTTAACAGAACAAAGATTTTCACGCTAACCAAGTCACAATTTTTTTTCAGGATGTTTCAAAAATTAGATTATTAATGCTTTAATATTGCTTTTGTAATCAGACTTATACATTAGTGACAAAAAGTATTTATAGGTCTACCCAACCCGCAATAAAAATGACCCGTTACCCTCCCATCTCTGCATCTATAGAACATGTACAGAAATTGAAGAATCATACAGGCATGGGACATCTCCAGCAATGATCCAGTCTCCCTCCTGAGAAGTGAGCGCATATTCAAACTTTCTGCTCAACAGATAGGACGGTCCCACTCCTTCTGTGTTCAACCCTAGACATAAAATTTTGGCAACAACAGTTGTATTTTAAAAGGAAACAAATGACTGAGAAAACTTATGTTACAAAAGTTGTAAAGCGTAAAATAGAAGACTAACTCACCTTTATCACGGAACATATCATCCAATGTTTGTGTCAATGTTTCATACAAGTCATGTGCACTGAGATCAACTTTCCGTCCCACCAGTATGCCATGCATGGTTACCTTTACTGGTAGATAACCATTACTGACAATGAAAACCTCATTTCCGTTCTCAGAACCAATTTCAGGTGACCCATTTTGATTATTCAACCTGTGACCTCTTGCGATCAAAGGCCATCCAACCGCACTAACGTACAATTCAGAAACCCAAATCAGCATCAATATAAAAGAAAACGAAGAGCTACTTTCGTAAGCGATCACAATTTAACAGAACAAAGATTATTTGTAAAAGGATTTTACGTAATAGTAAGGTGAATACTTTGGTTGGTGTATTACAAGAAGACATGTGAATACTTTGGCGTATTACGTAATAATAAAGGAAATTCAGGTGATATTTGAAGTATTACACCTTTAGAACAAAAATATAAGAAAAATACTCACCTTTTGGTTTGTTGGTCTGGTAAGTGGAGATAATGTGCTTGGCTCCAAAGTTGGACCTGTATTTTGTATATAACAAGCAACTGACATTAAAAATATATGTCGTCAAACTTTGACCGATAGACAGATAAGTAGGCAAATAATGGTAGTAACTTGGTAAACACAAAATTTACAATTACCGATTTCTTTAGAGACTTTCCGAGCCAAGAGTGAATGACATTCACCGTTGCAAGATTTATGCTTCTATATTTAACTTGAAGTAAAATAGTAAAGCTCGAAACAAAATATTGATCAACCATAGGAAAAACAAAGACCGGCATTAGAAAAGGAAGACAATAAGACATGTGTCTATCAATCACATAAAGACATTATATAAAGATATTTGTTTTTATGACCGTTACACAACGGTCGGATTTGCTGATGTTTTTATAACGTTACAAAACGGCTACAATCAGACATATGTGGATTTAGATTTCTTGACCGTTATACAACGATATTTTTTAAAGTTCTCTCTTATTTTTTTGAAATACGACAATCCAAATTTGGAAAAGAAAGTTATTGGTAATAATATGGCTTAATTTTTACAAGAGTAAAGTCCAAAATACATCCCTCTGGTTTGTCTTGTGTCTCGCTTAACATCCCCAAACTTTTTTTTGGCACAAACCATCCCTCCGTTAGTAAAGTTGGCACAAATACATCCCTCTGTTAGTAAAATCAGTTAATGAGGACTAACGATGCAAATATTTCCCCGTTATCTCCTAAAAGAAGAGAAAATATTTGCACCGTTAGTCCTAAGAACTAATAGTGCACTCCACCGCCACCTACCACCCAACGCCACCTTCACCGCCACCTACCACCTCCACCGCCACCTCCACCCCCACCACCCAACGCCACCACCCCCCACCTCCACCGCCACCACCCATCATCAACTTCTCCACGTTTACAGTACCCGTTAATCATCGAATTACAAATATACAAATTCACATTCAATCCCGCTTCCAACATCTCATAACGAATCCTAACAGCACAATCCATCTTCCCAACTCGGCAAAAACCATCTATCAAAACACCATAAGCTTTCTCATCCAAAACCAACGAAGGATCCTCTTCTCTCATATCCTTAAACACCTTATCCGCTTCATCGACTCTCCCCATTTTACAATACCCCTTAACAAACAAAGTATACGTAACCACATTCGGCAACACCCCCTTACCTCTCATCACCTCCAACACACCTTTCGCCCCTTCAATATCACCCATACCAACATACCCATTAATCAAACAATGATATGTAACCACATTCGCCTCCACACCATACTCTTCCTCAGCCATTCTAAAAAACTCAACCCCCTTCCCAACCCTCCAATCCTTACAATACGCATTAACCCCAATACTACACGTCTACACATTCGGCACAACCCCGACTCTCACCATCTGATCAAACATAATATAAACCAACCCGAACACACCTTCCTTAACCAAAACACTCAACATTCATTCTGTTAATTATGTTAATTATGTGTAGAGATTATTCACTTTTTTTTTTTTTTTAAACTTTTTGAGTATGTTATTTTGTGTCAAAGTATCTTAGTTCTTACTGAAAATAATGTAAACACAACACTCATTCTTATTGTTACTAGCAAGGTACCCGCGAGTTGTGGCGGCGGGTACCCTGAAATAAACTTTTTCGGTGGATCATGTATTTTAGTTTATTATGTTCTTTTTGACAATAAATTTACGGATATGAAGAATTTAGTTTAGCCCATACCCGTTCAGGCTCGAGCCCGTTGGCCCGTGCTCGTTCGGGCTCGAGCCCGTTTGGCGTGTAACCGTTCGGGCTCGAGCCCATTTGTCCCATTATGTAACACTTCGAGATTTTCCAGACATTTATTTTATGAGGAATTATGTCAGTTTTTCATTCACGAACTTTTCTGAGCTCGTTTGACGTGAAAACGAGAAAGTTATTTCACGAAACGTGAAAATTAGACACAATGCATACAGGCACAACCGACGATTTGATTTGATTTTGGCATTGTTTGCGAGAAAGTAGTCGTATGAATACTCGATTTTATTGAAAAAATTAATCTAAACGCAATGGCGCAATTTGCGTGTCGAGAATTGGACGTTTGCTAGTCCAAATAAGCCCCGAATCGCTAATTTTCAAAATATTACATATATGACAGTTTTGGTCCATGTGATTAAAGTTACTCCACCGCTCCCTGAAGTTTCAAGATTTACATAATCGGTCCCCGCAGTTTCTGCTATAAATAGATTGAGAATTAGGATTTCCTCACTTTGAAACCCTAGTAGTAGTTTTGCTCCTCCCTCCTAACCGGCCACCACCAATTGCGCTCTATTTTCCGGCCATTGCCAACCTAGCCGCCTCCGTTATTGGACAAAGGAGAAGACTACGGGTGCGTTAGCTTCGGGTTTAGATCAAAGGTTTACTACTAGGGTTTGCTAGGGTTCGTTTTGATCAAGAATTGTGGGCCGCCATCGTCACAGCCGTCACCCACCAACACCACATTCTCACCACCTCTCCACTCTCTTCTTGTCTTTGTTTGGTGTCTAGCCCTAAAAACTCAGTTTGTTAATCTCTTATTTTCAAACCGATATTAAGAGTTTTGATGATGTTTTCGTGGATTTACAACCGATTACAAATCTCTTATACGGATTCTCATGGTTAAACTGTGTTAGAAATGTTTTTGTAAAATCATTCGCGAGGTAAACCTTTGTTAAAACAAATAAAAAACGTGTTTGGATTCTGTTTCGTGTGATATAAACTCGTGTAAGGTGGTGTTTGTTTGATTTGTTATGTTAATGGGTCAGTTTGGAATCCGTATGAGTTGGGTGACCCGATTTATATCTCGGTTAGTGGTAAACCCGTTTACGGTTACTTAACTCTTTGAATTTTTTGTCTTGGTTTGGATTTGTATACTTATTTAATCTCGGGTTAGTGTTGTTTGCGCATTTAATATTGTTGGTGGTGTCGCCCTTGAAATCTATTTGAGACTCGGGAGTAAAGGTGGTTTTTGGTTTGATTTGTGTGATTTGTTATGTTAATGGGTCAGTTAGGAACCCGTATGAGTTGGGTGACCGGATTTATATCTCGGTTAGTGGTAAACCCGTTTACGGTTGCTTAACTCTTTGAATTTTTTGTCTTGGTTTGGATTTGTATACTTATTTAATCTCGGGTTAGTGTTGTTTGCGCATTTAATATTGATGGTGGTGTCGCCCTTGAAATCTGTTTGAGACTCGGGAGTAAATTGCAAAAATTGTTCTTGTGGTTTGGTCAAATTGCACGTTTCGTCCTTCTGGTTCATTAAATGCAAAATTCGTCCGTATTTTGCATTGTTACGTCCGCTTTTGGTCCTCCATTTTAACCGGCGTTAAGTAACTTTCGTTAGCAATTACACGTTAGCCCTTTTGTTTAACGATCGTTGCAGCGCCCATCCTTTAAACTAACGGTGTTTATAATTAAAAAAAATCAAAAAAAAAAAAAAAAAAAATTGACAAATTTTTTTCGTCCGCTTTTTTCTACTTTTTTTGAATTTTTTTTCGAAATTAATTTTTGGAAAGCTTTTTTATCACGTGTGATTTTTTTTCAGAAACTTTTTTTTGTCACATGTAAAAATTTTTGTCTGAAAAAGTTTGTTTTTGGAAAAAAGAGTCTTTTTTGGCACATGTTCAAATTTGATTTAAAACAAAAAATTTAGAAAAACAATTCTCGATTTTTTTTTTCTGAAAATAATTTGTCACATGTGACAAAAAAAATTCAATTTTTTTTCACATGTGACGAAAAATAGCTTTCTAAAAAAAATATTTCATTAACAAATGTATAAAAACGTAATAAAAATGGGCGAAAGCGTATAAAAACATATAAAGACGTATAAAAAGACGAAAACGTGTGAAAACATATAAAAATGTACATCCATATTTATACATTTTCGTCCATTTTTATATCCATTTTGATACCCAAAAAATTTATAACCTTTTTTTATACTACGTTTTAAGGTATAAAAACGGACGAAAACATATAAAAATGGATATACGTTTTTAGGGTATAAAAACGGATATAAAAAAACTTATAATGGCGGACGAAAATGTATAAAATTGGATATACATTTTTATATGTTTTTATGCGTTTTCGTCTATTTTTTATCTGTTTTATACGCTTTCATACGTTTTTATACATTTTTTCTGTCATATTTTTTTTTAAAAGTTATTTTTCGTCACATGTGAAAAAAAATTCTAATTTTTTTTCGTCACGTGAAAAATTATTTTCAGAAAAAAAATTCGATAATTTTTTGTTAAATTTTTTTGTTTCAAATAAAATTTGAACACGTGCCAAAAAAGTTTTTTTCTTCTTTCAAAACCAATCTTTTTCCGATAAAAAGTATTTATATGTGACAAAAAAAAGTTTCCAAAAAAATTAAAAGAAAATGCATGTGACTTAAAAAAAATCAAATAAAATTTCGAAAAAAACGAACGAAAAAAAATTTCAAAAAGAATTTTAAATTATGAATGGCCGTTAGTGTAAAGTATGGGCGCTACAACGATCGTTAGCTAAAGGGCTAACGTGTAACTGCCAACCTTGGAACTCACTTATCACCGGTTAAAATAGAGGACCAAAAGTGGACATAACAGTGCAAAATACGGACAATTTTTGCACTAAATGAACCACAAAGACGAAGTGTGCAATTTGGCCAAACCACAAGGACGATTTTTTCAATTTACTCAAGACTCTAATTGGAGGTGGAATTTGCAAAGTGGCTGTGTTAAATATGGTTGTTATCAGGTACAGCTAGGGTGCGTTTGTATTTTTTGAGCTCGTTTATGTTTATGATGGGTCTCGGTATTATGTTTATGATGGGTCTCGGTTCGTTTTCTATACCACGAGAGTGTGTTTTTTCTTACCACCACACGAAAAGTTGATACTAAACCCTTTTGCTATATAGAAAATGGACTTTTGAAATTATTGATACTAGTATTCCACGAAAACTAAGACATGATGTCTTTTGAAAATTCATTTGCTTTGCTAGACATATTCTGAGATAGCAAAATACTTTTAGGTTGTGCTAATGACGTACCGCTGTGCCTGTACTATTTGATTTTCGTTGTGCCTCCTTCTTGATATCGTTATGCCTTACTTGTGAGAATGCTCTGCTTTGCTCACTGATGTCAGTTGTGATGCTTGCGTTGTTTTGCTTTGAGGTGAGTTCATGGCCCCTACTTTTACTTGCTTTTGAACTGTTTTTGGGAGAATACATGCTCGTTTTTTACTAAATGCAAATGCTTGTTTGATTTGCTTACGCTATTTATAACTTGATTTGATGAACTGAATATGCTTTAATATGAAATGTTTGATTGGACCTTGTAATCTTTTGTGAGCTATCACGTGTAGGGGTGGAAACGAGCCGAGCCAAGCAGAGCTCGAGCTCGGCTCGTTTAAGTTTTAAAAATCTCGAGCTCGTGCTCGGCTCGTTTCGAGCTTTAAATCTTAAGCTCGAGCTCGGCTTGTGTATAAGCTCGGGCTCGGCTCGAGCTCGGCTTGTTTATACGATTTGGATATGCAAAGTTAAAGCTTGGCTCAAGCTCGAGCTCGGCTCGTAATATATATTTTTTGAGCTCGTTTAAAAGCTCGAGCTCGGCTCGTATAAAAATTTTTAATACTTAAAGTATCATAATATAGTTTAGGCTCATTTAGGCTCGCGAGCCCAAACGAGTATTGTATGTAAAGCTCGTGCTCGAGCTCGTTTAAGCTCGGCTCGTTCGAGCTTTCTACCGATCCGATCTCGAGCTTTTCCCGAGCGGCTCGGCTCATTTCCACCCCTAATTACGTGTTAGGTTAAGGTCTGAAACCCAAATGCCTTTATAAATTGTGGATTATTGGTTCAGGATAGTGCGAGTGTTATGGATAGATCTATCATGGTTGACTACCCCGTCTGGACTTTGGACATCCAACTTGCCATGAACTAGTCTGGCTGGATTTGGGATGCTCCCACTTGCCATGACGTATGACATGTCGGATGTTGCCTGTGATTAGAGACAGATACGGCCCGTACTGTCTAGCGTTAGTTTTATGGCTTAGCCTGCGTAATAATTATTTTGATATGATACTGTGATTTAGGCAATGTGAGCCTATGGTAAATTTTGACTTGTTTGTGAACGATTATTTGCGCTCGAAAATCTTGTGGTCCACATTACTATTTTACAAAAGGTAAACTCTGTTTTCACGACGTTGTAGATGACACTTTGGTCGCAAAGCTATTTTGAAACTAGAAGTAATTTACGTAAACCTATGAACTCACCAACCTCGTGTTGACACTTTTAGTATGTATTTTCGGTTATTGAGGTGATAGTTTACATTTGGAGGCGCTTGAGCAGTGGCATGGTATGGTCATAGGCGGCTCTGATATTTGTATTTGGGACTGCTTATTTATTATGATGCTGTATTTCCGCACTAAATTTGGTTGTAAACCTTGATTTATATTGAATAAATGAGTTTTTTTTAAGGAAAATCCGTTATTCTATACTTCTGTTGTGATACCAATTAGTAGCACCCATGATTTGTATGCTTCCGCTGAACCCGATTTTTGAGAGTGTTTCACATTGCTCGTTCGGGCTTGAATATTTGTATAATGTGCTATATTTTTTGTATTAGTGACATTTAATGCAAGAATTGTGTTTAAGTTGATTGTACAATATTCTTGATATTAATTGTATTTATTGACTAGTTAATTAATTGACTATATTAAATATGTTGACCACATTAATAGTACTTTGTATTGTGTAAATTAAGCTTTAAGACTTGTAAGGGGGAGGGAGTGGTCTCCCTCTCTTCCCCCATATTTCATTTTCTCTTTCCTCCACATCACCATTTTTTCACATATTTTTCTAACCCATCTCTGGAGGAAATGTGTATCTTTCAAACCCTTCTCATATTTAAGTTTCTCTCTCTTCCACATCATTATTTAATATTTTTTTCAATTAACTTTAATATTTCATTAAAAATAAAAATATTTTAAAAACATTAATATTTCATTTCAAACAAATAAACTTAAAATTACAACGACAATAAAAAAAAAGATACAACTAATAATGATAAAAATTACAACGACAAATAAATTTAAAACTCCCATCCCCAACGTTCTGGCGATTTCTTTTTTCGATTCAACACCGTTTGCAACAAAGGTCCGTGTATTGGTTATGCGGCTTCAAGATAAACTCCTAATCGCTTTGTTTTTGTTGTTCTTCCATTTGTTTTTGTGGTTGAAGAGCTAAAGTTTGGACTTGTTGATCACGAGCAATCCTAGCTTGTATTTTCGCTTCCTTCATGCGAAGCTTCTCCACTCGAATACGTCTTTTGTCCTCAATTTCTTCTTTGTTGTACGCATTAAACTCGGAGACCAACTTCATGAGTTCTTCGCTACCGGTAGAAGTCGATTCAACCGATTTCTTACGGTTGCACCTTGGTGGCTCCGTTGGTCTTGCGGGTTGTTCCGACACATCTTCTTCAACTTCTTCGTCATTCAAATCAATAGGCATAAACTCAGCTTCAAACGACCTTGTGTGCGACTCGCTAGTTTTTGCTTTTTTCAAACTCGAAGATCCCATTTCTTCAAATGTCGGCACACTACTCCACTTTGGAAATTTTTTCAAAACATCCACGCACCAAATGAGGAAACCCGCCTTAGGTCTTGTGTTTTTTCACGTACTCCACTTGAGCCGCCTTTAACACATCTTCATCGTTCATGCCACTACTCATGTATACTTTTTCTTGTTGTAAATTCCGGCAAAACTAGTAATCTCGTTATTCAAATCCTTCCATTTTGAGTTCACTTGGTGATGGGTACGATCCGTTTCTTCTCCCATATGCTTTTTAAAAGTGTCCAAGACATTTTTCCAAAATGATCTACTTTTTTGGTGGTTGCCTTTTATTGGGTCTTGAGAAGCATTTATGTAGGCTTTGGCTAAGGCAATTTCTTCCGCTTCTGTCCACATCTTCTACTTCGCTTTCGTCTTTGTTGGAGCGGGAATGACCTCGACCTCTTCTTCGTCTTCTTCTTCTTCTTCAACATCTTCTTCTTGTTGTTGTGTCTCCGGTACTTCTTCGTCTTCATCGTCAACATCATTACGGTAATACTCGAAATTTCCTCGTAGAGGTGGAGACAGGTTCAAGTGAAACTCGTTATAACCGGTTTGAATCGGCATGCTACTTTCGGGTTGGTTTGCTAATTGTGAAAAATTCATGCCTTGGTTTGCAAATTGTGAAAAACCAAATTGGTTAGAAAATTGTTGGCTTGCGAATTGTTGGCTTAATAATTGTTGCATGCTACCACAAGCTTTTAATAATATGGCCGTGATCTGTCATTACGTGTGACTATCTCCACTATAGAAATAAAAAAGTAAAGAAAGATTCAATTCGCTAGTAAATACTAGAAAAAGGGCTTTCTACATATGTATCGTCTGAAACAACGATTTTTATCCGCTGTAGAAAAGAAAGAAACTTCATAGAAGTTTCAATGTGAAGAAATATATATGCCTAGCTGTTTTATTCTATGGGTAAAGGAGCGAATTGATAGAGTAAGCTCTTAATTGGTTTGGTTGGGTGGGTAGGTTGGGTTGGCCGAATTGTGAATTCGGTTGAGTGGGTTGCCGAAATTGAGAATTCGGTTGGGCACGGTTCGGGGTTTTGTTTGGGTTTGGTTGGGACGAAGATGAGGCGGGGGCGCGGTTTTTGCCACGGGTTGGCTTAGGTTGGGATCGATTTTTCCTTTGATCAATATAGATTTTTTGAATTGTATTTGAATGTGTATATGAATGTGTATATATAGAGGTGAGAATAGTTTTTTTTTTTTTTTTTTTTTTTTTTTTTTTTTTTTTTTTTTGACCGTTGGAGGCGGGGTGAGGAGCGGGGAGAATAGCCCGACTTGGGATGGAATTGGTATAAATTTTGCGGTACCGCAAGAGGGGGTGGTGCTCCCGAGCGGTACCAAATTTTTTTTCTGCACCGATCCCAAACCGCAACGACTCCCTCCCCTCTAAGTTATGTAATAGAGAAATTAATGTTAGAAAATGTGTTCTAATTAGTATTGCTATTTTAATTAATGTTAAATTTTAAACATTGCTATTTATAGAAGGCATTCATGCTTTATTAGATAGTGAGATAAGAGTTCATAATTTAGTTCCAAAGCGAGAAAGTGTTCTCACTGTCTTAACTGTTGGTGTAAAAGCGCACTGGGTCAAACGGATTAGGTAACAAGTCCGAATAACTTATTAATTTCATCTGTTTGACCCGTAAGAGACAAAGTATAACTAAAATGAGATGTTTATTAGGAAAGAGTTGCCAGCAATGGTTATTAATTTCATCCGTTTGACCCGTAAGGGCCATTTACAGATTTAAGGATAGAAGTTCTAGAGATCTAAACATAGAATACAGAAAATATCTGATAATTACAATGAAAGTACTCTTAAACCGATGATTTAAATGTAAGTAGACGCTTTTCCGGAAATGGGATAAGCCTGACGCATTGAACCAGAAAAACTTGGTTGAGTCCGTCCATCTAGCATTAAATATTTAAATGTCGTCGGTCGTTCTACTTTCTTCAAGAGCTGCTGCCTCAACAGTGAGCTCACGATAACCAAGGCTGTAAGATTCGGAATTTTTCATTATCCGAATCTTCATCACGGAACTTCGAAACATCCTAAAAAAAAAATTTTGAAACCATAAAGGATATTAAGACCTGAGATATATACTAAACTGATATTGACTTTTGAAAATAAAAAAGGTCGATGACGTTAGATGTTGCAATGACACATTTACTTATGAATGGGTTGATTGGGTTTAATGGGTCGAACACACCCTGAATGTTTTCCAAAGTTTATTTCAGATGTGCGCAACCTCCTAACTCACTTTAAACAAAGATTTAGATTGTTAATGTTGCATTAACGCTTATCTAATCAGACTTGTACATTATTGACAAGAAGTGGTTATAAGTCAACCCAACCCGTGATAAAAATGACCCGTTACCCTCCCATCTCTATAGAACATGTGCAGAAATTGACGAAACATACGGCCATGGGACGTCTCCAGCAAACATCAAGTCTCCTTCATCATCTATATATGCGAGCACATACTCAGACTTTCCACTCAACAGATAGGACGGTCCCACTCCTTCCGTGTTCAACCCTAGAGATAAATTTTTGGCAAGAACAGTTGTATTATGAAAGGAAAAATCAAATGAGAAAACTTACGTTACAATAGAAAGCCAACTCACCGTAATCACGGAACATATCATCCAATTTTTGTATAATTATTCATACGAGTCGTGATCCCGAAGATCCACTCTCCGTCCCACTGGTATTCCATCCATGGTTACCTTCACTGGTAGATAACCATTATTGACAGTGACAACCCCATTTCTGGTCTCAGTACCAATTTCGGGTGACCCATTTTGATCACTACAATAATTTAATTCAGAAACCCGAATCAACATCATTATAAAAGAAAATGAAGAGATACTTTCATAAGCGATCACAATTTAACAGAACGAATATATATATTTTTTTTCCCATTTACGTACGTAGCAGACAACAGTGTTTGGACATAACAATTAGGGACTTTCAGAAACATTTTGTAACGATTGTATAGTACCATTTTCGTTAATCAGATATATTCCTAATTTGGAAAGTTCAGTAATTTTGGCATAGTTTTAAAATTTATCTAACTAAACCTACCAAAAATGTACTACTTGCGTATTAGAGATTTAGAGTGTGTTTCTCAATTATTTGATAGAACAAATATAGCATGCTAGTATGCTACCATAATTTTTCATAACCTAACCACGTAAATTTCTTCGTTCATGCAATTTATTTGATTATTAGTTACTGTTCTTGCGCCCGACCATAAAGAATAAAAAGATTTGACTGTTTTCTTTTTTTTTGCCACAATAAGGACTACTCTTGCAAGGGTATGCTTTTATACCATTAATAAATCATAAGTAACGCGGCGTTTGGCATTTCGTCTTAAAAAATGATTATCCAAATATCGTGTTTTTGAGTCAAAACTGAATATTTTGGATCAAATAATCAAAATTTAAAAATTGTTTCGAGCATTTATAAGAGCTAAATTTTACAGCTATAAATGAAACCATATCCAAATACTATATGTGCCACATTATCATCTCAGATAAGCCCTAATTAAAGATCCAATACTCTCAACCATGCAAGAAGTTCTAAAAATAACACCAACCGCGGATTCATTTCCCATAATCATATTCAAAACACAAAGATCAATCAACCTAACCGGAAAAAAATGCTAATTGTTATCACTCGTATTTTATTAAAGGGTTGTTTTGGATTGCTATGTTTTTCAGTTAGCATATAACCACCTTGGTATAAGCATTGATTCTAATCCGCTTATCAACAACATAAGTAAAACAAGCAGAATAATAAGCAATCCATAACACCCTCTTTCTAAAAGGAACTCTATAAGACATTAAACTCACCACTATCAACAAAACATGCACCAAAATCAAGAAACTAACACATAAATATATACCAAGAACATAAAAACTATAAAAAAAAATGACATTAAAAACCAATAAAAAACATATATAAAACAAAAACCAAAAAAAAAGGTTGATGATCACCTTGGTGGATTTGCTGATACATTCCGAACCCTTGAAGATGAACCAACATACATAGGATCCGTAGCAGTCAACATTCTGTCATGTTCGCCAATAGGATCTGTAGATTCCAAATTGTTAACTGGTGGTGACGAGACCTCATTATGAACCATAACCATCATATTGGTGATGGTTTCTACGGTAGTGTCAGACAAGGCACCACCAGCATCATCACCGGAAAAGTTAGCAGGTAACCCAAGATTGTCATTTGCCATTTTGCAAAAAGCTTGAAATATTAAATTATGGTGTAGATAGATATTGAGGAGGTGGTGAGAACTGAGGTGAGTTGGTCTATATATATATAGGTGTTTTGGTACTTGGTTATTACAAGAATACGTGAATGTTTTGTTGTATTACGTAATACTAAAGGTGATTCAGGTGATATATGAAGTACTACATTGTTATGTTATATATATTATGTAAATATTATTACATAGATATTGGTGTATTACGTAATACTAAGGCTATGCACAGTGGTGACCTCGGTCACCCCTGCCACATAAGCTTTCTCTCTCCGACGACCTAGTTGCCATAGTGGTGATTTTTTTTATTTTTGTCACACCCCCAAATTACCTGTTTTGCAGCGGAATAGAATTCCTGGGGATTGACTGTCATAGCATCACAATCACAGTTATATTGAACGACCTAAAGTGTCGTTTGGAAAATACATCGTTTGGTTTAATAAAATAATCAGAGTTTACAAAGTAGGTCCCAAATGTAAATCAACTTGTGCGGAAATAAGTTTGTTACAATACAAACGATGTTTTAAAGTAAGTAAAACCCAAGTGAGACGCGTCGTCATCACGACTCCATGATGTGTCCCAATGCGTGCCATGAAGTGAATGCCTTAGATACCTGAGATTAAAACATGCTAAAAGTGTCAACACAAAGGTTGAGTGAGTTCATAGAGTTTGTATTGAAATGTAAAGCCTTTCAAAATCGTTTATGCCGCAAAGGCATTGTAAATCGTTGAAATGTAAAGACTTTCAAAATCGTTTATGTAGCAAAGGCATTGTAAATCCACTCAGTTCCAAGTCCCGCCCATACAAAACTTGCAACCTGTGTGTTCACAACCCACTGCCAAAGTGTGTAAAGTTTATGTTCCAAACATATGATGTCAAATGAATTCACAATAGTACCTAACTCGACGTAGAACGATAGCACTTAATCCATAAAACTAGACCTAATGTATCAGTAGTCAACTGATTTAGAACATTATACGACGAAGAACCGTAGCACATAATCCATAGCACCTAACTCAATTTATCAGTAGTCAACTGATTTAGAACTTTATACGACGAAGTACCGTAGCACGCAAACAAGAACAATTTATATAGTGTAACCTTTGATTTAGAAACAATGGTAATCATGATAGAGTTTAGCCTCAAAAATCTAAAGTACTCGTGAAAAATATTTAAGCATGCATCTCCCCCAAAACAGTTATGAAAACAAGTAAAAGCAGGGGCTACGAAACTCACCTGGTAAACAGGTGATGACAAAAGTGAGTACACTGAGGTATAATGTAATGCGTCAACCGGGACCTATTACGAATGATATGATATGTCATATGTTGCAATGTAATGTTATGCATGCACTACGTATGTTATTTATACCATTTACGGGTTTTTGAAAATATTACTCGTCGTCGAAAAATACTCGTTTGACGTCTTGACCCTTCAAAAATGACTTTACATGTTTTTACGTCAAAATGTCATCCTACAATGGTTTTATAATGATTTTTGGTGAAATTACCATTTTTCGTCGCAAAACAATGTCGTCGGAAGAATCATGAAATCAACAAAAATGGCTCCGGAAAAGTGGTCGTAAAACGGTGCACATCGATCGTTAGAGAACGAACTCGACGGTTTTGGAAAGTTTGTATCGATATCTAAAAGTTTCAGTTCAGGAGTTTTCGTCTAAAAGGTCTCGATCATAGAGATATCAAAGGCTAAAGATGGTGGTTTTTGCTAATTGTGTGCAGAAAATAAGTTTCGGCCAAGTTTGAACATCCGTAAATAATTCATTAAAACTCCGCTTGACAAACGGCTTTTTGTTTTGAAAAATATGGCCGGTGAACTTGATTTTACTAGAAGACATTTTATTCTAAAAAGTTTCACAACCTTGTTAAAAACTGCCGCAAACATGGCCCTTACAGCTAATGAAATACTTGAATCGTAGAAATAATATAATTTTTCAGAAAATAATAGTTACGGCAACTTTATAAAAACGTGCATATATTTGTCGTTTCAAATCCGTTTTCTACGTAAAATATGTCCTTAGCTTCGTATCGAAGTAAACTAATATATTTTTGACTAGTCGAAATAATTTGTGAAGCTTAAGGCTCGTTTTTTTGACCCGAAATATGCAGAAACAGCAAGCTGATTTTTCAGAAAAAATATACGTTTCGTCGTCAAACTTTAAAAATTCACCACGGCTTCGTTATAACTCCGTTTTTATCCGTTCAAAAAGCCACGGATTCGTTTTAAAGTATATTTTTTTAATATCAAGGCCAAAATCTCGTACCAACAGTAGGTTTTTCCAGAAATTCTATTTAAGGACAGAACACAAAATATAGTTATCGAAAATAGTTTTTCTCGGACAAAACCTATTCTAAACCCTTCAAATCAACTCCAAAACTAATCTAATCCTACCATACACCTTCTTAGGGTGTCATGGGTTCCTAATCACCATCAAGACCAAAGAATACCATGGGAATAATTATAGGATGACTATAAATATATATATAACTTCTAAAATCTTGAAATAAATGGTATAAATCACATAACATGCATATAAGCTCCAAAAATGATAAGAAACATATGAAAATGAAGAGGAAACATAAAAATGATAAGAATATGCTTACTAGTGAAAATGAAGAGGTGAAAGTAACAAGGATTAACTTAAATATCCTTGGTTTTTATTTCAAAACCATAAAAAGGATATGATCTAGGTTGATAAACACACTTGATCTTTGCAAAACTTTTGATCCCCTTGGTTCTTGATGCTTGGCCGGTTTGGAGAACACAAAAGGAAGAGAGAAAAATCTTTTCTTAACTATGTGAAATTATTTGATGAAATGAAGTGAAAAATGGGATAACTTGGACTTTTATAGTGTACATTTAATTCAATCAAGCAAACCATGCTCATTTTAATGCATACCCTCCCCCTAGGCCGGATTTAGGGGGAGTTGTTCCTCCATGATATATATATTTTTTTTTATAAAATGTATTACTTGCATTATTTTTGTGTATTATTTGTAAAGAAATGTAAGTAATTGTAAGAGATTTGTACAATTAAAGGTAAATGGGAATTTTTGGTGCAAGTAAGTTTTTAATAGGTCAATATAGATTGTAATGAGATGATAAAAATTGTAAAAATACTTTCCTTGTGAAAATCGGGTGCTAAAATAATTATCGTGAAATTTTTAAGAAAACGTCGTAATAATTAAACTTTAACGATTAAAGTACCAAATAAATTTGAAACACTAGTAAAACTAAAAATATAGTTTTTATGAACTAAATGTATGTTTAAAAATACTTCGGGATCATTTTTGAAAGTAACGGGTTAAATATTTAAAATAATAACTCACGCGATAAAGATTATAAAATATAAAAATTTACGCGTAAAATATGAAATGAAATGTCGTGAATGAACTAATGAGATGCACATGATGTCCATGAAATATAGACTACTCATAGTCCATATGAAATGTACGTGATGTCATGATCATGAATTCGCCGCTAAACCTCCAAGGTTACGCGAATTTGAAACAAGTAAACCAAGTTTACTATGAATGTTGAAATAATGAGACATGAACTGTGTCGAGAAATGACCTGAAAGTACGGGTTGTCACATTCGCCCATCCAAAAAGGAATTCAGTCCCTGAATTCAATCGTTGTTAGTCTATCGGGTTTAGGGTTTGATGTAGCAAACTTTCCCATTCCCGAGCAAAACCCTCAAAAGACTTTTTGGTAACCGATTTTTACTTAATCTCACAACTCATCAAACAAGAACTGTCATGAGATTAGGCTAAATTGGTTTGGGTAACAACTTGTTTCTAGCTTGATCTTTGCAACTCATCAAACAAGAACTGTCACGCGGATCAAACTGGAAACAAGTGGTTGGAAGAAAATTCTTTTGAAAATTTGGCTCGATTACGGAATTGCTTACACATATAAGCCTACTACTCCCTTCATTGCATGATTCTTCCTGAATTAGACATAGGTGATCAGGCTATGTATAATTTAGGAGTAACTATGCAATGCTTGGACTAATCGACTCATATGTTTGTTTGGTGTTGGGTCAACTGTTGTTAAAATTGTGATGAACATCGAGGAGAAAAGACATGGAGAAGTGTCGTTAAAATGATAGTTAAGGTAAAAAGAATTAAAATCCTCGTAAATGATATCGAATCGAAAGGAAATAAAGTACGATGGATGAGAATATATTACAACAAGTGGTTTAGCAAAAGTAGTACATCTTAGGTTATAACGTTTCGAATACGATGAAAGACATAAACTTAGTACAACGTAATACAATAGGAGAACTAAGACTGCTAGTTTCCGAACTTCTTCAGTCTTCCGCGTCGTTGATACCTTGACGAGTTCCTTCTAACATATATACATTCCCATGAGCACCTTCGACTTGTTGACCTTGTTTTTGAGGACATTGATTCCGATAGTGTCCTTGCTCCCCACATCCGAAGCATGTGACTACGGCTTTGCCCTTACAGTCCTTAGCAAGGTGTCCTACTTTGTGACAGCTAAAGCATATACCACATGGACCATTATGATGTAGCGTGCATTGGTGGCATCGCGGTAAGTTTCCTGCATAAGCTCTTCCCCTGGTTGGTGCAGCAACATAGACCCTGGCGACTTCTTGTCTTCTATTATGTTGTTGGTGATGGTTAGTGTTATGGTTTTGGTTGTCGTTATCATAGCCTTCCTGGTCATTTTCCCATTTTCTTTTGTTGTTGTTGATTTGGTTATCGTTGTAATTGGTGCAGTTGTTGGGGTTGTTGTTGTTTTGGTTGGTGTTGGTGTACTTGCCTCTCTTCACTACCTGGGCCATGAGCTTTTGAGTCAATCGAATAGCTTCCTCAATCGTTTGCGGGTCAGAAGAAGTCACATCGCCTTGAATAATTTCGGGAAGTCCCCCGATGAAAGCCTCTAGCAACTTCTCATTATCAGAAACCATGGACGGGCATAACACAGCCAATTCTTGGAATCTCTGAATGTAAGTGTCAATATCGTACCCAATGGTTACTAATTCATAGAACTCCGTCTCCAACTTTTTGATTTCCGTACGTGGACAAAACTTCTTAGTCACCAAATTCTTGAATTCGTTCCACGTGAGCTTGAAAGCATTCTCCATTCCAATCGGTTGGGCGTATGAATTCCACCATGACAATGCTCCATCGAGTAATGTGCTCGTAGCAAATTTGACCTTACTGTCATCCGGACAGTTACATAGCAAGAACACTGACTCCAACTTTTCAAACCATCGCACCATGGCTGTAGCTCCCTCGGTACCTCGAAACTTGGTGGGTTCGCCACTTTTGAAATCTTTGTACGAACATCTCTTAACTCCGGATCCTCCTGCATTTCCAGTAGCAGCAGCTAGCCTAGCGGCTTCAGCAGCAGCCGCGGCCTCAGCAGCAGCAGCAGCCACTGTTTCCCGTTCAACTCTTAAAGCATTAGCAATGCTATCGTTCACCAACTTTTGAATAGCCGCATGGGTCATTACAGGTGTGGCTTTCTTCGGCGCCATAATTCTTCAAAATAAGAGGAAAGGGTGGGACGTAGCAAAATCCGATGTTAATAATAAGCGCTCCAAAGAATTGTGATAAGTAATGATAAATTTGAGATTATGTTTCAAAAATGATCGACGGGTTCCGAAAAGATGGGTTATGAGGTGTTGTAAGTGCTTCAATGAATGATGGTTTAGAGACTTAATGTGTGAATAAAGTGTAACTCGACATGTTAGTGGTGAAACAAAGGAGTGAGAGTGACTTCGCCCTATTTAAAAGTTTATCTCGGCATTCGTCGTTATCGATGATGAATCAATTGATATAAAAATTGTGATAGGGAATGACAAGGAATTCTCCACGTTAGAGTATAAGGAAAAGATAATGGGATGGGCATGTAAAAGCATCCATATGACAATCGATGTGAAATGAAAGTCAATAACTCGAAAAATGTACGTAATAACCGCATGTGAAGTGAACCCGCACTTATGATGAAATGATGAGATGCTATGATGATGTAGTTATAGTCTAGGGTCAATGATGCAACCTAGTTCTCTATAACTGAAGCTCTGATGCCAATCTGTCACACCCCCAAATTACCTGTTTTGCAGCGGAATAGAATTCCTGGGGATTGACTGTCATAGCATCACAATCACAGTTATATTGAACGACCTAAAGTGTCGTTTGGAAAATACATCGTTTGGTTTAATAAAATAATCAGAGTTTACAAAGTAGGTCCCAAATGTAAATCAACTTGTGCGGAAATAAGTTTATTACAATACAAACGATGTTTTAAAGTAAGTAAAACCCAAGTGAGACGCGTCGTCATCACGACTCCATGATGTGTCCCAATGCGTGCCATGAAGTGAATGCCTTAGATACCTGAGATTAAAACATGCTAAAAGTGTCAACACAAAGGTTGAGTGAGTTCATAGAGTTTGTATTGAAATGTAAAGCCTTTCAAAATCGTTTATGCCGCAAAGGCATTGTAAATCGTTGAAATGTAAAGACTTTCAAAATCGTTTATGTAGCAAAGGCATTGTAAATCCACTCAGTTCCAAGTCCCGCCCATACAAAACTTGCAACCTGTGTGTTCACAACCCACTGCCAAAGTGTGTAAAGTTTATGTTCCAAACATATGATGTCAAATGAATTCACAATAGTACCTAACTCGACGTAGAACGATAGCACTTAATCCATAAAACTAGACCTAATGTATCAGTAGTCAACTGATTTAGAACATTATACGACGAAGAACCGTAGCACATAATCCATAGCACCTAACTCAATTTATCAGTAGTCAACTGATTTAGAACTTTATACGACGAAGTACCGTAGCACGCAAACAAGAACAATTTATATAGTGTAACCTTTGATTTAGAAACAATGGTAATCATGATAGAGTTTAGCCTCAAAAATCTAAAGTACTCGTGAAAAATATTTAAGCATGCATCTCCCCCAAAACAGTTATGAAAACAAGTAAAAGCAGGGGCTACGAAACTCACCTGGTAAACAGGTGATGACAAAAGTGAGTACACTGAGGTATAATGTAATGCGTCAACCGGGACCTATTACGAATGATATGATATGTCATATGTTGCAATGTAATGTTATGCATGCACTACGTATGTTATTTATACCATTTACGGGTTTTTGAAAATATTACTCGTCGTCGAAAAATACTCGTTTGACGTCTTGACCCTTCAAAAATGACTTTACATGTTTTTACGTCAAAATGTCATCCTACAATGGTTTTATAATGATTTTTGGTGAAATTACCATTTTTCGTCGCAAAACAATGTCGTCGGAAGAATCATGAAATCAACAAAAATGGCTCCGGAAAAGTGGTCGTAAAACGGTGCACATCGATCGTTAGAGAACGAACTCGACGGTTTTGGAAAGTTTGTATCGATATCTAAAAGTTTCAGTTCAGGAGTTTTCGTCCAAAAGGTCTCGATCATAGAGATATCAAAGGCTAAAGATGGTGGTTTTTGCTAATTGTGTGCAGAAAATAAGTTTCGGCCAAGTTTGAACATCCGTAAATAATTCATTAAAACTCCGCTTGACAAACGGCTTTTTGTTTTGAAAAATATGGCCGGTGAACTTGATTTTACTAGAAGCCATTTTATTCTAAAAAGTTTCACAACCTTGTTAAAAACTGCCGCAAACATGGCCCTTACAGCTAATGAAATACTTGAATCGTAGAAATAATATAATTTTTCAGAAAATAATAGTTACGGCAACTTTATAAAAACGTGCATATATTTGTCGTTTCAAATCCGTTTTCTACGTAAAATATGTCCTTAGCTTCGTATCGAAGTAAACTAATATATTTTTGACTAGTCGAAATAATTTGTGAAGCTTAAGGCTCGTTTTTTTGACCCGAAATATGCAGAAACAGCAAGCTGATTTTTCAGAAAAAATATACGTTTCGTCGTCAAACTTTAAAAATTCACCACGGCTTCGTTATAACTCCGTTTTTATCCGTTCAAAAAGCCACGGATTCGTTTTAAAGTATATTTTTTTAATATCAAGGCCAAAATCTCGTACCAACAGTAGGTTTTTCCAGAAATTCGATTTAAGGACAGAACACAAAATATAGTTATCGAAAATAGTTTTTCTCGGACAAAACCTATTCTAAACCCTTCAAATCAACTCCAAAACTAATCTAATCCTACCATACACCTTCTTAGGGTGTCATGGGTTCCTAATCACCATCAAGACCAAAGAATACCATGGGAATAATTATAGGATGACTATAAATATATATAACTTCTAAAATCTTGAAATAAATGGTATAAATCACATAACATGCATATAAGCTCCAAAAATGATAAGAAACATATGAAAATGAAGAGGAAACATAAAAATGATAAGAATATGCTTACTAGTGAAAATGAAGAGGTGAAAGTAACAAGGATTAACTTAAATATCCTTGGTTTTTATTTCAAAACCATAAAAAGGATATGATCTAGGTTGATAAACACACTTGATCTTTGCAAAACTTTTGATCCCCTTGGTTCTTGATGCTTGGCCGGTTTGGAGAACACAAAAGGAAGAGAGAAAAATCTTTTCTTAACTATGTGAAATTATTTGATGAAATGAAGTGAAAAATGGGATAACTTGGACTTTTATAGTGTACATTTAATTCAATCAAGCAAACCATGCTCATTTTAATGCATACCCTCCCCCTAGGCCGGATTTAGGGGGAGTTGTTCCTCCATGATATATATTTTTTTTTTTATAAAATGTATTACTTGCATTATTTTTGTGTATTATTTGTAAAGAAATGTAAGTAATTGTAAGAGATTTGTACAATTAAAGGTAAATGGGAATTTTTGGTGCAAGTAAGTTTTTAATAGGTCAATATAGATTGTAATGAGATGATAAAAATTGTAAAAATACTTTCCTTGTGAAAATCGGGTGCTAAAATAATTATCGTGAAATTTTTAAGAAAACGTCGTAATAATTAAACTTTAACGATTAAAGTACCAAATAAATTTGAAACACTAGTAAAACTAAAAATATAGTTTTTATGAACTAAATGTATGTTTAAAAATACTTCGGGATCATTTTTGAAAGTAACGGGTTAAATATTTAAAATAATAACTCACGCGATAAAGATTATAAAATATAAAAATTTACGCGTAAAATATGAAATGAAATGTCGTGAATGAACTAATGAGATGCACATGATGTCCATGAAATATAGACTACTCATAGTCCATATGAAATGTACGTGATGTCATGATCATGAATTCGCCGCTAAACCTCCAAGGTTACGCGAATTTGAAACAAGTAAACCAAGTTTACTATGAATGTTGAAATAATGAGACATGAACTGTGTCGAGAAATGACCTGAAAGTACGGGTTGTCACAATTTTTTATTTTATTTTTTTTAAGTTGAAACATTGTTTTTTTATGTGTATGTGTTGAACTCGGTTGCCAAGACGAACTAGGTTGGCGCTTTGTTGATGCTCGACCGATCATGACCCACCTCCCACATTGGAAGCGACCGAATGAAACCAACGGTTGACCGAGCCACTCAACCTCCCAATGTCCAGAGCCTAAAGGTGATCATCAGGTGATATATAAAGTATTACATTGTTTTGCTATATTATGTAAATATTACTACGTATAACATAGATATGGGTGTGTTGTTTTAGTTTTCGAGTTTTTGACTGACTAATTTTCAGAGCGTGAGGTTATTGTTGGTTGTCGCATAGACTTAAACCAAGTAAAACTTATTCGAAAAATAAAGTGTTAGCTTAATGTTTGTTTGTATCAAACACTCTTTATGAGAGCTTGAACCTTAAAAAATAAAAACTACTCGTATATAAGTTTTGAAATGACTACTTACATCAAAGCTTTAATTTTTGAACTTTTAAAATTAACTTTTAAATGATGTAGAAAATTTTGAAATGACTAGTCATATTAATACATTTAAAATATATGTATCTCGGTTTAGATATATATTTATGTCATTTTACATCTATAATTCATAAGTTTCATTTATAACTACTTTATCAAATATGTTATAAAATAAAAGCTTTGGTTCCTATGAACTTAATTGAAGCTAACTTTGTTAAATACAATGATACAAATTATATAAGAATATCCGAAACAACACCATATGTATAAAATAACAACTTATTTTATGAAATATTTACAAGAACAATCCATTGTCAAAATGTCAAAATTGGGTAGAAGGAGTAGAGTTATTCATAGAAAATTAAAATAAAATAGTTACAATAATTTCTAGAATAACTAACATATAACTTTCAACAATGTGGGCTTTGTTCGAATAATATTTCATCTTTTTCTTCTACTCATTTTGTACCCAAGTCAAGTCACGTTTCTTTCATTCTCATGCAATTATAGCTTGTACATTATTTTGTAATTGTGGTACCTTACTATATTTAGCCACACCCAACTATCACCAAGAAAAAGGCTTTTGATAACCATCATATTTGTCATTTTCAACACGAAAGTGTACTAATTTTACATGGCTCAAACTCTTTATGTAGTTTTTTCTTCTTTTGGATTTTAGTTTCTTATTTCTTTTGATTTTAAGTTGAAATATACTTGGTCTAAAAACAGTTTTCAAATTCATATTTCAACTGAGCATACTGTAATACTTTTAATATGTCATGATGACATTCCATTAATGCATACTAGACGATTACCAATGCACAACAACATAATTTTATAGCGGCATAAGTTTCTAGCCATGTATTTATATGATTGAATATTTTTCGTAGTTTCCGCTAATAGGTACAAAATTAAATTTCCAGCCGTGTATTAGTTTGGTCAGCCGGTGCGTTATTTTGATTCAATATTTCCTTAAATAGATTCACTTTTCACTTTCACATTCAAGATAAATTGATTTTTCCATTATAGATAGTATAGACGTATTTGTCTCACTTATTTTAAAGCGTGTGAAATATGAAAATGAACATTTAATTTAAGATGGGAAGAATAAATGAATTTCTTTTAACTTGATGATATTAGGTTAAGTTATGATTCGGCCTGATAATACGTGACATTTATGTCAACTCGATATACACGCTAAATCTATGATTTTAAAACAAATGTAATTTGATTCGACGATGTATACGACCAACACTTGATCGTAAGTACACATAATATTAATGCGTTAGTATTTTAGGGTTATAAATTGAATAAGATTCCACTTTAATTATACATGTTATATAAACGAATCTTGAATCTTGATGATGAACGTATTAAGTCTGACTCCATCAAACTTAACTCAAGTAACCTAGAATTACTTTATATCGTTTGGCTCGTTTACCGGTCTATTTTAGGTGCAAAAGAGTTTGACATGCTAGGCTCAATTGAAACCCTAGATGCATTTACCTTAATTGGAAATCCTATTTACTTGGATTATTATACGTAATTTAAATATGTGGCACATAAACTAATCGTGATGACAACTATCCAAAAGATGATGATGTTAAGTTAAGTTAAGATTTTGTTTAATAACTTAATGACAATTATATCAAAATCGATCTATTCATTAAAACCATGATTCATAAAGCATATTCAATCTCAATTGACGTATGTTTACAACCAACACCTGATTGTAAGTAAGCACAATATTAACATGTACGTCTTTCAGGGTTAGAAATTGAATAAAAATTCACTTTGATTGTACATGTCATATAAACGACTCTTGAATCTTGATGATAATTTCTTTATTAAGTTTTGCCTCCATCAAACTCAAATCAAGTAACCTAGAATTACTTTATACCATTTGGATCTGCTAACAATCTATCTTAGGTATAAATATTTTAACATTTTACCAACCGAAACCCTAGAGACGCATTTACCCTAATCGACAGTCCTATTCACTTGAATTAGAAGTAAGTTAAAAGTATGTCACATAAACGAATATTTATGACAAGCATCTAAAGATGGTGATGTTGGGTTAAGTTAAGATTCAGTTTAATAACGTAAAGACTTTTGTATCAAGCTCGATCTATTCAATAAATCCATAATTAATAAAGCAGATGTTATTTGAATCATCGTATACGCAACCATCACTTAGTTGTAAATACGCACTAAAACGTACTTATTTTAGGTTTATAATTGAATAAGAATTCACTTTGATTATAAATTTCGTATAAACAAATCTTGGTGACGCGCTTCTTTGTTAAGTTTGACTCCATCAAACTCAATACAACAAAACCTAAAATTACTCTGCATCGTTTGACTCGGCCGGTCGAATTTATTTTTTTGTATAAAAGAAAAACTCGACTCAATCATGTCTTCGGGTGAAAAAGTTTCTCTGTGGTTTTGCATGATTTTTAAATAAATAAAAAATCTATAAGAGATGCTGATAACCAGAAATTCCATCAAAAAACATTTTAGGTATGAGACCTACGCGCTAACTTCGTATGTATAAACCCTCGTTGGGTTCCTAAACCTTAACGATTTAGGGTTTTCTTGCAATAGCTGTTCGTGGTGGGTCTGATCTTTGGAATCTAAGTCTAGTACTTGGTATGTATGTTGGTTTGAGGGTCGTTTGATTTTGAGTTGTGATTGATGGGGTTACAGGAGAAAGGGATAAAGAAGGTGGTAAATTGGTGCATGATATTGGCGTGACAGATAGAACTATTGATGGGATTACAATCTGTGCAGATCAGGAGGTTACACTCGGGAATGAGGCTGGTTTGGTGTCCAAGAATACACATTCTATGCAAACATCCCAGTTTGTGATGGTAAAACGAGTGGGAGAACCCAAGGTGAGAGCACGTTGCAATGCACATAGGTTTGTGTGTCACTTGTGGATCCAATCAATTCGGTGAACGGGACTAAGGTAGTGAATTTTGAAGTACGAACGACCCAAGGTAGGGATGTTGGGGGATGAAAGTGTACCAAACATGAAGGTGAGCACTATTCCAAAATCTTTAGCGAGTTTGGTTACAATTGAGGCTGATACAAATAAGGTAAATATTAGATCTTTGGACTTGGATATACCTATTAATGCAAAGGCTGAACTTAAAATTCCTAAGGCGTCTATTTCGGATGTTCATTTGAGATTTGGTTTTAGCTTGTATGGTTATTGCGTGGGTAAAAGAGTAGCATTCCCGGTTGTTGAGTACTATGTTAAGAAAGCATGGAAGAAGTTTGGCTTAGTTAGAGTAATGATGAACTCAAAGGGCTTCTTTTTCTTTAAGTTTGCTTCAATTGAGGGCATGAACGGGGTATTGGAGAATGGTTCTTGGTTTATTAGATGTGCACCTATCATCCTAAAGAAATGGACGCCAAATGCTAATTTACTTAAGGAAGATCTGAATTTCAGTTCCCATTTGAGTAAAATTCCAAGATACTCCTATTGTGGCATTTACTGTAGACGGATTGAGTGTGATGGCTACTAAGCTTGGTTACCTGATTATGCTCTATTCATATACGAGTTCTATATGTCTATAATCATGGGATCGTATGGATTATGCTCGTGCATTAACTGATATTAGGGTTGATCGGCATTTAAATAAGGATGGTTATTGTTATTCCTAATGTGGAAGATGTTGGAGAGGTTCTTCACTTGATGAGGGTGGAGTACGAATGGGAACCACCTAGATGTGGTGTGTTTATGATATTTAGGCTGATGATATGTTATGTCTAAAACGTTTTGTTGAAAAATCAAAGAATGATGATTTCCAACAGACTTCTTATGGTACTAATGTGGGATCTAAGTTTCAGTTTGAGCCTAAGAATTTGGGGATTCAGTTGATATTGTCGAATGGGTCAGGAAAAAAATACGGGATAAAAAACTGTTAACAGAAGAAGCAGATGAGAATGTAGGGAAACTGCAAGCATGTAGAAGAAGAGATTTTGTTAGTACTCAGAATAGCCCTGATTTGTACTGCAAAGCTTCCCAAGGATCGACCATCCATGAGAGATGTGATAAGTATGCTTGAGGAAGAAAGACCTCCTAGAAAGGGTGGCAGTAACACCAACAATGGTGGATCTAATCACTCAACTAATGATAAAGATAGACCTATGTTTAGCACATCGCCTGTAAACGACCTTTTATAGAACAACTTCAGTGACGGGTCAGAACATGAGACAAATAGCAATTTTCTGTAGAGATAGTTCACTTTTTTTTCAAAACTTTTTGAGTATGTTAATTATGTGTCGAAGTATGTTAATTCTTACTGAAAATAATGTAAACACAACACTCATTCTTATTGTTATAATAGTTCATAATTCTGTTCCAAAGCGAGAAAGTGTTCTCAGTGTTCTAACTGATGGTGTAAAAGGGCAGTGGGTAAACCGGATCAGGTAACAAGTCCGAATAACTTATTAATTTCATCCGTTTGACCCGTAAGAGACAAAGTATAACTGAAACTAGATGCTTATTAGTAAAGAGTTGCCAGCAATTGTTATTACATGGATACGGTCATAAGGGCCATTTACAGATTTAAGGATAGAAGTTCTAGAGATCTAGACATAGAAAACAGAAAATATCAGATAATTACAATGAAAGTACTCTTAAACCGACGATTTAAATGTAAGTAGATGCTTTTCAGGAAATGGGATAAGCCTGACGCATTAAACCAGAAAAACTTGGTTGAGTCCGTCCATCCCCAAACTTAATGAAGCATATCTAACATTAAATGTTGTCGGTCGTTTTACTCTCCTCAATAGCTGCTGCCTCGACAGGGAGCTCACGATAACCAAGTCTGTAAGATTCGGAATTTTTCATTATCCGAATCTTCTTCACGGAACTTCGAAACATCCTAAAACAAAATTTGAAACCATAAAGGATTTTAAGACCTGAGATATATACTAAACTGAGATTGACTTTTAAAAATAAAAAAGGTCGATGACGTTAGATGTGGCAATGACACATTTGCTTATGAATGAGTTGAATTGAGTTGGGTTTAACTGGTCGAACACGCCCTGAATGTTTTCCAAAGTTTATTTTAAATGTACACAACCTCCTAACTCACCACTTTAAACAAAGATTTAGATCATTAATGTTTTATTATTGCTTTTCTAATCAGACTTATACGTTAATGACAAAAAGGTGTTATAAGTCAACCCAACCCGTAATAAAAAGGACCCGTTACCCTCCCATCTCTATAGAACATGTGCAGAAATTGATGAAACATACGGCCATGGGATGTCTCCAGCAAACATCAAGTCTCCTTCATCATCTGTATATGCGAGAACATACTCAGACTTTCCGCTCAACAGATAGGACGGTCCCACTCCTTCCGTGTTCAACCCTAGCGATAAATTTTTGGCAACAACAGTTGTATTATGAAAGGAAAAAATTAAATGAGAAAACTTACGTTACAATAGAAAGCCAACTCACCAAAATCACGGAACATATCATCCAATTTTTGTGTTAGTGATTCATACGAGTCGTGATCCCGAAGATCCACTCTCCGTCCCACTACTATTCCATCCATGGTTACCTTCACCGTTAGATAACCATTATTGACAGTGACAACACCATTTCCGGTCTCAGTGCCAATTTCAGGTGACCCATTTTGATCACTACAATAATTTAATTCAGAAACCGAATCAACATCATTATAAAAGAAAATGAAGAGCTACTTCCATAGGTGATCACAATTTAACAGAACAAAGTTTTTTTTTTTTTTTTTTTTTTTTTTTTTTTTTTTTTTTTTTTTTTTTTTCAATTACAAGCTAGCAGTGTTTGGACATAACAATTAGGGACTGACAGAAACATTTTGTCACGATTGTAAAATACCATTATAAATGTAGATCAACATTTTCGTTAAATACATATAAAGAATTAAAAAAAATGATGATAATAATAATAATAAAATTGACTGTTTTTTTGCCACAATAAGGACTACTCTTGCAAGGGTATGCTTTTATAGCATTAATAAATTATAAGTAACACGGCGTTTGGCATTCCGTCTTAAAAACTTATCTATTTTGGATCAAATAATCAAATTTCAAAAATTGTTTCGAGCATTTAAAAGAGCTAAATTTTACAGCTATAAATGAAACCATATCCAAATACTATGTGTGCCACATTATCATCTCAGATAAGCCCTAATTAAAGATCCGATACTCTCAACCATGCAAGAAGCTCTAAAAATAACACCAACCGCGGATTCATTACCCATAATCATATTCAAAACACAAAGATCAATCAACCTAACCGGAAAAAAATGCTAATTACTATCACTCGTATTTTAACGGGTTGTTTTGGATTGCTATGTTTTTCGGTTAGCATATAACCACCTTAGTATAAGCATTGATTCTAATCGCTTATCAACAACATAAGTAAAACAAGCAGAATAATAAGCAATCCATAACACCCTCTTTCTAAAAGGAAGTCTATAAGACATTAAACTCGCCACTATCAACAAAACATGCACCAAAAACAAGAAACTAACACAGAAATATACACCAAGAACATAAAAAAACTACAAAAAAATGACATTAAAAACCAATAAAAAACATATATAAAATAAAAACCGAAAAAAAAGGGTTATTGATAACCTTGGTGGAGTTGCTGATACATTCCTAACCCTTGAAGATGACCCAACATGCGTAGGATCCGTAGCAGTCAACATTCTGTCATGTTCACCAACAGGATCCCTAGATTCCAAATTGTTAGCTGGTGATGAGAGCTCATTATGAACCATAACCATCATATTAGTGATGGTTTCTACGGTAGTGTCAGACGAGGCACCACCAGCATCATCACCGGAAAAGTTAGCAGGTAACCCAAGATTGTCATTTGCCATTTTGCAAAAAGCTTGAAATATGAAATTATGGTGTAGATAGATATTGAGGAGAGGTGGTGAGAACTGAGGTGAGTTGGTCTATATATATAGGTGTTTTGGTACTTGGTTATCACAAGAATACATGAATATTTTGCCGTATTACGTAATACTAAAGGTGATTCAGGTGATATATAGTACTACATTGTTATGTTATATATATTATGTAAATATTATTACATAGATATTGGTGTAGTACGTAATACTAAAGGTGATGATCAGGTGGTATATAAAGTTTTTTTTTTTTTTTTTTTTTTTTTTTTTTTTGAATATATAAAGTATTACATTGTTATGTTATATTATGTGAATATTACTACGTATAACATAGATATTGGTGTGTTGTTTCAGTTTTCGAGTTTTTGACCTACTAATTTTCAGAGCCTGAGGTTATTGTTGGTGGTCGCATAGACTTAAACCGAGTAAAACTTATTCGAAAATTAACGTGTTTGCTTTAGGTTTGTCTGTATCAAACATTGTTTGGACTTGGAACATCTCACACTTTAAAGATGCTAGTCACAAGTCATTTGCTAATTAAAAGAGCCTATGAAGATTTATGAGAGCTTGAACTTTAAAAACTAAACGAAGCTCACTACTCGTATATAAGTTTTGAAATGACTATTTACATTAATAGCTTTAATTTTTAACTTTTAAAATTAACTTTTAAATGGTGTAGAAAAATTCGAAATGACTAGTCATATTAATACATTTAAAATATATGTATATCTGTTTAGATATATTTTTATGTCGTTTTACATCTATAATTCATAAGTTTCATTTATAGCTACTTTATCAAATATGTTACAAAATAAAAGCTTTGGTTCCTATGAACTTAATTGAAGCTAACTTTGTTAAATACACTGGTACAAATTTTATAAGAATATCCGAAACAACACCATATGTATAAAATAACAACTTATTTTATGAAATATTTACTAGAACAATCCATTGTCAAAATTGGGTAGAAGGAGGGAGTTATTAAATTAAAATTAAATAGTTACAATAATTTCTAGAGTAACTAACATATAACTTTCAACAAGAATGTGGGCTTTGTTCGAATAATATTTCATCTTTTTCTTCTACTCATTTTGTACCCAAGTCAAGTCATGTTTCTTTCATTCTCATGCAATTATAGCTTGTATATTATTTTGTGATTGTGGAACTTTACTATATTTAGCCACACCTAACTATCACCAAGAAAAAGGCTTTTCATAACCATCATATTTGTCATTTTCAACACGAAAGTGTACTACTTTTTACATTGCTCAAACTCTTTATGCAGTTTTTTTGTTCTTTTGGATTAAGTTTCTTATTTCTTTTGATTTTAAGTTGAAATATACTTGGTCTAAAAACAGTTTTCAAATTCATATTTCAACTGAGCATAATGTCATGACGACATTCCATTAATGCATACTAGACGAGTACCCGTACACAACAACATAATTTTATAGCGACATAAGTTTCTAGTTGTGTATTTATATGATTGAATATTTTTCGAGATTATAATGATTGAATAGTTTCCACTAATAGGTACATAATTAAATTTCCAGCAATGTATTAGTTTGGTCGGCCGGTGCGTTATTTTGATTCAACATTTCCTTAAATAGATCAGTTTTCACTTTTCACATTCAAGATAAGTTGGTTTTTCTATTATAGATAGTATAGATGTATTAGTCTCACTTATTTTAAAGTGTGTGAAATATGAAAACGAACATTTAATTTAAGATGGGAAGAATAAATGAATTTCTTTTAACTTGATGATATTAGGTTAAGTTATGATTCGGTTTGATAATTTGTGACATTTATGTCAACTCGATATACCCGCTAAATCTATGATTTTAAAGCAAATGTAATTTGATTCGACGATGTATACGGCCAACACTTGATCGTAAGTACGCATAAGATTAATGCGTTAGCATTTTAGGGTTATAAGTTGAATAAAATTCCACTTTAATTATACATTTCATATAAACGAATCTTGAATCTTGAATCTTGATGATGCACGTATTAAGTTTGACTCCATCAAACTCAACTCAAATAACCTAGAATTACTTTATATCGTTTGACTCGTTTACCGGTCTATTTTAGGAGCAAAAGAGTTTGGCATGTTAGGCTCAATTGAAACCCTAGATGCATTTACCTTAATTGGAAATCCTATTTACTTGGATTATAAGTAAGTTAAATATGTGTCACATAAACTAATTGTGACGACAACTATCCAAAAGATGATGATGTCAAGTTAAGTTAAGATTATGTTTAATAAGTGAATGACAATTATATCAAACTCAATCTATTCATTAAAACCATGATTCATAAAGCATATTCGAGCTCAATCGACGTATGTTTACAACCAACACCTGATTGTAAGTAAGCAAAATATTAACATGTACGTCTTTCAAAGTTAGAAATTGAATAAAAATTCACTTTGATTGTACATGTCATATAAACGACTCTTGAATATTGATGATAATTTCTTTATTAAGTTTTGCCTCCATCAAACTCAAATCAAGTAACCAAAAATTAATTTATACCATTTGACTCTGCTAACAATCTATCTTAGGTATAAATATTTTAACAATTTAGCAACCAAAACCCTAGAGGCGCATTTACCCTAATCGACAGTCCTATTCACTCGAATTATACGTAAGTTAAAAGTTTGTCACATAAACGAATATTTATGACAACCATCTAAAGATGGTGATGTTGGGTTAAGTTAAGATTCAGTTTAATAATGTAAAGACTTTTGTATCAAGCTCGATCCATTCAATAAAACCATAATTCATAAAGCAGATGTTATTTGAATCATCGTATACGCAACCAACACTAAATACGCACTAAAACGTACTTATTTTAGGTTTATAATTGAATAAGAATTCACTTTGATTATAAATTTCGTATAAACAAATCTTGGTGACGCGCTTCTTTGTTAAGTTTGACCCCATCAAACTCAATACAACAAAACCTAGAATTACTCTGCATCGTTTGACTCGGCCGGTCGAATTTATTTTTTTGTATAAAAGAAAAACTCGACTCAATCATGTCTTCGGGTGAAAAAGTTTCTCTTTGGCTTTGCATGATTTTTAAATAAATAAAAAATCTATAATAGATGCTGATAACCAGAAATTCCATCAAAAAACATTTTAGGTATGAGACCTACGCGCTAACTTCGTATGTATAAACCCTCGTTGGGTTCCTAAACCTTAACGATTTAGGGTTTTCTTGCAATAGTTGTTCGTGGTTGGTCTGATCTTTAGAATCTAAGTCTAGTACTTGGTATGTATGTTGGTTTGAGGGTCGTTTGATTTTGAGTTGTGATTGATGGGGATTACACGAGAGAGGGATAAAGAAGGTGGTAAATTGGTGCATGATATTGGGCTGAAATCAGTTAGAACTAATGATGGGATTACAACTCGGGAATGAGGCTGGTTTGGTGTCCAAGAACACACATTCTATGCAAGCATCCCAGTTTGTGATGGTAAAACAAGTGGGAGAACCCAAGGTGAGAGCACGTTGCAATGCACATACCTTTGTGTGTCACTTGTGAATCCAATCAATTCGGTGAACGGGACTAAGGTAGTGAATTTCGAAGTACGCACGACCCAAGGTAGGGATGATGGGGGATGAGAGTGTACCAAACATGAAGGTGAGCACTATTCCAAAATCTTTAGTGAGTTTGGTTACAAATAAGGCTGATACAAATAAGGTAAATATTAGATCTTTGGACTTGGATAAACCTATTAATGCAAAGGCTGAACTTAAAATTCCTAAGGCGTCTATTTCGGATGTTCATTTGAGATTTGGTTTTAACTTGTATGGTTATTGCATGGGCAAAAGAGTAGCATTCCCGGTTGTTGAGTACTATGTTAAAAAAGCATGGAAGAAGTTTGGCTTAGTTAGAGTAATGATGAACTCAAAGGGCTTCCTTTTCTTTAAGTTTGCTTCAATTGAGGGCATGAACGGGGTATTGGAGAATGGTTCTTGGTTTATTAGATCTGCACCTATCATCCTAAAGAAATGGACGCCAAATGCTAATTTACTTAAGGAAGATCTGAATTTCACTTCCCATTTGAGTAAAATTCCATGATATTCCTATTGTGGCATTACTGCAGACAGATTGAGTGTGATGGCTACTAAGCTTGGTTACCTGATTATGCTCTATTCATATACGAGTTCTATATGTCTATAATCATGGGATCGTATGGATTATGCTCGTGCATTAATTGATATTAGGGTTGATCGGCATTTAAATAAGGATGGTTATTGTTATTCCTAATGTGGAAGATGTTGGAGAGGTTCTTCACATGGTGAGGGAGGAGTACGAATGGGAACCACCTAGATGTGGTGTGTTTATGATATTTAGGCGGATGATATGTTATGTCCAAAACGTGTTGTTGAAAAATCAAAGAATGATGATTTCCAACAGACTTCTTATGGTACTAATGTGGGATCTAAGTTTCAGTTTGAGCCTAAGAATTTGGGGATTCAGTTGATATTGTCGAATGGGTCAGGAAGAAAATACGGGATAAAAAACCGTTAACAGAAGAAGCAGATGAGAATGTAGGGAACCTGCAAGCATGTAGAAGAAGAGATTTTGTTAGTACTCAGAATAGCCCTGATTTGTACTGCAAAGCTTCCCAAGGATCGACCATCCATGAGAGATGTGATAAGTATGCTTGAGGAAGCAAGACCTCCTAGAAAGGGTGGTAGTAACACCAACAATAATGGTGGATCTAATCACTCAACTAATGATAAAGATAGACCTATGTTTAGCACATCGCCTGTAAACGACCTTTTATAGAACAACTTCAGTGACGGGTCAGAACATGAGACAAATAGCAATTTTCTGTAGAGATAGTTCACTTTTTTTTAAAACTTTTTGAGTATGTTAATTATGTGTCGAAGTATGTTAATTCTTACTGAAAATAATGTAAACACAACACTAATTCTTATTGTTATAATAGTTCATAATTCTGTTCCAAAGCAAGAAAGTGTTCTCAGTGTTCTAACTGATGGTGTAAAAGGGCAGTGGGTAAACCGGATCAGGTAACAAGTCCGAATAACTTATTAATTTCATCCGTTTGACCCGTAAGAGACAAAGTATAACTGAAACTAGATGCTTATTAGTAAAGAGTTGCCAGCAATTGTTATTACATGGATACGGCCATAAGGGCCATTTACAGATTTAAGGATAGAAGTTCTAGAGATCTAGACATAGAAAACAGAAAATATCAGATAATTACAATGAAAGTACTCTTAAACCGACGATTTAAATGTAAGTAGATGCTTTTCAGGAAATGGGATAAGCCTGACGCATTAAACCAGAAAAACTTGGTTGAGTCCGTCCATCCCCAAACTTAATGAAGCATATCTAACATTAAATGTTGTCGGTCGTTTTACTCTCCTCAATAGTTGCTGCCTCGACAGGGAGCTCACGATAACCAAGTCTGTAAGATTCGGAATTTTTCATTATCCGAATCTTCTTCACGGAACTTCGAAACATCCTAAAACAAAATTTGAAATCATAAAGGATTTTAAGACCTGAGATATATACTAAACTGAGATTGACTTTTAAAAATAAAAAAGGTCGATGACGTTAGATGTGGCAATTACACATTTGCTTATGAATGAGTTGAATTGAGTTGGGTTTAACTGGTCGAACACGCCCTGAATGTTTTCCAAAGTTTATTTTAAATGTACACAACCTCCTAACTCACCACTTTAAACAAAGATTTAGATCATTAATGTTTTATTATTGCTTTTCTAATCAGACTTATACGTTAATGACAAAAAGGTGTTATAAGTCAACCCAACCCGTAATAAAAAGGACCCGTTACCCTCCCATCTCTATAGAACATGTGCAGAAATTGATGAAACATACGGCCATGGGATGTCTCCAGCAAACATCAAGTCTCCTTCATCATCTGTATATGCGAGAACATACTCAGACTTTCCGCTCAACAGATAGGACGGTCCCACTCCTTCCGTGTTCAACCCTAGCGATAAATTTTGGGCAACAACAGTTGTATTATGAAAGGAAAAAATTAAATGAGAAAACTTACGTTAATAGAAAGCCAACTCACCAAAATCACGGAACATATCATCCAAATTTTGTGTTAGTGATTCATACGAGTCGTGATCCCGAAGATCCACTCTCCGTCCCACTACTATTCCATCCATGGTTACCTTCACCGTTAGATAACCATTATTGACAGTGACAACACCATTTCCGGTCTCAGTGCCAATTTCAGGTGACCCATTTTGATCACTACAATAATTTAATTCAGAAACCGAATCAACATCATTATAAAAGAAAATGAAGAGCTACTTCCATAGGTGATCACAATTTAACAGAACAAAGTTTTTTTTTTTTTTTTTTTTTTTTCAATTACAAGCTAGCAGTGTTTGGACATAACAATTAGGGACTGACAGAAACATTTTGTCACGATTGTAAAATACCATTATAAACGTAGATCAACATTTTCGTTAAATACATATATTCTTAGTTTGGAAAGTTCAGTAATTTTGGCATAGTTTTAAAATTTATCTAACTAAACCTACCAAAAATGTTCTACTTGCGTATTAGAGATTTAGAGTGTGTTTCTCAATTATTTGATAGAACAGATATAGCATGCTAGTATGCTACCATAATTTGGCATAACCTAACCACATATATTTCTTCGTTCTTGCAATTTTATTTGATTATTAGTTACTGTTCTTGCGCCCGGTCATAAAGAATTAAAAAAAATGATAATAATAATAATAATAAAATTGACTGTTTTTTTGCCATAATAAGGACTACTCTTGCAAGGGTATGCTTTTATACCATCAATAAATTATAAGTAACACGGCGTTTGGCATTCCGTCTTAAAAACTGATCTATTTTGGATCAAATAATCAAATTTCAAAAATTGTTTCGAGCATTTAAAAGAGCTAAATTTTACAGCTATAAATGAAACCATATCCAAATACTATGGGCCTATTTGGTATGCAGCTTTTTTAGAGCTGTAAGCTTTTTGTTACAAAAATAATCTCCTAAAAAACAAGTAGCTCCGTTTGGATACATCAACTTCAAGCTTTTATTTTAAACAAATAGCTCCAAAATGAAAAGCTGATTCATGAAGCTTTTTAAATGTCTATGAGCTGTTAAAACTTTAAATTACTAATATACCCTTCAAACATTTATTTATAATTATAGATTTGTCCTTTTATGTCATTTTACATATTATAATTACATTTAACAGCTAATTTACCAAACACTGTTATTAAAAAAAAGATACAGCTTGTAGCTCATGTTAACAGCTTTGCAGCTTACAGCTTACAGCTTACAGTTTACAGCTTACAGCATACAGCTTACAGCTAGTTGTGCCACATTATCATCTCAGATAAGCCCTAATTAAAGATCCGATACTCTCAACCATGCAAGAAGCTCTAAAAATAACACCAACCGCGGATTCATTACCCATAATCATATTCAAAACACAAAGATCAATCAACCTAACCGAAAAAAATGCTAATAATTACTATCACTCGTATTTTAACGGGTTGTTTTGGATTGCTATGTTTTTCGGTTAGCATATAACCACCTTAGTATAACTTATAAGCATTGATTCTAATCGCTTATCAACAACATAAGTAAAACAAGCAGAATAATAAGCAATCCATAACACCCTCTTTCTAAAAGGAAGCCTATAAGAGATTAAACTCGCCACTATCAACAAAACATGCACCAAAAACAAGAAACTAACACAGAAATATATACCAAGAACATAAAAAACTACAAAAAAAATGACATTAAAAACCAATAAAAAACATGTATAAAACAAAAACCGAAAAAAAAGAGAAAAAAAAGAAGGGTTATTGATAACCTTTGTGGAGTTGCTGATACATTCCTAACCCTTGAAGATGACCCAACATGCGTAGGATCCGTAGCAGTCAACATTCTGTCATGTTCACCAACAGGATCCCTAGATTCCAAATTGTTAGCTGGTGACGAGACCTCATTATGAACCATAACCATCATATTGGTGATGGTTTCTACGGTAGTGTCAGACGAGGCACCACCAGCATCATCACCGGAAAAGTTAGCAGGTAACCCAAGATTGTCATTTGCCATTTTGTAAAAAGCTTGAAATATGAAATTATGGTGTAGATAGATATTGAGGAGAGGTGGTGAGAACTGAGGTAAGTTGGTCTATATATATAGAGGTTTTGGTACATGGTTATCACAAGAATACATGAATATTTTGATGTATTACGTAATACTAAAGGTGATTTAGGTGATATATAGTACTACATTGTTATGTTATATATATTATGTAAATATTATTACATAGATATTGGTGTAGTACGTAATATTAAAGGTGATGATCAGGTGATATATAAAGTTTTTTTTTTTTGAACAGCAGGTGATATATAAAGTATTACATTGTTATGTTATATTATGTAAATTATACTACGTATAACATAGATATTGGTGTGTTGTTTCAGTTTTCGAGTTTTTGACCAACTAATTTTCAGAGCCTGAAGTTATTGGTGGTGGTCGCATAGACTTAAACCGAGTAAAACTTATTCGAAAATTAACGTGTTAGCTATAGGTTTGTCTGTATCAAACATTGTTTGGAATTGGAACATCTCACACTTTAAAGATGATACTCACAAGTCATTTGCTAATTAAAAGAGTGTGTGAAGATTTATGAGAGCTTGAACTTTAAAAAATAAACGAAGCTCACTACTCGTATATAAGTTTTGAAATGACTATTTACATTAATAGCTCTAATTTTTAACTTTTAAAATTAACTTTTAAATGGTGTAGAAAAATTCAAATGACTAGTCATATTAATACATTTAAAATATATGTATATCCGTTTAGATATATTTTTATGTCATTGTACATCTATAATTCATAAGTTTCATTTATAGCTACTTTATCAAATATGTTACAAAATAAAAGCTTTGGTTCCTCTAAACTTAATTTAAGCTAACTTTGTTAAATACACTGGTACAAATTTTATAAGAATATCCGAAACAACACCATATGTATAAAATAACAACTTATTTTATGAAATATTTACTAGAACAATCCATTGTCAAAATTGGGTAGAAGGAGTGAGTTATTCATAAAAAATTAAAATTAAATAGTTACAATAATTTCTAGAGTAACTAACATATAAATTTCAACGGCTTTGTTCGAATAATATTTCATCTTTTTCTTCTACTCATTTTGTACCCAAGTCAAGTCATGTTTCTTTCATTCTCATGCAATTATAGCTTGTATATTATTTTGTGATTGTGGTACTTTACTATATTTAGCCACACCTAACTATCACCAAGAAAAAGGCTTTTCATAACCATCATATTTGTCATTTTCAACGCGAAAGTGTACTACTTTTTACATGGCTCAAACTCTTTATGCAGTTTTTTTGTTCTTTTGGATTTAGTTTCTTATTTCTTTTGATTTTAAGTTGAAATATACTTAGTCTAAATACAGTTTTCAAATTCATATTTCAACTGAGCATACTGTAATACTCTTAAAATGTCATGACGACATTCCATTAATGCATACTAGACGAGTACCCGTGCACAACAACAGAATTTTATAGCGACATAAGTTTCTAGTTGTGTATTTATATGATTGAATATTTTTCGAGATTATAATGATTGAATAGTTTTCGCTAATAGGTACATAATTAAATTTCCAGCAATGTATTAGTTTGGTCGGCCGGTGCGTTATTGATTCAACATTTCCTTAAATAGATTCAGTTTTCAATTTTCACATTCAAGATAAATTGGTTTTTCCATTATAGATAGTATAGATGTATTAGTCTCACTTATTTTAAAGTGTGTGAAATATGAAAACGAACATTTAATTTAAGATGGGAAGAATAAATGAATTTCTTTTAACTTGATGATATTAGGTTAAGTTATGATTCGGTTTGATAATTTGTGACATTTATGTCAACTCGATATACCCGCTAAATCTATGATTTTAAAGCAAATGTAATTTGATTCGACGATGTATACGGCCAACACTTGATCGTAAGTACGCATAAGATTAATGCGTTAGCATTTTAGGGTTATAAGTTGAATAAAATTCCACTTTAATTATACATTTCATATAAACGAATCTTGAATCTTAATGATGAACGTATTAAGTCTCACTCCATCAAACTCAACTCAAATAACCTATAATTACTTTATATCGTTTGAATCGTTTACCGGTCTATTTTAGGTGCAAAAGAGTTTGACATGTTAGGCTCAATTGAAACCCTAGATGCATTTACCTTAATTGGAAATCCTATTTACTTGGATTATAAGTAAGTTAAATATGTGTCACATAAACTAATTGTGACTACAACTATCCAAAAGATGATGATGTCAAGTTAAGTTAAGATTCTATTTAATAAGTTAATGAAAATTATATCAAACTCAATCTATTCATTAAAACCATGATTCATAAAGCATATTCGATCTCAATCGACATATGTTTACAACCAACACCTGATTGTAAGTAAGCATAATATTAACAAGTACGTCTTTCAGAGTTAGAAATTGAATAAAAATTCACTTTGATTGTACATGTCATATAAACGACTCTTGAATCTTGATGATAATTTCTTTATTAAGTTTTGCCTCCATCAAACTCAAATCAAGTAACCAAAAATTACTTTATACCATTTGACTCTGCTAACAATCTATCTTAGGTATAAATATTTTAACATTTTAGCAACCGAAACCCTAGAGGCGCATTTACCCTAATCGACAGTCCTATTCACTCGAATTATACGTAAGTTAATAAAATGTCACATAAACGAATATTTATGACAACCATCTAAAGATGGTGATGTTGGGTTAAGTTAAGATTCAGTTTAATAACGTAAAAACTTTTGTATCAAGCTCGATCCATTCTGTTAGTGCAAATATTATGATATTTAATCTATACATTCTCATTTGTTTTGTTTATGACAACCATGTAACTTGTAATACATAACGTAAAATGTATAAGTTACTTGTAATTAGATTTTGTCTCAACATAATCTCAACACCTCTCGACGACTCAAGTCCTTGTATGCTACAACACAGGTTCGTACATGTTTGTTATGGTGCGTTATGATTAAACCCCTAACAAACCATTAAACATGTTTAGTTAAATAGTTTATAAAACACTTAACATAAGTAAATGTGTTGAGTAAAACCCATGACCCATGACCCAAGACCTATACCCAATGTCTAGATACATTGTACCTTAATGGGCACTCAAAACCATGACCCATAGCCCATGGTTTCAACCCATAAACTATGGGTAAAGAGGAGCTTGCAAGGATCCCTCAAATGACCCACGAATCCCTTGGAATTACAAGGGCTGGATCCCTCTAGGAGGGATCCTTGGGGCAGAACATGGTTTTGGTCTTTTTGCCTATAAATAGCAAGCCACTTCTTACCATTTCTTCACACCTTCACACATAGTTTCTCTCCACCATTTCTAGGATATTTAGATCATTAGGAAACATTTAAACCACCCTCATCTCATATGATCATAATGCTTCTAACTTTCATTTGTTGTAAGCATACTCCCGAAGTAATCCTCCAAAGCAAGCTTAGAGATATTGCATCTTTACCTACTAAAGTGATCACCCATCACAAGCATACAAGCACATGAGATCTTCTAAAACAAGCTTGGGAAACTTGTCATCTTCATTCATAGAAGACTAACTACATCATGCTTTGTGTTCTTGATGTTTAGTTTAGGACTTCATATCCATTAGACACATTGTCTTGGATATTGTCTAGTATCATATTCTTGTATCTATGACTAGACTAGATGGTTTATGTGTTTGTGCCATAAAACACAAGGTTTGTTATGTTGGGCCACCAAACATAACGGGTATCATAGATGTGTCGTATATATATGACTAGACTAGATGGTTTATGTGTTTGTGCCATAAAAAAAAGGTTTGTTATGTTGGGCCACAAAACATAACGGGTGCCTAGAAGTCAAGTCACAAGGCATTAGTGAAGGGTGCCTGGAGATCGAGTCAAAGGCATTAGGGAAAGGTGCCTAAGGTGTACATTCGATATGGTGTGATTCGATGTACAAGATAGATTAGTATTGGGTCACAAGGATATTGTCATCTGTTGGGATATGAAGGTGCTGAACAATTAAAGTACTGAAGATTTACAAAGTACTGCAGAATGGCAAAGAACTGGAGAAAGTCAAAGAGTCAAAGTACTGCTAAAGATAAAGTCAAAGTACTGCACATGAAGGTCAAAGTACTGCAAGAGTTAAAGAACTGTTTATTCGTTTATGGAAAGTCTTGTAATTCTAGAATAGATTACTTGTCGTACAAGGATACATTATTGTAAACCGATTAGGGTTATCCTTGAGCCTATAAAAGGACCCCTAGATTGGCATTAGAGAAAAACGAATTCACAAGTCTTAGAGTTTATGATTACAAGTTGTTTAGAGTTTAGAGAGTTCGATATTCTTAGAGTTGTTAAAGTATCTGCATAAGAAGCAGATTTAGAGTTGTTAATAAAGTTATTCTTCTTAGATTTATTGAGTAAATTCCGCGTACTTAATAAAGATTATTCAGTGTTTCATTGTTAATAACTTAGGATTTATCCGAGGTTATTAAACCTTAAACAAGCTATTTAAGTTAGTTTGGTTAGAGTACATCGATCCAACAAGTGGTATCAGAGCTTGTGTGGAAACTCTGACTAAGAAGAAACTCTACTACAACAAACTTAAAGATGTCGACTGAAGCTGTTCCACCACCATCAATCACCTCACTCAGGATTCCAATCATCAAGAAGGGAGAATATGACTTATGGTGTATGAAGATGAGGCAATACATTGCCATTACAGACCATGCTTTATGGAATGTAATTGTCAATGGTAATGAAGTTGTTCCAGAACCTGTAGAAATTGAAGGACAACCTAAACCACCCAAAGCTGTCTTACCAGTAGCTACCATAAGGAATCAAGAGAAGGCTCTTAATATTCTCTTGTCTGCTATACCTGATGGACATCTATTGAAGTTTCATGATGCTAAAGATGCAAAGCAGCTCTGGGCTGCTCTCAAGACAAGATTTGGAGGGAATGAAGCTTCTAAGAAGATGCACAGAAATCTTCTTAAGCAACAATTTGAAACGTTCACAGTTGGTGAAAGAGAGAGTCTTGATGCTACATATGATAGGTTTCAGAATCTTCTCAACATGTTGGAGCTATACAAGGTAGAAGTATCAGTTGAAGATGCTAATCTGAAGTTTCTAAGGAGTTTGCCATCTACATGGCATGTTATTGCTACAATGATCAGAGGACAACCTGGTTTAGATGTCATGGACTTTGATGATCTCTACAATCATCTAAAGGTTTATGAGCATGAGATGAATGGTCAAACAAGTTCTAAGTCTCACAGTATTGCTTTTCTATCATCTGAAAAGAGGGGCAGTACTTCAACCAAAAGTACTGCTTCTCCTACTCAAAGTACTGTGACTCAAAGTACTGTCTCGTATGCTGCTCCCACCCATGCTCAGCAAGCACTACCACCTACTACTATGCACTCAGATGAAGTTGTGTGTTCCTTCTTTGCTCAACAGGCTTTTTTACCTGTCACCTATGAAGAAGATCTCTCACAGATTGAAGAGGATGCTTTGGAAGAAATTGATATCAGGTGGCATGTAGCAATGATTACTGCAAGGATTAAGAAGTACATGAAGAAAACAGGAAAGAACATTGATTTCAAGCCAAAACAGGGAATCACTTTTGACAAATCAAAAATTGAATGCTTCAATTGTTAAAAGACTGGACACTTTGCAAGGGAGTGCAGATTTGCTAAGTATCAAGCAAATAGGATGACTGAAAAACCAAAGCTGGAACTCAAAGAAATCCCTATTACTGAAACCAAAGCTTTGGTTACTCAAGAAAGTTTATCAGAGGTTGACTGGAGTGCTGAGTTTGATGATGAACCAGTAACCTACTGTATGGTTTCTATGGAGGAAGAGGTTGAAGATTCTGTGAAAGAACTGGACTGGAGCTCTGCTTTTGATGAGGAACCTGAACATGCTGCTTTGGAACCCAGAGACTGTCTAGGAGGATTTGACTGGAGCTTGGAGTCTGAAGATGATCCTGTACTACTTGCTATGGTAGCTACATCACCAAGTTCATCTCCTATCTCTGAGGTATGCTCAAATTGTCATGATCTCTATCAAAAACTGTTAACTAATTATGTTTATGAAAGAGATAACTGTGTAAGGGCTAGGTCTGAGGTAGCATGTTATCAAATCACTTTAGATTCTATGGAAGCCAAAATATTAACTCATGAAAATAATGAAATGGCTTGGGCTGAAAAATATGAACAGCAGGATTATCAGTTAAAACTTAGTGAATGGAAGCTAAACTGTAAAATTGCTGAAATTGAGAAACTAACTAAGGAAAGGGATGATATGTTAGCTAAGTTTGATGCCTGGAAAGAATCTGGCTTGTCTCATGTTGCTTATGTTGAAAAACAGAGAAGGGCTTACATTAGAACTGGCTTAGGATTTGGTATGGACTTTACTAACATGGAAGAGAACACATCTAGTGATCAGGATGACTTAGACTTAGAAGACATAACCACTAGTGATGATGAACTCATTAATTATGTAGACACATCTAGTAATGAGGGTTCAATTAGTGATTCACCTCCTGAGCTTAAGAAAAACACTGGTTATCATACAGTTCCCCATTCCACTGGAATTCATCAACCCCCTAGGCTTGATGTTTCTCAATTTGGTGTAGACAGCCTTGAGTTTAGGAAGAAGCTTCTTGGTCAATCTAGGACTGAAACCCCAAAAGAAACTGTTAATACCAATGTACAAAATCAAGCAGTACCTTCAACTCAAAGTACTGCTCCACAAGCAGTACCTTCAGGAAAACCTTTTCAAAACAGTACTGCTAAACCTTTTTGGGATAACTTTGGTCAAAACAGATTTAATCATTCACCTAGAAGGCACAATAGTTTTGGTCATAGACATAGGAGTAGACACTTTGGAAGTATGGGTGAAAAACTGTGTTTTGTGTGTTATAGTCCTAATCACTTAATCAAAGATTGTGACCGACACTCAGAATATCTAAGCAAATTTTCAAAGAATAGGTCTGCTAACCAGAAACCTAGAGAGCACAAACCAGACTGGAATAATTCAAATAGGGTAAATCATCGTAATTTCTCACCAGACCATAGGTACCCTCACCGGAGAAGATCTTTTTCTAGGCAACCAGTACCTTCACAAGCAGTACCTTCTCAAAGTATTGCTCAGTCAACACAAGGTACTGCTCACACTACTTGGAATAGGAACCCTAGGAGATCTCACTATTATCAACCTAGATGGTACTATAATTCACATAGGGGATCTAGATCACAGGAACCAACTGTTAAGACTGAATGGGTTAAAAGGGAAAGTACTGCTGAGGGACACACTGTACTTTCAACAAAAAGTGAATCTGATGTTTTCATAATACAGGAAAAAGAGAATGAATTTACAAAAGAGAGTTCTGTTGACAATCCAGAAAGTTTTGAAAATCCACATGTTAAAAATCGAAAGATAATCATGGATCATGTTTTGAAAAACAGTGGAAGTTACATACTCAAGGAATTTGAGTTTGTAACTCCACAAGGGGAACACAAGTCGGTAATGGCTTGGGTTCCTAAAAGAAACTAACTCTCTATATTTTTGTGCAGGGCAACCCAGAAGAGGAGCTTAAAGATCATCTTATTGTAGATAGTGGTTGCTCTGGAAGTATGACAGGAGATAAGGAGATTCTGTCTGATTTTAGATCTATTAGAGGAGGAAGAGTTGCATTTGGGAATGATCCCAATGGAGGAAGGATTTCTGGGAAAGGAACAATCAAAGATGGAAGAATCGATTTTGAGAATGTTAGATATGTGAAGGAGCTTAAGTTCAACTTGTTATCAGTCTCTCAAATTTGTGATAAAAAGCATCCTGTGTTATTCACTGACACAGAATGTCTCATTCTTTCATCTGACTTCAAGCCTGTTGCTGATGACTTGGTAGTACTAAGAGTACCAAGAACAAGTGATGTGTATAGTCTAGACATGAAGAGTCTTCACTCTTATGGAAGAGCCACCTGTTTAGTGGCAAAAGCATCAACTGAAGAAGCACATCAGTGGCATAGAAGATTGGGCCATGTTAATTACAAGAATATCAACAAACTTGTCAAAGGCAATTTAGTTAGAGGTTTACCTTCAAAGAATTACAAGAATGATCACTCCTGTTTGGCATGCAAGAAGGGTAAACAGCATAAAGCTTCATGCAAGAATCTTGAGGAGAGAACTAATAGAGAACCATTGGAGCTGTTACATATGGATCTGTTTGGACCTGTCTCTGTGGCAAGTTTAAACAAGAAGAAGTACTGCTTGGTTATTACAGATGATTGCAATAGATTCAGTTGGGTATTTTTCTTGGGCTTTAAAGATGATACTTTTGATGCTATTCAAACTCTAATCATAGCACTGGAAAACCAATTGAGACTCAAGGTTAGAAGTATTAGATGTGACAATGGGACTGAATTCAAGAACAAGCAAATGGATGAATTTTGTGCTAACAAAGGAATCAAGAGGGAGTTCAGTATTGCAAGAACACCACAGCAAAATGGTGTTGCTGAGAGGAAGAATAGAACTTTGATTGAAGCAGCCAGAACTATGCTTGCAGACTCTCAACTACCTATTCAATTCTGGGCTGAAGCTGTAAGTACTGCTTGCTATGTACTTAACAGAGTATCTGTCACCAAACCACAAATGAAGACACCTTATGAGTTGCTGATGGGCAACAAACCCAACATTTGATTTTTGAAGCCTTTTGGATGCCCTCTCACTATTTTAAATACTATTGATAATTTGGGAAAGTTTGATGGCAAGTCAGAAGAAGGATATTTATTGGGATATTGTACCAACAGTAAGGGCTTTAGAGTTACTAAGAAATGGTGATTATCTTAGAAGCTTAGAAGCTTTTTCAGATAGTGATTATGCAAGTGATAATTATGATAGAAGATCAACCACTGGAGGATGCCAATATCTTGGAAGAAGGTTAGTGTCATGGCAATGTAAGAAACAAACAATTGGAGCAACATCCTCTACTGAAGCTGAATATGTAGCTGCTGCAAGCTGTTGTGGACAAGTTTTGTGGATGCAGAATCAACTCTTGGACTATGGATTCAATTTCAAAAATACTCCTATCAACATTGATAATGAGAGTACCATTTGTATTGTGAAGAATCCTGTTTATCATTCCAAGACCAAGCACATACAGATCAGGCATCACTTTATCTGAGATTTCTATGAGCACAGACTTATTAATGTGGTTAAGGTTCACACAGATGATAATGTAGCTGATTTACTCACCAAAGGCTTTGATGTTTCAAGATTCAATCACTTGGTGGTAAGCATTGGCATGATTAACTACTGAGCTGCATTTAAGGGGAGGACTATTAAGTGTTAGTATAGTCTTGTGCATTGCTTGGGGGGAGGATATTTATGTATACTTAGTTTTTACAGAAGAATTTGGCAAAGTACTGTTTTTCTTGAAAGTACTGCTTGGATAGTACTGCTTGGTAAAGTACTGCCTACGTGGAAAGTACTGTTTGTCTTATTAAAGTACTGTTCCAACGGTTATATTGAGGGGTAATTAATTCTAAACGGTAACTTTGTTATTATGGGCTGTGATTTTTCAAATCTCACCTATAAATAACTACTCTCCGATTTTCCCTCTCATATTAATATTTTAGAATCTTTTCCATCTTTATCTCACGATTACCATCTCTTTATTATTCGATCATATCTTTTAATTGTGCTCATCTATTCATCAATGGCGAATCGACCTACTGTTTCAAAGCACAATATGGTGGCTAATTTGGACAAGACTGAGGCGAATGTTGCTTTTCATGACATTATTGATTATCTTACTGGGTCGCCAATCAGTTATGCTCTTTTAGTTGAGCCGGATATTATTGAACCTTGGATTCAAGAATTTTGGGCTACTGCAAGGGATAATATGGAGAATGAAGAATTTTATATTCGGGCTACAGTTGTTGGAAGAACTGTGAAGATTACTGAAGCCTCTATCAGAGAAGACTTATTGTTTAATGATGAAGAAGGGGCTATTCGTTTTGCTAAGGAGTTGATTTGGGAAACTTTTGGGCATATTGGTTATGAAGGTTCTTTAACAGAACAAACATTCAGGAAACAACTATTTTGTCCTCAATGGAAGTTTTTAGTACATGTGTTGCTTCATTGTCTTAGTGCTAAAAGTACTTCATGGGAGCAATTTGGATCAAATATAGCATCTGCTATGGTGGGATTGGCTACAGATCATATTTTCAATTTTTCAAGGCTTATTCTGGATGGCATACTTTCTCATATTACTCATGGATCAAAATGGTTAATGTATCCCAGGTTTGTACAAGTCTTTCTGAACAAACAACTTGCTGATGTACAAGTTGATGCTTAAGTATAAAAGGTTGAAGACTTTTGTTCAACCTTTTATCAAACGTTATCGCTTATGGGTTAAGGAAGAACACAAGCGCAGAAGGCAATTTAGGAAGCAAAACAAAGGCAAAAAGGTTCCTAAACCATCTTCTGTCCAATTGGGGAGGAATTTAGAAGAAAAGAATTTGAAAGAAGATGTTAAGGATAAAGAACCTCAAGGTACTGAAGAACATGTTGTTATTGAAAGTACTGAAGAAGAAAGGTCTGAAGATCAAGGTACTGAACAACAAAGTACTGCTTTTACTGGTACTCACAGACAAGAGTTGGTTACACCAAGGGTATTAGATTTTGAAGAGGAAGCTGGTCCTTCAACCATTCCACTTGAAGAACAAGCTGGTCCTTCAACAACTGCTATACCAGAAGAAGCTGATACACCTCAAAGAATACATACTGCTAGTGATGATGAGTTTATTGCTACAATTCTAGAAGATTTATCACAACCAAGAGGAGGTGTTACTATTTGAGAAGTGCAAGAAGAAGAACAACAAAGAACTTCTCAACCTGCAATTGATCCTAAGGATAAAGGAAAAGTTGTTTTGGTAGAAGTTAAGAAGAAGAAATCAACTTTAGCACAGTTAAGAGCTGCTCAAGATGCTTTGAATGAACAAGCAGCTAGAAAGATTCAAGAGGAAATAAATGCTAAAGATAGAGAAGATAAGGAAGCTGAAGAAACTCAGAATAGAGAAGCAGCTAAGAAGTTGCATGAGGAATTGAATGTTGAAGCTAGTGAACATTTAGAGTCACCTGTTCCTGTTTCATTTATGCCTAGAAAACCAAATCTTGCTAAAGAAAGGAATGCAATGATGGCTTATTTGAAAGCTAGAGGGTATAAGGGACTGCAGAAGCTGAATTATGTTGATATGAAAAGACTATATGATGCTGAGAAAGAAGCTTATAAGAAGGATGTTGCAAGCATTAAAGATTATAAAGATGAAGCTACTTGGACTGAAGCTGAAAGAAAGAAAAGTTTGAATAGAAAAAGGAAAACTGAAGTTGATCAACAGTCTTCAAAGAAAGAGAAAGTTGAGTTAAGATTTGAAACTAAGGATGAATTAAGAAATTATCTCAGAATAGTAGACTTTGAATATTCCAGAGAAGATGCTGATATGAAGATGAACAGATCTCAGATTACTGTTTTTGAAGTTGTGAAATCCAAAGATGGAAGTTATATGATGTTTCACAGAGATGATGAAAGTTTCAAAGTGTTCAAAAGGCTATGGGATGTACTGCATGCAATTGACAGAGTGGATTTATTTCATCTATATCATTTGGTGCGAGACTATGTTGAACATAATCCATCAGAAGGAATTAGTTTAGTTTTACTTGGAGATCTCACAACAGCATGGGAAACTGAAGAACAGAGTAGTGATGAAATTTGGAAGAATCAAGAGCAATGGGAAATTGTTTGTTGGAGATTCTTTGAAGAATCCGGAGTACATGTTCTGGAGCTGGAAAATGGGACAATGATTCACATGTTTGCAGAAAGAAGATATCCTCTCACTGTTGATCTTATAAGAAGGATGCTAGAGCATGGAATGGAAGTAGAAGAGGATAATGAAACTGCTCTCATGGTCATCAATTTGTTTATAAACTGGACTACTATTGCTGAGGATGATCAATAACTGGTATGAATTTTATTTGAATAAATACTTTTTGATATATCAGTACTTTTATTCAAAGTACTGCTGATCAGACAGTACTTTTATCAAAGTACTGTTTGCAGAAATAAACCAGTTAAATGTTTTTTTTTAGAAGAAACCTTTTGTTAAAGTAATAAATATTTTGAAACAGAGGTTGTATAAATGGTTTTTGAGATGGTAACATCAATAGGTTATCAATCCACCATGGTTACAAAAGGATTGGCTAATCCATGAGCAAACGGCTCTGGTAAAGATATTTCAAATCCGTTTTTAGTTGACAACTTGCTAATAAGTTGTATGGTATTCAACTCACCATATCAGTTAATGTGAAGAGTTGGCTAGCCCACAAGAAAATGGCTTGTGGTAAAGGCTGTGGAAAATCCATTGTTGGTAATTAGTTCACCATTAGATAAAAGAACTAACTAGTCCAGAAGGGTACAGCTTTTGGTAAAGACAAATCAAATCTGTTGATAGTTGGTGATTTGCTAAAAATCATATGGTTATCAATGTACCATGGTCTTACACACCAAAACATTTGGCTACTCCAAAGTTAATGGCTTTGGTAAAGAGATTAAAATCCATTAATTTTCAATGATTCACCTCTCACAGGAGTTAACACACCTGGAAGTGATGAGAATAGTATGAAACTTAAACTGAATTAATGTACAAACTGTCATATATTGCTGTGTTGCTGAAAAGATGGAGCTTGCTGGATGATGCTGTAAAGGCATAAAGATACTTTGATAAAGTGCAGAAACTACAATCCAAAGACAAAGACAATCATTCCTTGAAATTGGAAAAGTGAAAGATTAATCTACAAAGGAACTTGAAGTCAAACAAGTAGAATTCAAGTTAGGGGAGGATTGTTGGGATATGAAAGTGCTGAACAATTAAAGTACTGAAGATTTACAAAGTACTGCAGAATGGCAAAGAACTAGAGAAAGTCAAAGAGTCAAAGTACTGCTAAAGATAAAGTCAAAGTAATGCACATGAAGGTCAAAGTACTGCAAGAGTTAAAGAACTGTTTATTCATTTATGGAAAGTCTTGTAATTCTAGAATAGATTACTTGTCGTACAAGGATACATTATTGTAAACCGATTAGGGTTATCCTTGAGCCTATAAAAGGACCCCTAGATTGGCATTAGAGAAAAATGAATTCACAAGTCTTAGAGTTTACGATTACAAGTTGTTTAGAGTTTAGAGAGTTCGATATTCTTAGAGTTGTTAAAGTATCTGCATAAGAAGCAGATTTAGAGTTGTTAATAAAGTTATTCTTCTTAGATTTATTGAGTAAATTCCGCGTACTTAATAAAGATTATTCAGTGTTTCATTGTTAATAACTTAGGATTTATCCGAAGTTATTAAACCTTAAACAAGCTATTTAAGTTAGTTTGGTTAGAGTACATCGATCCAACATCATCCTTGTTGATATTGTCATAAGGGGTAGATCTCCTTTGGGGTTAGTTGTTGGTGTAGTGTTGGGTAGTAGTTCCTCAATTGTAATGGAACTCGGTACTTAGCCTAGTACCGGATAAAGGGTAGGCGACGTTGTGTTAGGTGTGGTTCACCTTGGTGAAAGAACCCGGTGGTTAGCCTAGTACCGGAAAAAGAGTAGGCGACGTTGTGAAGGCTTCTCCGCCATAAGGATTTAGTGTCGTGTAGTGATTACGAACTCTCGAGTAGGTGACTCGGGGAGTGGAGTAGGGTAAGGAAGGTGTCCTTGTAGCCGAACCACTATAAATCCTCGTGTTGGTTTGTCTATCCTTTTACTTATCACTTTACTTTTATTCTTGCATTACATTGTTTATTTTCTATGTGTTTGATGTCTATGTTTGTGATACATACTTGGTCTTTCATATAGTCATAAACTATATTTAACACTTTACATATTATGACACGCTTGATCAAGAAAAAGCAACCGGACTAATAATGGTGAAACTTGATTTATAATGACCCATTAATCTTGCGGAATCTTATGTGATATTAAGGGGTTGGCCATACATGCCGTAATACGTTAAATATATCCTCGCGTCGAGATTAGCAAATGCAATGGTTTATACTATATTTGATACAAAAGTTTTAAGTTTGAAACGGAAACGTATTCACCCCCCCCCCCTTCTACGTTTTCACACATTCAATAAAACCATAATTCATAAAGCAGATGTTATTTGAATCATCGTATACGCAACCAAAACTTAGTTGTAAATACGCACTAAAACGTCTTATTTTAGTTTTATAAATTGAATAAGAATTCACTTTGATTATAAATTTCGTATAAACAAATCTTAGTGACGCGCTTCTTTATTAAGTTTGACTCCATCAAACTCAATACAAATAAACCTAGAATTACTCTGCATCGTTTGACTCGGCCGGTCGAATTTATTTTTTGTATAAAAGAAAAACTCGGCTCATTCATGTCTTCGGGTGAAAACGTTTCTCTGTGGCTTTGCATGATTTTTAAATAAATAAAAATCTATAAGAGATGCGGATAACCAGAAATTCCATCAAAAAACATTTTAGGTATGAGACCTACGCGCTAACTTCATATGTATAAACCCTATCGTTGGGTTCCTAAACCTCAACGATTTAGGGTTTTCTTGCAATAGCTGTTTGTGGTGGGTCTGATGTTTGGAATCTAAGTCTAGTACTTGGTATGTATGTTGGTTTGAGGGTCGTTTGATTTTGAGTTGTGATTGATGGGGGTTACACGAGAGAGGGATAAAGAAGGTGGTAAATTGGTGCATGATATTGGGCTGAAATCAGTTAGAACTATTGATGGGATTACAATCGGTGCTGATCAGGAGGTTACACTGGGGAATGTGGTGTTGGGGAATTCCTGATCTATTGGATGTGGTTGTAAAGTGTGTTCCAGAATCAGGAAAGCTATCCTAGTTGGAGTAGAAGTCCAACAAGTTTACTTGACGTGCAAGTAAATTTCTTCCTGTAGGACTTAGATAATTATAAGGTTAAGTAAAGTATAATCCTAGTTATAGTCTAATACGAATAGATTAGTCTATATATACCGTGGAGGGTAGGGATTCTTATTGTATCAATTGAAGTTTTAGAGTAAGATTTCTTCAATAAAAGTTTGCGTGTTCCTGGCAGCTTTGTTATTATTATCACCTGTGTCGTGTACTTGTTGTGTGCGCATCTGCTACTTGACCCTTTGATCACCACAATTGGTATCAGAGCTTCGAAGTGTTATTAGTGATTTGTAACTGTGACTTAAGGGTTACATAAAACCAAAATCGATCCAAGAAACTAACATGTGTCTCAGGGGTTAGTCGTGACTGATCACGTTGAAGAGCTTTGTGTTGTTGTTGGTGATTTGTTGCTGTGTTGAAGGGTTACAACACCTGAAATAATCGTTAGTTCCTGATCATGTGGTAAGAGTGAAGAGTTGGTTACCTGAGTATCAACAATTTAGGGTTACAGAATTACAATCGACTTAAACCAGTGAACTTCTTGGTTGGTCTTAATTGCAGCCCACTGTGATTGAAGCCCACTAGTCTTTTCTTTTGCAAACAGATTAAATCCCATTTTTTCTGAGTTAATACAGGAAGTTGGAAAAGAACTAAGGTTGTTTATTGTCCCACCACTTGTTGAACTTTGTCTAGCCAAGAATATAAGGGCTGGAAAGTTCACCATTACAAACTTATACACGATCAAGAACTAGAACCAGGATGGCCGGAGATCCATCAGGTTCTAACCCACCACCACCAGCGACAAAAGAATCAAATTTGACGTTTCACTGCCCGATGTTAACGTCAACTAACTATACCATTTGGAGAATGCGTATGGAGGTACTTCTTGGAATTCATGGATTCTGGGATGTGGTCGTTCCAGGCTTAGACGATCCAAAGAAGAATAACATTGTTAAAGGATTGTTGTTTCAATCAATACCAGAAGACCTGATTTTGCAAATTGGGAATCTAAAAACCGAGAAGGAGATGTGGGAAGCAATTAAGACCCGTAACTTAGGTGCTGATCGTGTGAAAGAAGCTAGGCTTCAAACCCTAATTACGTAGTTTGAGAATCTGAAGATGTCAGATAACAATACTATAGATGCATATGCCTCAACGCTATCGGGTATTGCTTCTAAATCAGCCATGCTTGGAGAAGTCATGTCGGAACACAAGCTGGTAAAGAAGTTTCTCATGAGTCTTCCAAGACGGTTTGTCCATATCGTGGCAGCCCTTGAACAGGTTTTAGAACTTAAAGAAACGGGGTTTGAAGATGTGGTTGGTAGATTGAAAGCGTATGAAGAAAGAGTGAAAGAAGATGACAAAGCAAACGATACTCAAAAAAAGTTGCTTTATGCTAGGACTGAATATTCCAATAGGAATAATGACTCAAGTGGAGGAAGAGAACGTGGTTCATACTCTCGAGGTCGTGGCTGTGGTCGTGGTCAAAGACGTGGAAGGGGCAACTATCAAAACCAAGGTCAACATGACTCCTCCAAAAACCGTGAAGATAATAAGCAAAAGGGTAAGAAACAGGAGCAACGAGATCTCTCACATATTAAGTGTTACCTTTGTGATAAGTACGGACACTTTGTTTCAAAATGCCCGGATCGAAACCGAAACCATGAAGTTAACCTCAATGAGACACAAGAGAGAGATGTAAATCATGAAGGCACGTTCTTTACGATGAACTTGGTTCAAGAAACGGTTTTCATGAATAAAGAAAAGTTTACTCCTCCAAAGATCGAGTCCAATACCGACGAAGATGATGTATGGTACTTTGACAACGGAGCGAGTAATCACATGACATGTAATTACTCCTACTTTTCTGAACTAAATGAAATCATTACAGGTCGTGTAAGATTTGGAGACGGTTCATGTGTGAGTATAAAAGGAAAAGGCTCAATTTGTTTCAAGGGAAAAACGGGAAACAAAAGTTGCTGAAAGATATTTATTACATTCCCGCTCTTCGTAGTAATGTGATAAGTCTTGGACAAGCTTCAATATCCAGTTGTGATATTAGAATACGAGGTGATTTCTTAACCATGCGTGATAGTTGTGGAAATTTGCTAATTAAGGTCCCAAGAAGTGCAAATCGTCTTTACAAGGCTCAACTACAAGTTGGGAAACCTTATTGTTTGCAAGCTAACATTGACGAAGAGTCGTGGTTGTGGAACATGCGACTTGGTCATATCAGCTTTGGTGCGGTGAACTTGATGCACAAGTTAGCTAAAGGGGTACCGGTAATTAAGCATCAAGATCAAATATGCGAGTCTTGCATGGGTGGAAAACAAACAAAGAAGTCATTCTCTAAGAAAGCAACATATAGAGCTTCGCAATTACTTGAGATGGTTCATGGGGATATATGCGGACCGATAAATCCTCCCACTCAAGCAGGTAACTCTTATATCCTAGTTCTTATCGACGATTATTCTGGGCACATGCGGTCTTTTCTTTTGAAGCACAAAAGTGACGCGTTTGGAGTAATCAAAAGATTCAAGACGTCAATTGAAAAACAAATGGGTAAAGAGATTGTGACATTCCATACGGATAGAGGTGGTGAATTTACATCACATGACTTTAATCGGTTTTGTGACCAAGAAGGAATAGCACGTATGTTGACGGCTCCTTATGCACCTCAACAAAATGGAATTGTGGAATGACGAAACCGTACTCTACTTGAGATGACAAGGTGTCTCATGAAGGCAAGAGGTGTACCAAATCATTTTTGGGGTGAAGCAGTTCGGCATGCTACTTATATAATAAATCGAACACCTACACGAGCATTGGTAGGAGTTACACCATATGAAAAGTTTTATGGAGAAAAACCGAACCTTGAAGACTAAAAGGTATTTGGATGTGTTGCATATGAGAGAATTGTTTCAAAGCACTTAAAGAAACTCGATGATAGGTCGAAACCGTTGGTTTACCTCAGAAAAGAGCCGAGCTCAGGTGGGTTTTGTCTCTACAACCCTCATGAAAATAAAATCATTATAAGTGCTTATGTAGTTTGTGATGAGAAAAGATGTTGGAATTGGAATTTAAAAACCATATCTGATGAGACAAACCAATCAGGAAAAGGACCAGGTACGTTTTCTGTTACATGGGGAAATATACAGGAAACTGATATTAATCAGTTTTTGAATGACAACACAACCAATGCTACGGTTCACGAGCACATGTCTGCTATGAGTCACGAAAAAAGCCCACATCAGGCTGTTAACATCCCCGCTACTGTTAACAATCTAGAAGGTGATGGAGAGGAACCACATAATGATGTTACACCGATCGCGTCACGTCGTTCAACTCGAAACAAGGTTTTACCAACGAGGTTAGGTGATTACCAACTTAACATTAATGAACTAATGTTGATAATTGACGAGGAACCAAGGAATTATAATGAAGCAATATCAAAACCTCAATGGGTCAAAGCAATGCAAAACGAGCTTGATTCTATTATAAAGAATAATACTTGGAAACTCGTTTTTCTTCCTAAAGGTGTTAAACCAATTGGGTTAAAGTGGTTGTTTAAGATAAAAAGAAACGTCGATGGTACAATCAAGAAGTTCAAAGCACGTTTAGTCGCTAAAGGCTATGTACAACAACCCGGTATTGACTTTGATGAAGTGTTCGCGCCAGTAGCTCGACTCGAGACCATACGTCTATTGATTGCTCTCGCAGCCGGGAAAGGATGGAAGATTCATCATTTAGATGTCAAAACGGCTTTTCTTCATGGTGACTTAAAGGAAGAGGTTTATGTTACTCAACCCGAAGGCTTTGAAAAACCAGGAGAGGAAGGAAAAGTGTATAAGCTAGCTAAATCTTAGTATGGCCTAAGGCAAGCTCCAAGGGAATGGAACATAAAGCTAGATGGCACTTTAAAGGAGATGGGCTTTCAACAATGCATGCAAGAAAAGGCGGTTTATAAAGTGGTAACCAAGGGAGAATTTATCATTGTTTCAGTTTATGTGGATGATTTGTTCGTGACTGGGACAAGCTTAGATTGCATCAATGAGTTCAAGAAAAGGAAGGCATCTCAGTTTGAAATGTCGGATCTTGGTGAGTTAACTTATTACTTGGGTATCGAAGTATCACAAGATGAGGATTGTATCAAGATCAAGCAAGAGAGATATGCATTGAAAATTCTAAAAGAAGCTGGTATGGAAGATTGCAATGCAACCTTATATCCAATGGAGAAGGATCTTAAGTTGTCAAAAGCTGAAGATGAACCAGAAGTTGATGCTACTCGTTATCGAAAGGTAGTGGGTTGCTTGCGTTATCTCTTGCATACTCGTCCAGATTTGACTTACTCGGTTGGAGTGGTTAGTCGATATATGCAAAGTCCAAGAGAATCACATGCTCGTGCTATCAAGCAAATCCTACGCTATCTTAAAGGTACAACTTCGTTTGGAATTGAATACAAGCGGGGTAATGACATGAAATTGGTAGGATATAGTGATAGTAGTCATAATGTTGATACTGATGATGGACGTAGTACTACTGGACACATTTTCTATCTTGGTACATCGCCCATTACATGGTGCTCACAAAAGCAAACTACTGTGGCATTATCTTCGTGTGAAGTTGAGTTCATGGCAGCCACTGCAGCGATGTGTCAAGCAATTTAGCTTAGGGAGTTATTGGCGGAAGTAAAAAGAATGGAAAGAAAAAAAGTGATAATAATAGTTGATAACAAATCGGCAATTGCATTATCAAAGAATCCGGTCTTTCATGGTAGAAGCAAACACATCCACACTCGATATCACTTCATTCGTTAGTGTGTGGAGAATGAGCAGGTAATTATTGAGCATGTATCCGGTGAAGAACAAAGAGCAGACCCATTGACGAAGGCCTTGGCGCGCATAAGGTTCAAGGAGATGAGATCGTTACTTGGTGTACAAGAGTTAACCTCTTCGACTCAGAAATTCAGGGGGTGATTGTTGGGGAATTCCTGATCTATTGGATGTGGCTGTAAAGCGTGTTCCAGAATCAGGAAAGTTATCCTAGTTGGAGTAGAAGTCCAACAAGTTTACTTGACGTGCAAGTAATTATATTCCTGTAGCACTTAGATAATTATAAGGTTAAGTAAAGTATAATCCTAGTTATAGTCTAATACGAATAGATTAGTCTATATATACCGTGGAGGGTAGCGATTCTTATTGTATCAACTGAAGTTTTAGAGTAAGATTTCTTCAATAAAAGTTTGCGTGTTCCTGGCAGCTTTGTTATTATTATCACCTGTGTCGTGTACCTGTTGTGTGCGCATCTGCTACTTGACCCTCTGATCACCACATGTGGCTGGTTTGGTGTCCAAGAACACACATTCTATGCAAACATCCCGGTTTGTGATGGTAAAACTAGTAGGAGAACCCAAGGTGAGAGCACATTGCAATGCACATACGTTTGTGTGTCACTTGTGGATCCAATCAATTCGCTGAACGGGACTAAGGTGTTGAATTTTGAACTACCCACGACCCAAGGTAGGTATGATGGGGGATTAAAGTGTACCAAACGTGAAGGTGAGCACTATTCCAAAATCTTTTGTGAGTTTGGTTACAAATGAGGCTTTTACAAATAAGGTAAATATTAGATCTTTGGACTTGGATAAACCTATCAATGCAAAGGCTGAACTTAAAATTCCTAAGGACGTCTATTTCGGAGGTTCATTTGAGATTTGGTTTTAGCTTGTATGGTTATTGCGTGGGTAAAAGAGTAGCATTCCCGGTTGTTGAGTACTATGTTAAGAATGCATAGAAGAAGTTTGGCTTAGTTAGAGTAATGATGAACTCAAAGGGCTTCTTTTTCTTTAAATTTGCTTCAATTGAGGGCATGAATGGGGTATTGGAGAATGGTTCTTGGTTTATTAGATTTGCACCTATCATCCATGGACGCAAAATGCTAATTTACTTAAGGAAGATCCGAATTTCAGTTCCCATTTGAGTAAAATTCCATGATATTCCTATTGTGGCATTTACTGCAGACGGATTGAGTGTAATGGCTACTAAGCTTGGTTACCTGATTATGCTCTATTGATATACGAGTTCTATATGTCTATAATCATGGGATCGTATGGATTATGCTCGTGCATTAATTGATATTTGGGTTGATCGGCATTTAAATAAGGATATGGTTATTGTTATTCCTAATGTGGAAGATGTTGGAGAGGTTCTTCACATGGTGAGGGTGGAGTACGAATGGGAACCACCTAGATGTGGTGTGTTTATGATATTTAGGCTGATGATATGTTATGTCCAAAATGAGTTGTTGAAAAATCAAAGAATGATGATTTCCAACATACTTCTTATGGTACTAATGTGGGATCTAAGTTTTAGTTTGAGCCTAAGAATTTGGGGATTCAGTTGATATTGTCGAATGGGTCAAGAAGAAAATATGGGATAAAAAACCGTTAACAGAAGAAGCAGATGAGAATGTAGGAGACTGCAAGCTTGTAGAAGAAGAGATTTCGTTAGTACTCAGAATAGCCCTAATTTGTACTGCAAAGCTTCCCAAGGATCGACCATCCATGAGAGATGTGATAAGAATGCTTGAGGAAGCAAGACCTCCTAGAGAGGGTGGTAGTAACACCAACAATGGTGGATCTAATCACTCAACTAATGATAAAGATAGAACTATGTTTAGCACATCGCCTGTAAATGACCTTTTACAGAACAACTTCAGTGACGGGTCAGAACATGAGACAAATAGCAATTTTCTGTAGAGATTGTTCACTTTTTTTAACTTCTTGAGTATGTTAATTATGTGTCGAAGTATGTTAATTCTTACTGAAAATAATGTAAACACAACACTCATTCTTATTGTTATAATAGTTCATAATTTAGTTCCAAATCGAGAAAGTGTTCTCATTGTCCTAACTGATGGTGTAAAAAGGCAGTGGGTCAACTGGATTAGGTAACAACTAACAAGTCCGAATAACTTATTGATTTCATCCGTTTGACCCGTAAGAGACAAAGTATAACTGAAATTAGATGCTTATTAGAAAAGAGTTTCCAGCAATTGTTATTACATGGATACGGCCATAAGGGCCATTTACAGATTTAAGGATAGAAGTTCTAGAGATCTAGACATAGAAAACAGAAAATATTAGATAATTACAATGAAAGTACTCTTAAACCGACGATTTAAATGGGATAAGCCTGACGCATTGAACCAGAAAAACTTGGTTGAGTCCTTCCATCCCCAAACTAAATGAAGCATATCTAACATTAAATGTTGTCGGTCGTTTTACTCTCTTCAATAGCTGCTGCCTCTATAGGGAGCTCACGATAACCAAGTCTGTAAGATTCGGAATTTTTCATTATCCGAATCTTCTTCAAGGAATTTCGAAACATCCTAAAACAAAATTTGAAACCATAAAGGATTTTAAGACCTGAGATATATACTAAACTGAGATTGACTTTTGAAAATAAAAAAGGTCGATGACGTTAGATGTGGGAATGACACATTTACTGATGAATGAGTTGAATTGAGTTGGGTTTAACTGGTCGAACACGTCCTGAATGTTTTCCAAAGTTTATTTTAAAGGTACACATCTGTTGGTTTTATGGACAATAAATTAATAGATGTGTGTTAGGATCGAACTCGAGACTACGGGATTGCACACTTTACGTATGAGAATTTAAAGTTAAATAATTAAATATAAACGTTGTATTTATTTATTTATTAAACGAAATAACTAACGAACATTAAGTAATTAATGTAATGGACTAACGGGCATTAAAGGTATTTGGAAAAGGACTAGAATGCAAAGTTTGGAAGTTTCCGGAATCCCTTGGGGATACCCTCATCCGATCGGACAAAGGAGAAAAGGAAACAAACCCAACTTGTTCACCAAGTTTGCTTGGGTATATATACAAGGCTAGGGGTCTTGTTTTTGCATCTCTTGTATTCATTAGCTAAACCCTAAAATAGTTTTTGTGTGTGTTTTTAAGCTACAAACCGATCGACCAAATCCTCTAGGGGATCGATCATCTCTTTTCCATAAACCAAGTTATTTGGTTTAATAAAGTAGCATTACTTTAATTCGGTTTAGTACGTGTGTACAAGAACGTAGTAATAACATACTTTTGTTATTATTCTTGCATTGAATTACAAAACGGTAAGGGGTAATTCATATAATCCTATAAACCCTAATTAGGGTTCATCCAATTTCTAGTTTTGTGGATTTGATTCTTGTTCGGCTAGAATCAAGAAAGGTACGCATATTCTTGTTTATGTTAATTAATTATTCGTTAATCTTTCCTATACGCTTCCGCTTGTGTACTTGATGTTTATTGTTTATATTTATGATTAGTCATGTTATATAATAACAACAGTGGCATCACGAGTCATTGGTTTTAATGAGTAATTAATTACTAAACGCGTAAAAAAAATAATTGTATGTTGTTTGATATGTTTAATCTAGGGTTTTGGTTTTTTTTTATGGGTTGATTTTAAATTTTTTTTGGGGCGTACCAAATATTTTTTTGGTCGACACATATTAAATTTTTTTAGGGTTTGAAAATTGTTTGCTAACCTTATCGAAACCTAGAATTAATATATATGTTACGTGATTAATTCATGAATAATATGTTATGTGACATGGAATTTTGATATGTGATCTTGTGACTATTTGTATAATTGTTATGATATATCCATGATGATACATGCATGTTTGTCATGGATAGTTGCTTGAATATTGTTTAATTGTTAAGATATATTTATCACATGTTTATTTACGATAAATCTTGAATTGGGGAAGACTCCAATTATATATTAATGAATCAATTATGTGCTAATTGGTATATTTTTAATTATGGGTTTACGCAATCGATTCATCGATGTATGTGGCTCACTTTCTATCGCTGGAGTGAAAGCCCTAATTAATATATACATTAATTTAACCTATATATTGATTATTAATAGGTTTTATCGAATAAGTTGCATGTGGCTACTTGTTTAAACGTATTAATTGTTAGTTATGTGTGCATTGTTTTTTAGTTGTTTATTTTTTATTTGTTACTCGTTTGTTTATTAATGTTAGACAGTTTTAAGCAAAGGGTAAATTTGAATAGAAAAATAATACGGACTAAACAATGGTGAAATTTGATTTGTTGGAAGAGTTAAGTTTTCAATAGTTTAATTGATTAATGATTTTGGTACAAATGGTCTGAACGGCTCACCCACTAGAACAAACTATAAAGGGGTTAATAAAGAAGTGCGCACAGTCACACTGAAAGGATGTCTAAGGTTATGCTGTTGCGCTTACCTGGTCCTCTGCCCCCTGTGAGTTTGATTGGAGCTACTTAGTAAGCCATAAATGTACAAACTCATCTTAAGGGCGAATTAGTTTTAATCCCATGCGCCACTTCGGTGGTAATTACTCGAAACACTAAGTGTTTACACTTATGCAAAAGTACGGTATAATGGGCGATAATTGACGCTAAATTCCTTGATTGGTGAACCCAGTACCTCAATCAAAACTTTGATAATTTGATCTTTATGAATTGTAATAAAAAGTTTTTTATTAAATTTATGTTACAAGATGAATGCATGACATCTTTGTACATATTTGATTTGACCACATAAAATCAAAACTAGTACCCTTTATAAATTAAGTTATATGCCATCTAATTAAAAGGAACACTTGAAGTTGCAATTTACGTCATGACAGTACTTGGCGAGATTGTGATGGAGAGGTAAATCTTTATGTAAAGTCAGACCTTACATGAACATATTTGCAGTTCTTTAAGTTAGACACTTAAGTTGAGCAGGAAGTGAGACCTGGACTCAAGGCATAAGATGGGATGAAACATGTTTATATTTGCAATAGCGTTGGAAAATATAAATCCCATAATGATCTAGGAATTGGAAAATGTTTGCCAATTATTGTTCGACAGATTACCTTATTATGTGCTTTCGTTACTAGCAGATCAACTGATGTAATGGAACTATGATAATTTGGATCCTAGTTTTCGAGAAAATTCTATGGGTATATGAATATTACCTTGGGTATTTTATTTTCTTGAAAAGTTTAATTATCGAAAATACTGAAATTGAATTTTGAAAATTCTTTAAATGTATTAATGCAACATTAAACCGTAAACGTAGGTTATTCCTGTATTGGTAAATTGATCTACACCTGTAAGGGTTTTTGGTAGAGTCAACTTTGCTAAATGAATAAACCTAGTCTTTTTTTCATAAGAAAGAGTGAGATTCAATCCTATTCCTTTTCATGAATGAAGAAAGGTATGATAGGAAAATTAGAGTTGTCTAAATTCTAAATACATAACTCGTAAGCAAATTTTAATAGTTAAGAAAATTGCATATTTCTGAGTTATTAAATTAGAAGCTAGACTAATTACTGTATAATTGGTAAAAGACAAACTAGCATATTTTATCTAGTTGTTTTGTTTTGACCATTTAAAAGTACTACTTACAATTGTTGGAATAGTAGAACTATTAAGAAAGAAATTGCATGCCCAAATTTTCAAGTTAATAGCACTGATGGATAATTCATCATCTACATAGTAGAATACACTCTTCTAGTACACAATTAATTGTTATGTATGGACTTTATCAAAAGTGTATGGAAGTAAATAGAACACTAGTTTCCTTCACTGGTTAATGAAACACTTACAATGTTGTCAAATCCAGTGGGAGCATTGTGTTCTTATTACTGAATAAGGAATTAATGTAATGATCTCTAATTCAGTGGGAGTTACAAGCTTTGTCATCTTGGTAGTAACCCAGATTATCTCTAGAATGTCTTAAGATAATTACTTTCCACCTGTAGACACTTATGTTTTCAAGGATAGTCATGTACGTTTCCTTATTAGACAATGAAGTGGTTCTACATCTACTAGTTATGCTAATACCAATGACACAATCATATTAGTCACATAAACAAACATATGTCGTGTTGTTTATCTGCTACATGATGTTGTTCCATGCACAAGTGGGAGAAATCTAATCTATATTGTGTGCAAGGTACAACATATAAGTATATGATTTAACGGATTCTCTTGACTGCAAGGTAAGAGACTAACATTCTTATATAACTTGTACATATCTAATTCAAGAAACACTTGGTGTTGCAATTTACGTCATGTGAGAACTTGGCAAGATTGCAACAACAAAGTAAATCTCTATGTGAAGTCAGACCTTGCATGGACATATTTGCAGTTTCTAAATTAGACAAGTATTTAGAATATGTGTCAAAATGATAGATATAAGACTACTTCAAATTAAATATTTATGTATTATTAGAATGACATAAACAAATGAAGTAATCTAATACTACTTCAATTTGTTTATTTATGTATTTTGGAATGACATAAATGAAAAATAATGTAGCCCTACATTATTGTGAAGTAAATAAATTAACTTGAAATTACTATTGAAACCAAGAGTTGTGTTCATAATTACTTTAGTTAAACATGTTTATGATTCATTGTAAAGACATAAACATAAAGTCTTTTAAGATTTATAATAAAGTAAGACGTTAACTTGTTATGTTTTTTAATTAAGACATATACAAGAAGTCATTGAGGTGATCAATTATTTATAACGTATAATGGGATTATAACAGTTTATGTTTTCTTGATGAGACATGGATATGAAGTGACTTGTTTAAAGAGTACTTGTGTTATAAAGCATGTAATTGGCTTGAAAAGTCTATTATACCATTAAGTTGACTTAGTTGGTAAATAGGTAAGCCAAAAGGAATATGTTTATCTTAAATATTGTTAGATTGTCTTACAATATTAAATTCTAATGAATACCACAAGTTGATGGTAAGTTCAGTTAGGAGAATCAAACTCTATTTGCTTTGTTTGATTCATGATAACCATAACTTCTTTCTTAAAAAGTAACAAGGTTAGAAATTGAGTATGGATTGAATATACTCAATATGACTCAACCTAGAAGATTAATAAAACATCATTTCATTATGGAATGTGATGAATCACATTAAGTTTTAAAGTTGAAGATTCTGAATTTGTTAAACTACTTATGAATAGGTTATTAACAAACTAAAGTCAGAAATTATCAATAAGTATTTGTAATATCCCAAAAAGAGAACAATGTAGTTTTGCTCTAACTGCTAAGTATATATAGATAGTCTATATATTACAAAAGGCAAGTGGGAGTTTTCTATCTTGAAAGATAAAATTACAAGATACATAATCTTCTAAAACACACTAGTAAATATCATGATGAGGTTAGACATGTAAATGATAGACCTCAAGATGATGGAATTTTCATTCATAGATCTGCAAGGATATCTCAGATATTTGATTTATATGCTGAGAAGAACATGAGTTACAGGATTCTAGTAAACCTGATAATCATTATGATGGATTACCAAATATTGAATTGGGTAAATTAATCATACTATGAATGTTAAAGATGATGTCCATAAAGATAATCAATTTTGGAAATTTGGTTTATCTTAATAGTTAGACTAGAGAATGGAAATGGGTTTCTTCAAAGAGATGAAAAACCCTAGTGGTTTGAATTTCTATGTAGAAATCATATGGACAATATTGTACACATATTTAATGCATGTTTTATGAAAAGATTATTAATCTTACTTAAGCAATTAATTATGATTGAATATTCTTTTCTAGACAAATTAAATATATAAAGATGATAATTGTCATACTTGTTTTCATTAATATGAAATATGACAATGGAATATCGAAACTCTTTCTTGAGAAATTACTTGAGCGAGGACGGTAAGTAATCGAAAGGTTTTTTGAGTTCATATATATATATAATCGTTGGAAGTGTACGAAGTGAAATAATTCATGAATGGATAAATGCATGCATCTATGAAATTATTCTTATGTTTAATTATTAAATCCCATTTTCGATTTATAATTAAAATAAGATAAATTTTAAGTATTCCTGAAAGCTAGTGGGAGTATTATGTTAAGTTTCTTAAATCTTATATGTTGTATAACATATAGTAAGTAACATTCCTTGTAAGCTAAATGTTAAGTCTTAGATTGGAATGAAACTTCACTTGTAAGATTTAAGAATTAAAACATACAACCTTGAAATATATGTTTATTGTTAATAAACATGTGCAGTAAAATTAATGATTCTAATAAAACATGATATATCATTTGGAAAATTGATAAATATCTTTTGACAAGATAGAACGTGAATGAATTCTAAGGTTGACCTGTAGATTCATCATGTACATCATGTTGTGTATTAAAATTGTTGTATCATTCTTGAATAAGAAGTGATTTGACAGCATTGATATCTAACTAAAAGTTATTAGATAACTTGTGTAATGAATATTCTGAAAGAATTACATCCTCAGCCTGGAATTGCTCCTAAATTCTATGGATGAACAATATGTCAATTGCTGTGCAAATTGTCATCAACTACAAACTTGAAAGTTTGGAAGACATCAAACATTACACAATAAGATATTATAGTTTACGGAGTTTTAATGAGCATGTTGTTGTTTGTATACAATGATGCTAGTTTAATTGAGATGACACTCAATACTAGTCATGGTAGGATTTCATCCTTGTTAATAGCCATGTGAACTAGTTGTGCTAACAAGAGCACAGTTGCATTATACATTAAAAGAATAAGATTACTTTAAACTTTAAAATGTTTGAAAGTTTAAATTATCATAAATTGGTAATAGAGGATGTCACACACTTTATGAATTATTATGTGGATTGTTGAATGCACACATACAAGGACTTCATTAATTGAATTCTTAAAATAAGTATTCTCAAAATTATGATAGATCAAGTTGGTTGATTTATGCCTTGTCAACAAGTATGATTGTCATTACTTGAGGCATAATTCATCAACTGGAATTTTCATGCATTGATCTATTTGGTATTTGGATAAAGGATGTTAAACAATTATTATGATAAATCAAACACTTGGTATGTTTGATTTTATAATATATTGTATCCTATATTTGCATGTTTAATCCGTGAATAAATTTATTTATTCTAAATCGTCCGTTGTCAATTAATGATATGGGAATATCATTAAACTAAGACAAATCTGAGAGATATGGTAGAATATACTTGAAAGTATATTGATAAGAATGTATACCAATTTCAGATGCTATTCAATGAATTGAATATAGGACTTATCCCAACTACATGATTTACTTTGTGGATATTGTTATAAGTAAATTATGAATAGTTATCCTCAGACTTGAGATACCAGATAAGTGTCATGAATGTAGTGCACTTCTGTGGAGCAACTTAACACTATACGTAACTGGTAGTCATAAGGGTTGTTTCCTGAAGTGTTACAAAGTTCGTGGGTTATTCTCGTAGTCAAGATAGAATTTGTTCCTTCAAATTTATTTGGAGTTTAATACTGTTGGGCCCCTCGTAGGGTTGACAAGATGTTTGCGTGGCCACGCCCAAGGTTCTACCCTGAATATGTTCAGAAGATTTGGTAATCTTGCTCAATCACTTATAACGAGAAACAGAATAGTTGGATAAAGAATGACTTAATTCCATATATTTATTTAACATGGTATTAGAAACAAAAGGATAATAATAATGAGAAATCATTAAAAGGTTTTCCAGGAGCCTTGCTCGAGTTGTACTAGAGGCATCGAAGTGTTGCTAGACGCTAACCGATGTGATCACTCTATTAAGATATGTCCAAGTGGGAGCTGTTGGTTTTATGGACAATAAATTAATAGACGTGTGTTAGGATCGAACTCGAGACTACGGGATTGCACACTTTACGTATGAGAATTTAAAGTTAAATAATTAAATATAAACGTTGTATTTATTTATTTATTAAACGAAATAACTAACGAACGTTAAGTAATTAATGTAATGGACTAACGGGGCGTTAAAGGTATTTGGAAAAGGACTAGAATGCAAAGTTTGGAAGTTTCCAGAATCCCTTGGGGATACCCTCATCCGATCGGCCAAAGGAGAAAAGAAAACAAACCCAACTTGTTCACCAAGTTTGCTTGGGTATATATACAAGGCTAGGGGTCTTGTTTTTGCATCTCTTGTATTCATTAGCTAAACCCTAAAACAGTTTTTGTGTGTGTTTTTAAGCTACAAACCGATCGACCAAATCCTCTAGGGGATCGATCATCTCTTTTCCACAAACCAAGTTATTTGGTTTAATAAAACTAGCATTACTTTAATTCGGTTTAGTACGTGTGTACAAGAACGTAGTAATAACATACTTTTGTTATTATTCTTGGATTGAATTACAAAACGGCAAGGGGTAATTCATATAATCCTATAGTTTTGTGGATTTGATTCTTGTTCGGCTAGAATCAAGAAAGGTACGCATATTCTTGTTTATGTTAATTAATTATTCGTTAATCTTTCCTATATGCTTCCGCTTGTGTACTTGATGTTTATTGTTTATATTTATGATTAGTCATGTTATATAATAACAACAACATCCTCCTAACTCACCACTTTAAACAAGGAGTGTTTGGACATAACAATTAGGGACTAACAGAAACATTTTGTAACGATTGTAAAGTACCATTTTCGTTAATCAGATATATTCCTAATTTGGAAAGTTCAGTAATTTTGGCATACTTTTAAAATTTATCTAACTAAACCTACCAAAAATGTATTACTTGCGTATTAGAGATTTAGAGTGTGTTTCTCAATTATTTGATAGAGCAGATATAGCATGCTACCATAATTTTTCATAACCTAACCACGTAAATTTCTTCGTTCATGCAATTTATTTGATTATTAGTTACTGTTCTTGCGCCCGGCCATAAAGAATAAAAAGATTTGACTGTTTTCTTTCTTTTGCCACAATAAGGACTACTCTTGCAAGGGTATGCTTTTATACCATTAATAAATCATAAGTAACGCGGCGTTTGGCATTCCATCTTAAAAAATGATTATCCATATATCGTGTTTTTGAGTCAAAACTGAATATTTTTGATCAAATAATCAAAATTTAAAAATTGTTTCGAGCATTTAAAAGAGCTAAATTTTACAGCTATAAATGAAACCATATCCGAATACTATATGTGCCACATTATCATCTCAGATAAGCCCTAATTAAAGATCCGATACTCTCAACCATGCAAGAAGTTCTAAAAATAACACCAACCGCGGATTCATTTCCCATAATCATATTCAAAACACAAAGATCAATCAACCTAACCGGAAAAAAATGCTAATTGCAATCACTGAAGATATTATAATCTCGACATTGCTTCTAACTCAAAGGACCAAAGTTGCTCGTTATAAAGATCTCAACCGCCAAGCGGTTATAGTTAGTTATAGTTAGTTTTATAACCGAAAAAACGGTTATAGGGTAGTTATGGAAAACGGTTATCAACCGAATCGTTGCAATGATTGGGAATGTACCCATTCGTTTAGTATAAGTACTAGTACATGTAAACATTTCAGAAGTTAGATGATTTAGTTATTCAAAGTTCTTATTATAGTTTGCATTTTCATATCGACTCAATCATTTCACACGTTAGGGACCAACATTTGGCATCAATAGCCTAAAGGTGATCATCAGAAGATATATAAAGTATTACATTGTTATGTTATATTATGTAAATATTACTACGTATAACATAGATATTGGTGTGTTGTTTTAGTTTTCGAGTTTTTGACTGACTAATTTTCAGAGCGTGAGGTTATTGTTGGTTGTCGCATAGACTTAAACCAAGTAAAACTTATTCGAAAATCAACGTGTTAGCTTTAGGTTTGTTTGTATCAAACACTCTTTATGAGAGCTTGAACTTTAAAAAATAAAAGAAGCTCATTACTCGTATATAAGTTTTGAAATGACTATTTACATTAATAGCTTTAATTTTTGAACTTTTATAATTAACTTTTAAATGGTGTAGAAAAAATTGAAATGACTAGTCATATAAATACATTTAAAATATATGTATATCCGTTTAGATATATTTTTATGTCATTTTACATCTATAATTCATAAGTTTCATTTATAGTTACTTAATCAAATATGTTACAAAATAAATTAAAATCTTTGGTTCCTATGAACTTACTTTAAGCTAACTTCGTTAAATACACCGGTACAAAATTTATATGAATATCCAAAACAACACCATATGTACAAAATTACAACAACTTATTTTATGAAATATTTACAAGAACAATCCATTGTCAAAATGTCAAAATTGGGTAGAAGGAGTAGAGTTATTCATAGAAAATTAAAATTAAATAGTTACAATAATTTCTAGAGTAACTAACATATAACTTTCAACCAAAATGTGGGCTTTGTTCGAATAATATTTCATCTTTTTCTTCTACTCATTTTGTACCCAAGTCAAGTCATGTTTCTTTCATTCTCAAGCAATTATAGCTTGTACAATATTTTGTAATTGTGGTACCTTACTATATTTAGCCACACCCAACTATCACCAAGAAAAAGGCTTTTGATAACCATCATATTTGTCATTTTCAACACGAAAGTGTACTACTTTTACATGGCTCAAACTCTTTATGCAGTTTTTTCTTCTTTTGGATTTTAGTTTCTTATTTCTTTTGATTTTGAGTTGAAATATACTTAGTCTAAAAACAATTTTCAAATTCATATTTCAACTGGGCATACCGTAATACTTTTAAAATGTCATAACGACATTCCATTAATGCATACTAGATGATTACCCATGCACAACAACAGAATTCTTATAGCGGCATAAGTTTCTAGCCCTGTATTTATATGATTGAATATTTTTTGAGATTATAATGATTGAATAGTTTCCGCTAATAGGTACATAATTAAATTTCCAGCCATGTATTAGTTTGGTCAGCCGGTGCGTTATTTTGATTCCATATTTCCTTAAATACATTCAGTTTTCACTTTTCACATTCAAGATAAATTGGTTTTTCCATTATAGATAGTATAGATGTATTAGTCTACTTATTTTAAAGTGTGTGAAATATGAAAACACTTAATTTAGGATGGGAAGAATAAATGAATTTCTTTTAACTTGATGATATTAGGTTAAGTTATGATTCTGTTTGTTAATTTGTGACATTTATGTCAACTCGATATACCCGCTAAATCTATGATTATAAAACAAATGTAATTTGTTTCGACGATGTATACGACCAACACTTGATCATAAGTACGCATAATATTAATGCGTTAGTATTTTAGGGTTATAAATTGAATAAGATTCCACTTTAATTATACATGTCATATAAACGAATCTTGAATCATAATGATGAACGTATTAAGTCTCACTCCATCAAACTCAACTCAAGTAACCTAGAATTACTTTATATCATTTGACTCGTTTACCGGTCTATTTTAGGTGCAAAAGAGTTTGACATGTTAGGCCCAATTGAAACCCTAGATGCATTTACCTTAATTGGAAATCCTATTTACTTGGATTATACGCAATTTATACATAAACTAATTGTGATGACAACTATCCAAAAGATGATGATGTTAACTTAAGTTAAGATTCTGTTTGATAACTTAATGACAATTATATCAAACTCAATCTATTCATTAAAACCATGATTCATAAAGCATATTCAATCTCAATCGACGTATGTTTACAACCAACACCTGATTGTAAGTAAGCACAATATTAACTTGTACGTATTTCAGAGTTAGAAATTGAATAAAAATTCACTTTGATTGTACATGTCAAATAAACAACTCTTGAATCTTGATGATAATTTCTTTATTAAGTTTTGCCTCCATCAAACTCAAATCAAGTAACCTAGAATTACATTATACCATTTGACTCTGCTAAAAATCTATCTTAGGTATAAATATTTTTACATTTTAGCAACCGAAACCCTAGAGACGTATTTACCCTAATCGACAGTCCTATTCACTTGAATTATACGTAAGTTAAAAGTATGTCACATAAACGAATATTTATGACAACCATCTAAAGATGGTGATGTTGGGTTAAGTTAAGATTCAGTTTAATAACGTAAAGACTTTTGTATCAAGTTCGATCTATTCAATAAAACCATAATTATTTGAATCATCGTATACGCAACCAACAATTAGTTGTAAATACGCACTAAAACGTACTTATTTTAGGTTTATAATTGAATAAGAATTCACTTAGATTATAAATTTCGTATAAACAAATCTTAGTGACGCGCTTCTTTATTAATTTTGACTCCATCAAACTCAATACAACTAAACCTAGAATTACTCTACATCGTTTGACTCGGCCGATCGAATTTATTTTTTGTATAAAAGAAAAACTCGACTCAATCATGTCTTCGGGTGAAAAAGTTTCTCTGTGGCTTTGCATGATTTTTAAGTAAATAAAAAATCTATAAGAGATGCTCATAACCAGAAATTCCATCAAAAAACATTTTAAGTATCAGACCTACGCGCTAACTTCATATGTATAAACCCTATCGTTGGGTTTCTAAACCTTAACGATTTAGGGTTTTCTTGCAATAGTTGTTCGTGGTGGGTCTGATCTTTGGAATCTAAGTCTAGTACTTGGTATGTATGTTGGTTTGAGGGTCGTTTGATTTTCATTTGTGATTGATGGGGGTTACACGAGAGAGGGATAAAGAAGATGGTAAATTGGTGCATGATATTGGGCTGAAATCAGTTAGAACTATTGATGGGGGATTAGAAACGGTGCTGATCAGGAGGTTACACTGGGGAATGAGGCTGGTTTGGTGTCCAAGAACACACATTCTATGCAAACATCCCGGTTTGTGATGGTAAAACGAGTGGGAGAACCAGGGATGGACCCACTTGAGAGCCGGGTGTGGCACGCGCCACACCTTATTTTATGTCACCGAGTGTAGATTGTTTATATAATATGTGTTTTTTTTGTACATGCAACCCTCGATTTTATTTAATAAATTCCTTTTGAGTGCAACTTTAGTATTCATAATCATAAATAAAAAATTGTGCAACACCCTCCTAATATTGTTGAGTCCGTCTTTCGGGAGAACCCAAGGTGAGAGCAAGTTGCAATGCACATACGTTTGTGTGTCACTTGTGGATCCAATCAATTCGGTGAACGGGACTAAGGTGTTGAATTTTGAACTACGCACGACCCAAGGTAGGGATGATGGGGGATCAGAGTGTACCAAACGTGAAGGTGAGCACTATTCCAAAATCTTTTGTGAGTTTGGTTACAAATGAGGCTGATACAAATAAGGTAAATATTAGATCTTTGGACCTGGATAAACCTATTAATGCAAAGGCTAAACTTAAAATTCCTAAGGCGTCTATTTCGGATGTTCATTTGAGATTTGGTTTTAGCTTGTATGGTTATTGCGTGGGTAAAAGAGTAGCATTCTCGGTTGTTGGGTACTATTTTAAGAATTCATGGAAGAAGTTTGGCTTAGTTAGAGTAATGATGAACTCAAAGGGCTTCTTTTTCTTTAAGTTTGCTTCAATTGAGGGCATGAATGGGGTATTGGAGAATGGTTCTTGGTTTATTAGATCTGCACCTATCATCCTAAAGAAATGGACGCCAAATGCTAATTTACTTAAGGAAGATCTGAATTTCAGTTCCCATTTGAGTAAAATTCCATGATATTCCTATTGTGGCATTTACTGCAAACGGATTGAGTGTGATGGCTACTAAGCTTGGTTACCTGATTATGCTCTATTCATATACGAGTTCTATATGTCTATAATCATGGGATCGTATGGATTATGCTCGTGCAATAATCGATATTAGGGTTGATCGGCATTTAAATAAGGATATGGTTATTGTTATTCCTAATGTGGAAGATGTTGGAGAGGTTCTTCACATGGTGAGGGTGGAGTACAAATGGGAACCACCTAGATGTGTATGATATTTAGGCTGATGATATGTTATGTCCAAAACGAGTTGTTAAAAAATCAAAGAATGATGATTTCCAACAGACTTCTTATGGTACTAATGTGGGATCTAAGTTTCAGTTTGAGCCTAAGAATTTGGGGATTCAGTTGATATTGTCGAATGGGCCAGGAAGAAAATACGGGATAAAAAACCGCTAACAGAAGAAGCAGATGAGAATGTAGGAAACTGCAAGCATGTAGAAGAAGAGATTTTGTTAGTACTCAGAATAGCCCTAATTTGTACTACAAAGCTTCCCAAGGATCGACCATCCATGAGAGATGTGATAAGTATGCTTGAGGAAGCAAGACCTCCCAGAAAGGGTGGTAGTAACACCAACAATGGTGGATCTAATCACTCAACTAATGATAAAGATTGACCTATGTTTAGCACATCGCCTGTAAACGACCTTTTATAGAACAACTTCAGTGACGGGTCAGAACATGAGACAAATAGCAATTTTCTGTAGAGATTGTTCACTTTTTTTTCTTTTTAAACTTTTTGAGTATGTTAATTATGTGTCGAAGTATGTTAATTCTTACTGAAAATAATGTAAATACAACACTCATTCTTATTATTATAATAGTTCATAATTTAGTTCCAAAGCGAGAAAGTGTTCTCACTGTCCTAACTGATGGTGTAAAAGGGCAATGGGTCAACCTGATTAGGTAACAAGTCCGAATAACTTATTAATTTCATCTGTTTGACCCGTAAGAGACAAAGTATAACTAAAATTAGATGCTTATTAGTAAAGAGTTGCCAGCAATTGTTATTACATGGATACGGCCATAAGGGCCATTTACAGATTTAAGGATAGAAGTTCTAGAGATCTAGACATAGAAAACAGAAAATATCAGATAATTACAATGAAAGTACTCTTAAACTGACGATTTAAATGTAAGTAGATGCTTTTCAGGAAATGGGATAAGCCTGACGCATTGAACCAGAAAAACTTGGTTGAGTCCGTCCATCCCCAAACTAAATGAAGCATATTTAACATTAAAGGTTGTCGGTCGTTTTACTCTCTTCGATAGCTGCTGCCTCGACAGGGAGTTCACGATAACCAAGTCTGTAAGATTCGGAATTTTTCATTATCCGAATCTTCTTCACGGAACATCGAAACATCCTAAAACAAAATTTGAAACCATAAAGGATTTTAAGACCTGAGATATATACCAAACTGAGATTGACTTTTGAAAATAAAAAAGGTCGATGACGTTAGATGTGGCAATGACACATTTACTTATGAATGAGTTGAATTGAGTTGGGTTTAATGGGTCGAACACGCCCTGAATGTTTTCCAGAGTTTATTTTAAATTTACACAACCTCCTAACTCACCACTTTAAACAAAGATTTAGATCATTAATGTTTTATTATTGCTTTTCTAATCAGACTTATACGTTATTGCTTTTCTATAGAACATGTGCAGAAATTGATGAAACATACGGCCATGGGATGTCTCCAGCAAACATCAAGTCTCCTTCATCATCTTTATATGCGAGCACATACTCAGACTTTCCGCTCAACAGATAGGACGGTCCCGCTCCTTCCGTGTTCAACCCTAGGGATAAATTTTTGGCAACAACAGTTGTATTATGAAAGGAAAAAATTAAATGAGAAAACTTACATTACAATAGAAAGCCAACTCACCATAATCACGGAATATATCATCCAATTTTTGTGTTAATGATTCATATGAGTCGTGATCCCGGAGATCCACTCTCTGCCCGACTACTATTCCATCCATGGTTACCTTCACTGGTAGATAACCATTATTGACAGTGACAACACCATTTCCGGACTCAGTGCCAATTTCGGGTGACCCATTTTGATCACTACAATAATTTAATTCAGAAACCCGAATCAACACCATTTTAAAAGAAAATGAAGAGCTACTTCCATAGGTGATCACAATTTAAAAGAACAAAGATTTTTTTTTTAACTTTTTTTTTTCAATTACATGCGTAGCAGTGTTTGGACATAACAATTAGGGACTGACAGAAACATTTTGTCACTATTGTAAATTACCATTATAAACGTAGATCAACATTTTCGTTAATCACATATATTCTTAGTTTGGAAAGTTCAGTAATTTTGGCATAGTTTTAAATTTTATCTAACTAAACCTAACAAAAATGTACTACTTGCGTATTAGAGATTTAGAGTGTGTTTCTCAATTATTTGATAGAACAGATATAGCATGCTAGTATGCTACCAAAATTTGGCATAACCTAACCACGTATATTTGTTCGTTCTTGCAATTTATTTGATTATTAGTTACTGTTCTTGCGCCCGGTCATAAAGAATTAAAAAAAAAAATGACTGTTTTTTTGCCACAATAAGGACTACTCTTGCAAGGGTATGCTTTTATACCATTAATAAATCATAAGTAACACGGCGTTTGGCATTCCGTCTTAAAAACTGATCTATTTTGGATCAAATAATCAAATTTTAAAAATTGTTTCGAGCATTTAAAAGAGCTAAATTTTACAGCTATAAATGAAACCATATCCAAATACTATGTGTGCCACATTATCATCCCAAATCGGTAAGCCCTAATTAAAGATCTGATACTCTCAACCATGCAAAAAGCTCTAAAAATAACACCAACCGCGGATTCATTTCCCATAATCATATTCAAAACACAAAGATCAATCAACCTAACCGGAAAAAAATGCTAATTGCTATCACTCGTATTTTATTAACGGGTTGTTTTGGATTGCTATGTTTTTCGGTTAGCATATAACCACCTTAGTATAAGCATTAATTCTAATCCACTTATCAACAACATAAGTAAAACAAACAGAATAATAAGCAATCCATAACACCCTCTTTCTAAAAGGAACTATATAAGACATTAAACTCGCCACTATCAACAGAACATGCACCAAAAACAAGAAACTAACACAGAAATATATATCGGGAACATAAAAAACTATAAAAAAATGACATTAAAAACCAATAAAAAACATATATAAAAAAACCGAAAAAAATAAATAAATAAATAAATATATAAATAAAAAGGGTTGTTGATTACCTTGGTGGAGTTGCTGATACATTCCTAACCCTTGAAGATGACCCAACATGCGTAGGATCCATAGCAGTCAACATTCTGTCATGTTCGCCAACAGGAACCCTAGATTCCAAATTGTTATCTAAAGGTGACGAGACCTCATTATGAACCATAACCATCATATTGGTGATGGTTTCTACGGTAGTGTCAGACGAGGCACCACCAACATCATCACCGGAAAAGTTAGCAGGTAACCCAAGATTGTCATTTGCCATTTTGCAAAAAGCTTGAAATATGAAATTATGGTGTAGATAGATATTGAGGAGGTAGTGAGAACTGAGGTGAGTTGGTCTATATATATACAGGTGTTTTAGTATTTGGTTATTACAAGAATACGTGAATATATTGATGTATTACGTAATACTAAAGGTGATTCAGGTGATATATGAAGTACCTCATTGTTATGTTATATATATTATGTAAATATTATTACATAGATATTGGTGTATTACGTAATACTAAAGGTGATGATCAGGTGATATATAAAGTGTTACATTGTTATGTTATATTATGTAAATATTACTACGTATAACATAGATATTGGTGTGTTGCTTCAGTTTTCGAGTTTTTGACCGACTAATTTTCAGGGCGCGAGGTTATTGCTTGTTGTCGCATAGACTTAAACCGGGTAAAACTTTATTCGAAAATTAACGTGTTAGCTTTAGGTTTGTTTGTATCAAACATTATTTGGACTTGGAACATCCCACACTTTAAAGATGATAGTCACAAGTCATTTACTAATTAAAAGAGCTTCTCAAGATTTATGAGTGCTTGAACTTTAAAAAATAAAATAAGCTCACTACTCGTATATAAGTTTTGAAATAACTATTTGTATTAATAGCTTTAATATTTGAACTTTTAAAATTAAGTTTTAAATAGTGTAGAAAAATTTGAAATGACTAGTCATATTAATACATTTAAAATATATGTATATCTTTATCAAATATGTTACAAAATAAAAGCTTTGGTTCCTCTAAACTTAATTTAAGCTAACTTTGTTAAATACACCGGTACAAAACTTTATAAGCATATCCGAAACAACACCATATATATAAAATTATAACAACTTATTTTATGAAATATTTACAAGAACAATCCATTGTCAAAATTGGGTAGAATGAGTTGAGTTATTCATAAAAAATTAAAATTAAATAGTTACAACAATTTCTAAAGTAACTAACATATAACTTTTAACCGGAATGTGGGCTTTGTTCGAATAATATTTCATCTTTTTCTTCTACTCATTTTGTACTCAAGTCAAGTCACGTTTGTTTCATTCTCATGCAATTATAGCTTGTACGTTATTTTGTAATTGTGGTACCTTACTATATTTAGCCACACCCAACTATCACCAAGAAAAAGGCTTTTGATAACCATCATATTTGTCATTTTCAACACGAAAGTGTACTACTTTTACATGGATGAAACTCTTTATGCAGTTTTTTCTTCTTTTGGATTTTAGTTTCTTCTTTCTTTTGATTTTAAGTTGAAATATACTTAGTCTAAAAACAGTTTTCAAATTCAAATTTCAACTGAGCATACTGTAATATTTTTAAAATGTTATGACGACATTCTATTAATACTAGATGAGTACCCGTGCATAGCAACAGAATTTTATAGCGACATAAGTTTCTAGCCGTGTATATTATAAGATTCAATATTTTTCGAGATTATAATGGTTGAATAGTTTTCGCTAATAGGTACATAATTAAATTTCCAGCCGTGTATTAGTTTGGTCAGCCTGTGCGTTATTTTGATTCAATATTTCCTTAAATAAATTCAGATTTCACTTTTCACATTTAAGATAAATTGGTTTTTCGATTATAGATAGTATAAATGTATTAGTCTCACGTATTTTTAAGTGTGTGAAATATGAAAATGAACATTTAATTTAAGATGGGAACAATAAATGAATTGCTTTTAACTTGATGATATTAGGTTAAGTTATGATTCGGTTTGTTAATTTTGTGACATTTATGTCAACTCCATATACCCGCTAAATCTATGATTTTAAAACAAAATGAAATTTGATTCGACGATGTATACGACCAACACTTGATCGTAAGTACGCACAATATTAATGCGTTAGTATTTTAGGGTTATAAATTGAATAAGCTTCCACTTTAATTATACATGTCATATAAACAAATCTTGAATCTTGAATCTTGAATCTTGATGATGAACGTATTTAGTCTGACTCCATCAAACTCAACTCAAGTAACCTAGAATTACTTTCTATCGTTTGACTCGTTTACCAGTCTATTTTAGGTGCAAAAGAGTTTGACATGTTAGGCTCAATCGAAACCCTAGATGCATTTACCCTAATTGGAAATCCTATTCACTTGGATTATACGTAATTTAAATATGTGTCACATAAACTAATCGTGATGACAACTATCCAACAGACGATGATGTTATGTTAAGTTTAAATTTTGTTTAATAATTTAATGAAAATTATATCAAACTCAATCTATTCATTAAAACCATGATTCATAAAGCATATTCAATCTCAATCGACGTATGTTTACAACCAACACGTAATTTTAAGTAAGCACAATATTAACACGTACGTCTTTCAGAGTTAGAAATTGAATAAAAATTCACTTTGTTTGTACATGTCATATAAACGACTCTTGAATCTTGTTGATAATTTCTTTATTAAGTTTTGCCTCCATCAAACTCAAATCAAGTAACCTAGAATTACAATATACCATTTGACTCTGCTAACAGTCTATCTTGAGTATAAATAGTTTAGCATTTTAGCAACCGAAACCCTATAGACGCATTTACCCTAATCGACACTCCTATTCACTTGAATTATACGTAATTTAAAATCATGTCACATAAACAAATCTTTATAACAACCGTCTAAAGATGTTGATGTTGGGTTAAGTTAAGATTTAATTTAATAACATAAAGACTTTTTTTATCAAGCTAAATCGATTCAATAAAACCATAATGCATAAAGCAGATGTTATTTGAATCGTCGTATACGCACCAACACTTAGTTGTGAATACGCACTAACACGTACTTATTTTAGGTTTATAAATTGAGTAGGAATTCACTTTGATTATAAATGACGTATAAACGAATCTTAGTGATGCCCTTCTTTATTAAGTTTGACTCCATCATACTCAATACAAGTAAACCTAGAATTATTCTACATCGTTTGACTTGGCCGATCGAATTTATTTTTGGTATAAAAGAAAAACTCGACTCGATCATGTCTTCGGGTGAAAAAGTTTTTCTATGGCTTTGCATGATTTGTAAATAAATAAAAAAATCTATAAGAGATATTGATAACCAGAAGTTCCATCAAAAAACACTTTAGGTATGAGACCTACGCGTTAACTTCATATGTATAAACCCTCTCTTTGGGTTCCTAAACCTTAACAATTTAGGGTTTTCTTGCGACAGTTGTTCATGGTGGGTTTGATCTTTGGAATCTAAGTCTGGTACGTGGTATGTATGCTGGTTTGAGGGTCGTTTAATTTTTATTTGTGATTGATGGGGGTTACAAGAGAGAGGGATAAAGAAGGTGGTATTGATGCATGATATTGGGCTGAAATCGGTTAGAACTACTGATGGGATTACAATCGGTGTTGATCAGGAGGTTACACTGGGGAATAAGGCTGATACAGATAAGGTAAATATTAGATCTTTGGACTTGGATAAACCTATTAATGCAAATGCTGAACAAAACTTAAAATTCCTAAGGCGTCTATTTTGGATGTTCATTTGAGATTTGGTTTTAGCTTGTATGGTTATTGCGTGGGTAAAAGACTAGCATTCCCGGTTGTTGAGTACTATGTTAAGAATGCATGGAAGAATTTTGGCTTAGTTAGAGTAATGATGAACTCAAGGGGATTCTTTTTCTTCAATTTGCTTTAATTGAGGGTATGAACGGGGCATTTGATAATGGTTCATGGTTTATTAGATTTGCACCTATCATCCTAATGAAATGGATGTCAAATGCTAATTTACTTAAGGAAGATATGAATTTAGTTCCCATTTGAGTAAAATTCCATGATATTCCTATTGTGGCATTTACTGCAGATGGATTGAGTGTGATGGATACTAAGCTTGGTAACCTGATTATGCTCTATTCATATTTATGGTAACCTTTGCATTACGTCTTGGTAGTGAGTGAATTTATTTCCGTTTCTATTTCCATATTTATTTACCACAAAATACACCAAGAGATTCAGCGTATCCAAACACCAATTGTGAGGTGCTAGTCTTATATGTTTTGTGCTTGATGATCGTCAAAGTTTATTGTCAAACAGGTTGTGCCATAAACTATCTTTAAACCAATGCTAATTGCCCCCTAACTTGTAATTTGATTAGAATAAAAGCACATTTGCTTGAGAACAAGCAAATTCCAAGTGTATGGATATTTGATGAGGTGTAATTTCATACGTTTTTTAGGGGTCATTTAGCCCTTGAACTCGTACATATTTGATAATATATTGCCCTAACTTGCTTCTTTTCTAGTTTAAGGTACATAGGAGAACAAATGTTGGAAAAGTACAAGTTTTGGGCTCAATTGGACGAAAAATAACAACAACTTTAGCAACGTGACCAGTTCACGTGACGGCGTCACCCTCGGTTTGATGGGTTAGTCGTTGGAGACAGCCTAACGTAACAACGTCAAAAGGCAGCTGGCGGCGTCACAAGTTAACGTGATGCCGTCACACTAAGTCGGTGGACAAAGAAAACTCTAATTGGACGGCGAGCTTTATAAGTATTTAAAACATACGTTTTTAGGGGGTCATTTGTCACACCCCCAAATTACCTGTTTTGCAGCGGAATGCAATTCCTGGGGATTGACTGTCATAGCATCACAATCACAGTTATATTGAACGACCTAAGTGTCGTTTGAAAAGAACGTCGTTTGATATATTGAAAACATTCAGAGTTACAAAGATAGGTCCCAAATGAAAGTTACTATGTGCGGAAAAATAAGCTTGGTACAAGTCAAACGATGTTTTTAAAGTGTATAAATCCCATGTGAGACGCGTCGTCACCGCGACTCTATGGTATGTCCACATGCATGCCATGAAGTGAATGCCTTAGTTACCTGAAAATACATTGCTAAAAGTGTCAACACAAAGGTTGAGTGAGTTCATAGAGTTGTTGAAAATGTTCAATACGACTACCACAAGTATAAATTATGTATGACAATGTCGTCACAAAAATGATACATTTGCTTAAGCACATGACACCGAAGCTTGACTGATCATGATGTTCGCCCCAACAGAGTGTTTTGCCAAACAACTCAAATAATGATTAAAAAATGAAATGCATCCGTCCGGTTGGAATCCGCCAACCCGGATGGAGGTGTCACCCTCGATAGATCTATCCACTCACCCTCGCTTCTATGAAATTAACGGTTCATGATTATGAAATGGGGACATTTAACTGGCAATGAGGTAACTTAAGCAATGTAATGAATTTGATATACTTGGCATCGTAATAAAATGATGTACAATGTATTCTCCCCCGTAGGTTTGAAATAAGTAAAAACTTGAATAAATCGGGGCTATGAAAACTCACCTGTTGCAATGATAATGATGATATAATGGCAATACTGAAATGAGGCGCAACCTCTGGCCGTGACCTATTATGAATGATACGTTCTAATGTAAATCGTGAAACAATGTCGTGCATGCAAATCCACATGTAATCTATACCACTTGTACGTTTTTGAAAATAAAATTTATCGTCGAAATATATGTTTATGACATCTCGTCATGTTATAAAATACTTTACAAGTATTTACGTTGAAATGATATCCTACGATAATCATTTAATGATTTATTATGAATTTATAACTTCTCGTCGTAAAATAATGTCATTTGACAATTTCTTGAAAGTGACTAAATAGCCTCGAAAAGCTAGTCGTAAAATGATGCACGTCGAGTGTTAGGAAACAAACTCAATGGTTTTGGGAAGCTTGTATCATTATCTCAAAGTTTTAGCATTCAAGTTTTTATCATAGAGGTCTCGATCATGGAGAAAAATATAGGTAAAGTATGGTACTTGTGTCCAAAATGTTGTTTAAGGGTGGTTTTCGGCAAAGTTTAAGTGACCGTATTTTACTCGTTACAACTTCGTTTGACGAACGGTTGAACATTTTGAAAAATAGGCTAGGCGAACTCACTTTTACTAGAAGGCATCGTTTTCTCAAAAGTATTATATCGATATGAAAAATGGCTCAAAACATGGTCACTTGCGATAACCACTTTGGTCTAGTAGAAAATATATAAGTGTTAATACTTGTGAAAATAAGTACGATAGCTATAACTTATCCCAATTATAATTACACGTTCAAAAATATTAATCCGGTTCGTTAAGCCACAACAAGCTATCCATAGGATTAGCCTCGGGTGCTAAAACAACACCGATCCAAACGCTCCTTTATATTTTAATAAACCCTTGTGCTTATAAAATATCATTTTTATAAGGTTTCTAACGTTCTCTAATAATTTATAGATGATACAATAGCATTTGGTAAAGTTTTCAAAGCTCAAACGGACTCGAAAACGCTTAAAAACACCAATTTTATTTCCCATCAGCAATGGGTACTTTGACTTTTTCAGAAAAATCGTCCGTCTTTGACCATGCTTAAATCTCTCATTTCGGACAACTTTCGTGTTTTACTCTTAAGCCAATTCGGACCCGAAAGGGGTCAAAACCTCGATTTAAAATCATATCAGCATATACATTTTTACAAGTTGCTGTCAAAAAAATATAAGTTTCGTTAAACTTTAATTGGCCACAATTTCTTCGTTTTAAGTCCGTTTTCTACGTTCTATATGTCCTCGGAATCGTATAAAAGTATACTAATATATTTTTGATAAGTAGACATAATTTATAACGCTTAAGACTCATTTTTGACTCGTAAAAAGTCGAGACAGCATGCTGAATTTTTCTGAAACAATTAGTTTTCGTCGTCAACTTGAAAAATTCATAACTTCTTCGTTATAGCTCCGTTTTAATCCGTTCAAGCGGCCACGTTTTCGTTTTAAAGTGTATTTTCTAAATATCTAGCCCAAAATATTTTACAAACTGTCGGATTTTCCATATTTTCAAAATATGGACAGACCCTTATATATAGTTGTCGAAATGAGTTTTTATCGCGCAAAACCTATTCTAACCAATTCAAAACAACTCTGAAGCTATTCTAAACCTACCATACACCTTATTAGGGTGTCATGGGTTCCTAGACATCATCAAAAGTGATATGTTTCAAGGATTAATTATAGGATAATTATAACTAATAATATGTAATAAAAACATTAGAAGTGGTATAAATTCATATGTAACATGCATGTTTTCTTACAAAAATGATGAAATAACATAGATATGAATATGAAAGAGTAATAAAAATCATAAAAGGCTTACTTGAATGAATTATGAGGTTTATTGAACAAGGTTTTCCTAAATACTCCTAGGTTTTTATTGCAAAACCTTAAAAAGAAGTAATCTAGTGTTAATATAATCTCTTGATTCTTAAAAAAAAAATGTTTTCTTCTTGCTTCCTAGCTTGGCTGAATATGGTGATGAAGTGGGAGAGAATACTTTTATTTTTCACCATGGATAAGTGTAAGTATGTATGTTTATTTAGTTAAATAATTAGTAAATACAAATATCTAACAAATATGATAGGTGTACATTATCAACTTAAGATATTTTATGAAAAAAAAAGATGACAAGGTGTGTTTGGTCGGCAAGACCAAATGGGGGAAGCAAAGTCATGTATTTTTTGATAATTAAATGCATAAAATTTATGTATATTGATTATTTTGTACATTAAATAAATTATTTAGTGTAGCGTTAGCTAGAAATCGATTTTAGCGGAACAAAATAAAATATATTGAAGTTATAAAAATTATAAAAATACATTTCTCACAAGTATTGAGTGAATAAATATTTATCGTGTTGAATTTATGAAAACCGTCGTAATTATATAAATATAACAATTTATATACAAAATAAATTGAAAACATCGGGTAAACTAATAATATAATTTTATAGTCTTAAAATGAGTATAAAAAAATATTATGATCATTTTAGGAAGTGTCGGATCAATATTACAAAATAAATGTTTACGCGTAGCGTTTATTTAATAGAAAAATAAACGTTTAATGGAAAATGCAAACTCATGCATAAATTGATATGAAATGATATTTTTGATGATATGTAGACTAAATCTAGTCTATATGAAATGCCATCGATGATTGTTCATGAATTCGCAGCTAAACCATTAAGGTTACGAGAATTTGATACTCGTAAACCTAGTTTACGATAAACGATGAAATGGTGAGATTTTCAAAATTTGTAAAATGACCTGAAATTACGAGTTGTCACATTCGCCCACCCAAAAAGGAATTCAGTCCCTGAATTCAGTCCATGTTAGGTTCTACGGTGTTATCAGTGAAAGGTGAGGATATTTGAGTCGCATCGGTTCGTCCAATGTTTTTCTGAATCGCACTTACGCCTTTCCAAGGCAAGATTTTGAACATAAATTTGTTACCAACTTGAAATTCTAATGGTTTGCGACTTATGGAACATACTTCCAATATTTTGCGTCGTATATCGACGTAGCTTATCTAGCTATATGTTGTTACTTGTAACTGATTCTTGATTTGTATGACTTCTTTGTTTGTTTCATGAATGAGTTATGGACTAATGAATTGGACTTTCCTGATTTTAACCCGTGAATAAGTGATTGATACCTCAACCTTAGAGTGCCTCAATTGGTGTAGTCAATATGTTCGTGTGCTAACTCTTGTTGTAAAGCAACTTGTTCGATGAAGAATGATTTGCCTAATCATTTCTAGAAAATCACCCATGCCTTGAGTATATCTTTTAATGTTGGAATTGTTCTCACGCTCTAACCAGTGAGATGAGGATAATATGTGGTACTCATGTCCTAGTAGGTTCCATGGAAATCCTGAAATGACTGTCAGCAGTCTAAGGTGAATCGAATAGCTTATAATAGGTACAACTGGAATTGATACCACGTGTCTCGTGTTAGATTTCAAAATGTTAAATCTGTCGGAAAGGACCTTATTGAAAAGAATAGATTATAGGTAACAGTTGTGATTCCTCGCGTTTCTCGTCCTAGCGAATGTCATGACTTGAGTCTTACTTGCCTAAGGTGCTTAGTCTCTATGACTAAAATGTTTATTGTTTGATTATCGAAGTGTTTCCATGCTCTATGTTGTAAAGTCACAAACCTTAAATATTTAAGTGATGTGGTGTACTGGTTGATTTTCAAGACTTGTTTCAATATTGAGTACTTCTAAATAATTCCTCACTTAGATTTTTATCATGCTAGCATAGACATAGATATCAGCTTATACTATGTCAAAGAATGTTTGTTCTAATTTCACTTGTAGCTGGAGTGTCATTGATTGTCCGATATGTTCAAACCTGTTGCATCTTTTGATATAGAAGTGAGGTTACTTGGAATTTCTAGAGAATATAATGCCTTAGGGAAGTTTATATTGATAACCTTAATTTAACCAAATTTTCCTTTAAGGGACTCTCATTGTAGGGAAGTTCACATATTGTCGAAGCCATGTTTAATGGAATGTTTTGTAGTCTCAGTTAAAAGACTTGATTTATCCCTATAGTGTTGCTTAGTGTGTATTCGCTTCGTACTAAATCTTGTAACTCAGTCTAGCTAGTACTTTTGAAATGATAGAGTTTGGATTCTAATCCAAAATAGTGGTTTGGAATGTCTTGTGATGTCTTAAGATTTTTGTTAAGTTTTGAATCATCCTACTACCTAGTTCTAGTCCTTGTGGGAAATTCTGAAACCCTTTCATTGTTTTCTTGTCACGAGGAATCCTCCTCATAGATGGTATAGAAAGCCTTTCCTAAAAAGGTAACTCGTCAAATTCTAACTTATTGGTTGAGTGAGTGATGAATGATATAAGAATCTATAGAGTGTTAACAAAAAGAACTGTTTATGAACAATTTATCTGATTACAAAGCTTTGCTTTTGAGTGAAGATTGTTTTAAGAGATTTGAAATGATGCTTGTTACTTTCATGACATAATTCTTCCTGAATTATACATAGGTGATCAGGCCATGTATAATTGAGGACAAATGATGTGATGCTTGGTTTTGTTGAAATGATATTATGTTCCTCCGAAGTTTTAGATGGTATTCAACGTTTTGTTTTGTAAGACAATGGCTCAATAATTTTTTCAGAGTAACATGAAAATTGTTTCGTATGATGGTATTAAATAGTTGATAAAGTACCAATTGATAAGTTGGTAATAAAATAACTTGCTTCAAAACTTTATGAAACAACGTTTCTAAGATGGTGATAAAATAGTTCGAAATAAAATCAAGTGAAATAATTTCATGAAATAGTAGCAGAATAACTTGGAATAAAATTTGTTGAATGGTTTGTAGGATACATGGGAGAACCTCATCGAGTAGTAATAGTCTACTAATTGGTCAAGAATAAAGTTGGCCTAACCCCTAGTAAGATAGTGATGTATCGTCGTGAAATGATGGAAAATTGGGCAATTGGAGTAAGGAATGAAATAAACAAAGGTGGTGATTATCGTAGAGATAATAAATGATAAAGATTACATTAGCTAGAAAGGTACTTATTATCTGTTCCTGTTGGTGGTCTGATCGTGTTTCAAGTGTAGGAGTAGTAGGCGGTCTAGCAGCAATAGCCCTAGAACTCTCACAGTCCTCAAACCAATGAGATAGTGCAATGTCTATAATCTTAGTGATAGATGGTAATGATGTGTCAAATCATGCACGCTTCCCAAGCTGCAAGTCAGATGTATGAGTATCGTGTATGAGATGTGATGGTACGGATGGTGCTCAAAATGATAATGATGATGAAAATAATGACAATGATGATAATGGAAATCCTTATGGTGAATTAAGAAAATAGGTTCATTAGGACTAAGCCTATAAGTTCTACCAAATGGTATAATCTGTCCCAGCCGAATGAGAAAAACTGTCCTGATCCTATAGTGAATCAATAGTGATCGTGATGGTGTAGGTACAACTTTGCCCTCCTCAAAGGGTTCAGTCTCGTCATCTGATGTTATCGATGTTGAAACAACTGATGTAAAAATTGTGATAGGGAATGACAGGGCATTCTCCATGTCAAAGTCTGATGCGAGTATGATGGGATGGGTATCTGAAGGCATCTATGTGACAATCGATTTTGAAATGAAAGTAACTAACTCGCAAAAAGTACGTATGAAACCGCATGTATAGTGAATATGCACTTATGATGAAATGATGAGATGCTATGATGATGTAGTTATAGTCTAGGGTCAACGATGCAACCTAGTTCTCTATAACCGAAGCTCTGATGCCAATCTGTCACACCCCCAAATTACCTGTTTTGCAGCGGAATGCAATTCCTAGGGATTGACTGTCATAGCATCACAATCACAGTTATATTGAACGACCTAAGTGTCGTTTGAAAAGAACATCGTTTGATATATTAAAAACATTCAGAGTTACAAAGATAGGTCCCAAATGAAAGTTACTATGTGCGGAAAAATAAGCTTGGTACAAGTCAAACGATGTTTTTAAAGTGTATAAATCCCATGTGAGACGCGTCATCACCGCGACTCTATGGTATGTCCACATGCATGCCATGAAGTGAATGCCTTAGTTACCTGAAAATACATTGCTAAAAGTGTCAACACAAAGGTTGAGTGAGTTCATAGAGTTGTTGAAAATGTTCAATACGACTACCACAAGTATAAATTATGTATGACAATGTCGTCACAAAAATGATACATTTGCTTAAGCACATGACACCGAAGCTTGACTGATCATGATGTTCGCCCCAACAGAGTGTTTTGCCAAACAACTCAAATAATGATTAAGAAATGAAATGCATCCGTCCGGTTGGAATCCGCCAACCCGGATGGAGGTGTCACCCTCGATAGATCTATCCACTCACCCTCGCTTCTATGAAATTAACGGTTCATGATTATGAAATGGGGACATTTAACTGGCAATGAGGTAACTTAAGCAATGTAATGAATTTGATATACTTGGCATCGTAATAAAATGATGTACAATGTATTCTCCCCCGTAGGTTTGAAATAAGTAAAAACTTGAATAAATCGGGGCTATGAAAACTCACCTGTTGCAATGATAATGATGATATAATGGCAATACTGAAATGAGGCGCAACCTCTGACCGTGACCTATTATGAATGATATGTTCTAATGTAAATCGTGAAATAATGTCGTGCATGCAAATCCACATGTAATCTATACCACGTGTACGTTTTTGAAAATAGAATTTATCGTCGAAATATATGTTTATGACATCTCGTCATGTTATAAAATACTTTACAAGTATTTACGTTGAAATGATATCCTACGATAATCATTTAATGATTTATTATGAATTTATAACTTCTCGTCGTAAAATAATGTCATTTGACAATTTCTTGAAAGTGACTAAATAGCCTCGAAAAGCTAGTCGTAAAATGATGCACGTCGAGTGTTAGGAAACAAACTCAACGGTTTTGGGAAGCTTGTATCATTATCTCAAAGTTTTAGCATTCAAGTTTTTATCATAGAGGTCTCGATCATGGAGAAAAATATAGGTAAAGTATGGTACTTGTGTCCAAAATGTTGTTTAAGGGTGGTTTTCGGCAAAGTTTAAGTGACCGTATTTTACTCGTTACAACTTCGTTTGACGAACGGTTGAACATTTTGAAAAATAGGCTAGGCGAACTCACTTTTACTAGAAGGCATCGTTTTCTCAAAAGTATTCTATCGATATGAAAAATGGCTCAAAACATGGTCACTTGCGATAACCACTTTGGTCTAGTAGAAAATATATAAGTGTTAATACTTGTGAAAATAAGTACGATAGCTACAACTTATCCCAATTATAATTACACGTTCAAAAATATTAATCCGGTTCGTTAAGCCACAACAAGCTATCCATAGGATTAGCCTCGGGTGCTAAAACAACACCGATCCAAACGCTCCTTTATATTTTAATAAACCCTTGTGCTTATAAAATATCGTTTTTATAAGGTTTCTAACGTTCTCTAATAATTTATAGATGATACAATAGCATTTGGTAAAGTTTTCAAAGCTCAAACGGACTCGAAAACGCTTAAAAACACCAATTTTATTTCCCATCAGCAATGGGTACTTTGACTTTTTCAGAAAAATCGTCTGTCTTTGACCATGCTTAAATCTCTCATTTTACACTTTTAAGCTTAAAACTCTCGCGATTAACAGTAAAACATCATTTCGGACAACTTTCGTGTTTTACTCTTATGCCAATTCGGACCCGAAAGGGGTCAAAACCTCGATTTAAAATCATATCAGCATATACATTTTTACAAGTTGCTGTCAAAAAAATATAAGTTTCGTTAAACTTTAATTGGCCACAATTTCTTCGTTTTAAGTCCGTTTTCTACGTTCTATATGTCCTCGGAATCGTATCAAAGTATACTAATATATTTTTGATAAGTCGACACAATTTATAACGCTTAAGACTCATTTTTGACTCGTAAAAAGTCGAGACAGCATGCTGAATTTTTCTGAAACAATTAGTTTTCGTCGTCAACTTGAAAAATTTATAACTTCTTCGTTATAGCTCCGTTTTAATCCGTTCAAGCGGCCACGTTTTCGTTTTAAAGTGTATTTTCTAAATATCTAGTCCAAAATATTTTACAAACTGTCGGATTTTCCATATTTTCAAAATATGGACAGACCCTTAATATAGTTGTCGAAATGAGTTTTTATCGCGCAAAACCTATTCTAACCAATTCAAAACAACTCCGAAGCTATTCTAAACCTACCATACACCTTCTTAGGGTGTCATGGGTTCCTAGACATCATCAAAAGTGATATGTTTCAAGGATTAATTATAGGATAATTATAACTAATAATATGTAATAAAAACATTAGAAGTGGTATAAATTCATATGTAACATGCATGTTTTCTTACAAAAATGATGAAATAACATAGATATGAATATGAAAGAGTAATAAAAATCATAAAAGGCTTACTTGAATGAATTATGAGGTTTATTGAACAAGGTTTTCCTAAATACTCCTAGGTTTTTATTGCAAAACCTTAAAAAGAAGTAATCTAGTGTTAATATAACTTGATTCTTAAAAAAAAATGTTTTCTTCTTGCTTCCTAGCTTGGCTGAATATGGTGATGAAGTGGGAGAGAATACTTTTATTTTTCACCATGGATAAGTGTAAGTATGTATGTTTATTTAGTTAAATAATTAGTAAATACAAATATCTAACAAATATGATAGGTGTACATTATCAACTTAAGATATTTTATGAAAAAAAAAAGATGACAAGGTGTGTTTGGTCGGCAAGACCAAATGGGGGAAGCAAAGGCATGTATTTTTTGATAATTAAATGCATAAAATTTATGTATATTTATTATTTTGTACATTAAATAAATTATTTAGTGTAGCGTTAGCTAGAAATCGATTTTAGCGGAACAAAATAAAATATATTGAAGTCATAAAAATTATAAAAATACATTTCTCACAAGTATTGAGTGAATAAATATTTATCGTGTTGAATTTACGAAAACCGTCGTAATTATATAAATATAACAATTTATATACAAAATAAATTGAAAACATCGGGTAAACTAATAATATAATTTTATAGTCTTAAAATGAGTATAAAAAAATATTATGATCATTTTTGGAAGTGTCGGATCAATATTACAAAATAAATGTTTACGCGTAGCGTTTATTTAATAGAAAAATAAACGTTTAATGGAAAATGCAAACCCATGCATAAATTGATATGAAATGATATTTTTGATGATATGTAGACTAAATCTAGTCTATATGAAATGCCCTCGATGATTGTTCATGAATTCGCAGCTAAACCATTAAGGTTACGCGAATTTGATACTTGTAAACCTAGTTTACGATAAACGATGAAATGGTGAGATTTTCAAAATTTGTAAAATGACCTGAAATTACGAGTTGTCACATCATTTAAGCCATAAATTGTTAAATTTTATATCCGTTACTGCTTAAAATCGTTATTTTTCACATTTTAGGTCATTTGAAAGCAAAATGTTGGAATGAAGCATTTTGGACGAAAAGAGATGAAAACATGAAGAAAACGGTTAAGTCAAGAAAACAAGGCTGAAACAGTGGTCCGAACGGCGTCCCAACTCCTAGGGCAACGTCGTCGCTCTCTACATGGTCCAAACTCAAATCAAGTAACCTAGAATTACTTTATACCATTTGACTTTGCTAACAATCTATCTTAGGTATAAATAATTTAACATTTTAGCAACCGAAACCCTAGAGACGCATTTACCCTAATCGACAGTCCTATTCACTTGAATTATACTTAAGTTAAAAGTATGTCACATAAACGAATATTAATGACAACCATCTAAAGATGGTGATGTTGGGTTAAGTTAAGATTCAGTTTAATAACGTAAAGACTTTTGTATCAAGCTCGATCTATTCAATAAAACCATAATTCATAAAGCAGATGTTATTTGATCATCGTATACGCAACCAACACTTAGTTGTAAATACGCACTAAAACGTACTTATTTTAGGTTTATAAATTGAATAAGAATTCACTTTGATTATAAATTTTGTATAAACAAATCTTAGTGACGCGCTTCTTTATTAAGTTTGACTCCATCAAACTCAATACAACTAAACCTAGAATTACTCTACATGGTTTGACTCGGCCGGTCGAATTTATTTTTGTATAAAAGAAAAACTCGACTCAATCATGTCTTTGGGTAAAAAAGTTTCTCTGTGGCTTTGCATGATTTTTAAATAAATAAAAAAATCTATAAGAGATGTTGATAACCAGAAATTCCATCAAAAAACATTTTAGGTATAAGACCTACGCGCTAACTTCATATGTATAAACCCTATCCTTTTAACCGTAAAACGAGTGGGAGAACCCAAGGTGAAACTGAATCTGATGAGGACGTAGTATACAAAGAGACTCATGAAAAATATTTGGTGAACGAAGAGGAGGAGGAACAGAAGATTCCTTCTTATGACTATCTTGACAGAGACATCGATGCATTCGCTGAAAAGAATGCATTCTGCTCCACCAGAGATGTTCAAGGAGAAATGGATAAACTCATCATTAGCTACGTTGAAGCGTTTCTAATGAAGAACATTCCTACAGTTACAAAGGAGCTATTGATGAAACATTTGAAACCGATAATACTACAAATGATTAAAGATGTGATCACTTCATGTTAGCCTTAATAGTTTTATTAGAAGTGATGGTCATTCACGTTTAGGAACTTTGTAACGTGTGTTAGATATCGTGCTAGAATAGTCAACGGGCTCGTGGATTGGACTAAGCTAAATGGGTATTAGTTTAGTTAAGCTTGCCTTATATCCAATCCAACCCATGTCCAAGCCCAAGAAAGCCCATGGAAAGCCCTTTAGGGCATCTTGTATTTAGAGTATAAATACCCCTCAAATGGTCATTTGAGGGGTGTGCTTGAAAGTGTGTGTGTGTGTGTTTTTCCTTTGGAATATACAGCATACTGTGTTCATCTTTTCTCTTCATACATACACGGTTTTAACATCAAGTCACCATCTTTCTCATCTTTATTTCTTTCATCTTCCTTTCTTTGTTTGTGTTTGTGTTTAACGAGTTCTACGCATAACGTGTTGGGTTTGTGATAAGGTTGATAAAAGTAAGGTCCTACAATTGGTATCAATCGCCTAACAATGGTTTAGGAGTGGTTGGTTGAAGTTTTTTGTTGTTTGTGTTGTTACGCGTAAGCTCTCGGTATCAAAAGTGGTCACGCTTAAAACTTTAATTTTTGCACTTAAATCTTCAAGATTCTTATGGTCTAAGGTTTATATAGTGTTAAAGATTCTAGTTTTGGAAAAAAGTTCGAAGCTTTATGTGTTTTACATCGTTTTTAAATGAGTTTTTGGTTCGTTGTTCATTTCTACGCGTAAGCTCAAAAAGCATTTTGGGTGATTTTGGTCAAAACAATCTTGTTATTTGATTGTTTTTAAGGCTGTTTGTGCATTAGAAATTGGTTGAATCATTGGAAATTTTTTACGCGTAAGTCAAAACCCTAGTTTTACGCGTAAGAAAAGTCAAAACCCTATTTCTACGCGTAAGTTTCTACGCATAACTTTTTGGTGAAGAATCTTCGTGCAACAACGGTTACTCAGTGCTTCCCTCACTTGGATAAGTGTGTGGAACACTTCGACTTTCGGATATCTTTTACGCTGTGACAGTGTAAAGGATTTTTGGTTTTAAACCAACTCTTACGCATAAGCAGAAAGCTTACGAGTAAGCACTCTACGCATAAGTTCACTCTTACGCGTAAGGTTCTCTACTTCTACGCTTAACGTTTACGCATAAGACTTACGTTTAACCTTAGGTTTACGCATAAGAATCCTATGCCTAAGATCTTTACGCATAAGGACTCCTACGCATAAGCAATCCTACGCATAAGCATTCATTTCTACGCATAAGAACTGGTTTACGAGTAAGATTTTGAGCAAAACTTCAAACGGCTATAACTTTTGAACCGTAACTCTGTTTTCAGCATTCTACCCATCAAAACGACCGTGAGAACAAGGAGAATTGCACGCCGAATAAACTAAAGTTTTCAGCATTAAACCCTAAACTAAAGTTTATTCGGGTCAACCTTCAAGTCCTAAAAACGCTCCGAAAAGAAGTTATTGAGGTTTTTAAGTTTTTTAGACCAAATTTTCACTACAACAACCGAGCTTAATCTTCATCCAACACAAATCCTTTATCGTTGAATCGATCCTACATCAACTTTATCATATTATACCTTCATCTATGGCAACTCAACAAGACATTCATGCAGCCGGTGCCGAAAACCGTCCTCCTATGTTGGAAAAAGGTGGTTATCTTCAATGGACAAGTCGAATGCTTCATTACATCAAGACAAAACCTAATGGAAAATTGATGATCAAATCCATTTAGGATGGACCCTTCATACCTCGAAAAGTCCAAGACCCTGGAAATGCTGATGCAACACCTCCCGTCCCACCATTTTTTCGTCTTCAAAAAGAATCTGAATACTCTGAAGAGGATCAGAAGCAAGTCGAAGCAGATGACATGGCAATTCATATTGTCTAACTGGGTTTACCAAGAGACATCTTTGCTACTGTAGACAGTTGTGAAACTGCTTTCGATATGTGGGAACGTGTTAGACGGCTTTGTCATGGAACTGAAATTGGTCAACAAGATACGGAGAACAAGCTGCTAACTGCTTGGGAGAAGTTTACATCTACTCCAGGAGAATCCATTGAATCCTACTATGGAAGGTTTTGCACTTTAATGAATGAGCTGATCAGAAACAAGTTGACACCCAGAACTATCGTGAGCAACATCAAGTTCCTGAACAATCTACCAGAAGAATGGGGACGATATGTCACTATTGTCAACCAAACAAAAGACTTACATCAAGTGAACTTTGATCAACTCAACGATTTTCTTAAACAAAACCAAAATGAAGTGAATGAAGTCAGGCAAGAAAGATTAGCAAAGAATCATGATCCATTGGCACTCATTGCAAAGACTCAAACTCCACTGAATACACAACAACAAGCTTCATCATCTTCCACTAACAACAACTTGCAGCAATACATCCCTCCACAACAAAACTATCCACCTGAACAACAACATTACCAGGAACAAGGAATCACTGATCTTGAAATGGAACCCGAAGAAGCTTTGTCACAAGTATTTTCTTTATTGGGTAAAGCATTTAGAGGTCGCTATTCCACACCAACTAACAACAACCAAAGGATTTCATCAAACACTCGCAACAGGCAAATTGCACAGCCGGGTGTGAACATGGGTAATCAAAGACAAATGGTTGGAGTTATTGGGAATCAGCAGGGATATGCTACTAGATTTCGCATGGGTAATCAGGCGGTTCCAAATCAGGGTAATCAGATGGGTCAGAATGTTGGGAATAGAGCAGTGGGTAATCATAATGGGAATGTTGCAGCTCCAGTCGTTGGGAATTATGGAAATGTGAATCAGGGTAATCAGGTTACGTGTTATAACTGTCAAGGATTGAGTCACATGGCAAGGAATTGTCCAACTAAGCCGAAAAAGAAGGATCTTGCGTATCTTCAGAAAGCTATTATGTTGGTACAAAAGGAACAATCTGGACTTCAATTGAGTGCTGAGGAAAATGACTTTATGGCTATTATGGATGATTTGGAAGACCTCGAGGAACTCAATGCTAACTGCATCTTCATGGCAAATCTTCAGGAGACTAAGTACGACACTGCTTCTGACGCACCTCCTGTCTATGACGCCAACGCAGTATCTGAGGTACCAATCACTGATCCATGCTATAACAATGTCATATTTGATGTGTTTACTCATGACGAACAACATTCTGTGACGCCAGCACCTACTTATGATACATACCTGGACAATCCGAGTTGTAGCAATACTAACTCTGAAACTCCAAATGGGGATCCCAGTGGAGGCTGTGTGGCACAAAATACTGAGACTGATGAGGAAACACGTGCTTATTTTGAATCATTAATCAATAACTGTGGCATTGAAATTGAGAAAGTTAGAACGGCCAATCGCGAAGTTAAGGCCGCGAATGCTAAATTGACCGCTGAGCTTGAGAGTTACAAGGAGAACGCAAAAGCCTTTGAATTTCAGAAAAACAAAGAATCAGAATTAGAAATTGGTTACCGAAATTCGGTTTCTAAAGAACAACTTTTGCAAATCAAGTATAACACACTTGATGTGAATTTGAACTTAAAAATTAAATCTTTAAACAAGGAAATTTCTGATTTAAATAACCAACTTTCTAAACAAAAAGAAATGTTTTCTAATCTTGAAAAAGAGAAGAATCAGTTGATTATTGATTTTTCAAAACGCGAAGATTCTCTTCTTGATGAAATTCTTGATAAAAATGAAAAAATCCAAACTTTGGAAAATTTGCTTCTTAAAACGGGTCATTCTGCTCAAACAATCAAGATGCTTTCTAATCAAGTAAATCCACGTTTTCATACTAATAATAGAATGGCACTTGGTAACGACCCTTCTTCGTTCCTCAAGAAAGCTCAGAAACCTCATAATGTGTTAAACAATGGCAATGTTTTACATGAACCCATTATTGTTCGTGATTCTCTTGAAACGTTAGAACTATCCGAAGAGAGTAGAACAAAAATGAAACAAAAAAATCCGGAAATCAAACCAATTGATTATAACAAATGGAACAAAATTAACGGAATTACTTTTGTTAATCAAAAAGAAAAGTCAAAGTTCTCCATCACACCAAGTGTTTCAAACAAAGAGTCAACACCCGTTTCAAAATCTGTTTCAAAACCAGTTGTTGTCTCAAATTCTCTTTCGAACATTGAACAAATGTCTTCAAACAATTCTTTTAACACAAGTGATGCGAGAAGTATTTTAGAAAATGTGAAAACTAGAATTGTGGATCTTCAAGACACTGTTAAAACTAAAACCAATATTACAACAAACATCTGGTTTAATAGTTTTGATAATGATAATAAAAAGTACTTTGAAACTCAAATTGCCCCTCGGCTGAATGCCATCAGTGCAAGGGTAATTCATTTTGAACAAGCGTTTTTTAAAGAAACAGCTGACTTTGTCAAGGACCATAAATCCCTAGTAAAGCAAGCTAATGATTGTGTTGAACAAATCAAAGTTTTGGAAAATTTAAATGACTCTCTCTTCGAAGATGTTCTGACCACTGATATTATGTCCATTATTTTACAAACATATTTTGTTGAAGATCATGAAAGACTCCAGTATGAGACCTCCAAAATTGTTTCTAAATATGAAAAAGCACTTGAGAAACTTGAAAAAGAAAATGTCTCGTATTTTAAACAACTTGATCGAAAAACTGAGGAATGAAAGTATGACAAACTGTCGTATGAGCGTGCCTACAATGACATGAAAGTGAAAAATGATCTTTTGAGGGCTCAGCTGGAATGTCAAAAAGGAAAGGCAGTCGATACTAAGATTCCAAAACCATTGACTGAGGAGAAAGCAAATGTTCCCAAACCGGTTCTCAAACCAAAAATGTCTGTTTCAATGCCTCCTCCAAAAGTCAATGAGAAAAATGATTTATCAAAATCAGTCACTCCACCTGCCTTGCCTAAACAAAATGTTGATAAAGGAAAAGCGGTTATCGAGAAACCAAACGTTTTAGCTCCTGGCCTTTTTAAGATGAGTACCACTTATGCGTCTGCCTCCACATCTAAAACATATGGAACAAACGACATAAGTTTAGAAAAGCACTCTAAAGAGAATAGGAAAGCTGAAACCACCTCTCTAGATAAGATTGTGAATCCTAATGAGTGTGCCTTACCTTCTACAGGACTAGAAAGCACCTCTAGGAGCAGCAGACTAAAGCCTAAGAGCAATACAAGGAACAATAGAGTCTCGACTGCCTCTAGGAGTAGTAGCTTGAATAAAGAGAAGAAAGTAGAAGAACACCCTAGGAATTTACCGTTTTTGAATAAGAAAGACATTTCATCTGAATGTACTGAACCTATGAAACTTGCTAAGTCTAATGCATGTGTTGAATCTCTTTGTTTAACTTGCAAGAAATCTTTAATTAATGTTCAAGATGATTGTGTTTCTACGAATGTGAATGATAAGCCTGTTAAGAAGAACGTTCCAAAAAGATCTTACGCTAAACAAGTAGGAAGACTAGTTGCAAAACTTAGGCTTTTCACTACTGACAAGAACCATAGTGTTTACTTTAGGGATGATATTTGGAAACCCACATGTTGAACTTTCACACTCCAGAATGGTAAAATGAGTGATAAACCAGAACTCCCTGTAGCAAACCTCTTTGAGTGTGATAAGGATTTTACCTCTAACCCAAAGGAACCAAAATCACAACGGTTTCCAAAATATTATTTTTCTGTTACTGGCAGGTTATCGAAATTTGTCTTTGGATCGTCGACTCGGGTTACTCCAAGCACATGACCGGGAATCTGAAGCTGCTGATCAATTTCGTCTGGCAATTCATGGGAACCGTACGTTTCAGAAATGATCATGTAGCAGCTATCATGGGTTATGGAGATCTACCTTTTGGAAATTATTTAATCACTCGGGTTTACTATGTCCAAGGGTTGGGACACAATTTGTTTTCAGTCGGGCAGTTCTGTGATGCAGATTTAGAGGTTGCTTTTAGGAAAAATGTTTGCTTCGTTAGAAACTTGGATGGCACTGATCTCTTAACTGGGAATCGTGACACAAACTTGTATGCTATCGACATCAATCAAATGGCCTCTTCATCACCAATATGTCTTATGACACGAGCATCTGGAACACAGTCCTGGTTGTGGCACAGACGGATATCCCATCTCAATTTCGACACCATCAACAATCTTGCCAAAGACAACATCGTCAATGGACTTCCAAAGTTCAAATACACCAAGGATCACTTATGTCCATCATGCGAACAAGGAAAAAGCAAAAGAGCATCATATAAACCCAAATCCGTACCTAGTTCGGAAGCAAGGTTGCATATGTTACACATGGACTTATGTGGCCCAATGAGAGTTGAAAGAATTAATGGGAAAAAGTATATTCTTGTTATCGTTGATTGACTATTCAAGATATACATGGGTTAGGTTTTTGAGATCAAAAGACGAAGCACCAGGCATCATCATCACCTTCCTGAAATGTATTCAAGTACTTCTTCAAGCTCCAGTAAGAGTTGTAAGAACAGAAAACGGCGCAGAATTCACAAATCAGGAGTTAAGAGCTTATTTTGAAGATGTTGGAATAACTCATCAAACATCAGTTGTTAGAATTCCACGGCAGAATGGGGTAGTTGAAAGAAGAAATCGTACTCTTGTGGAAGTTGCTCGCACAATGCTAATTTATTCCAGTGCACCGTTATTTCTATGGGCTGATGTTGTTGCCACTGCTTGTTTCACTCAGAACCGATCCCTAATCCATCCTAGATTCAATAAAACCCCATATGAGCTTGTGAACAACAGAAAACCTGATATCTCTTACTTTCACGTGTTTGGCGCTTTGTGCTATCCTACGAACGACAGAGAAGATCTAGGTAAACTGAGAGCAAAAGGTGATATTGGAATCTTCATTGGATATTCAGATAACTCGAGGGCATTCAGGGTGTATAACAGAAGAACTAGGAGGATCATGGTGACGATGAATGTGAAATTTGATGAACTTTCACAAATGGCTTCTGAGAGACTCGCTCTAGAACCCGCACTAAACCAGCAGACTTCTGGACACATCAGTTCAGGACTCGTACCTCAAATAGCTCAATCAACTTCGTTTGACAATCCTAAAGAACAAGAATGGGAGAATTTCTTCGAGTTAATGTTCGATGAATACTATGGTGGAACCTCGACAAATGCATCAAACCATCATTCCGCTGCACCCGCTCAAAATCATCCACCACCACCAACAGAAGATGCATCTACAACGGTCGAAACCAATGCACCAACTCCATCTACATCATCTACATCTACTCCATATCTTGCACCCGTTCTACCAGCAGTTGATGAGCAAAACCAAAACGATGCAACGTTAGATGAAAACTTATTTGAAAACCCGTTTGCTACGGATTCAGCTGAATCATCTTCATGCTTACGATAACCATCTAACTCGCATACGTTTAACCAACGGTATCCTTCTACTCTGAAGTGGACAAAAGACCACCCAATTGAACAAGTTATTGGTGAACCTTCAAGGCCAATTCAGACGAGACGTCAACTTACCACCGATTGCGACTTATGCATTTACCTTTGCTCAATTAGCAATATAGAGCCAAAGAACATTCACGAGGCAATGGCAAAACCCGCATGGATAGAAGCGATGCAGGAGGAACTTCTCCAATACCGTCTTCATGACTCTTGGGAAATGGTTCCAAGACCAATTGACATTCGCGTCATTGATCTCAAATGGTTATGGAAGAACAAAAGGGATGAAGAGATGACTGTAATTCGCAACAAAGCTCGTCTTGTGGCCAAAGGATACAGACAAGAGGAAGGGATAGACTTTGAAGAGTCATTCGCGCCGGTAGCTAGACTTGAAGCAGTCAGGATATTCTTAGCCTATGCAGCTCACAAAAACATCACGGTTTATCAGATGGACATTAAGACCGCGTTCTTGAATGGAACTCTGAAAGAAGAAGTGTACGTGATTCAGCCAGAAGGCTTCATCGACTGGCTTCATCGACTTGGAACATCCAGACTACGTCTACAAACTCAAAAAGGCAATCTATGGTTTAAAACAAGCTCCGAGAGCGTGGTATGACGAACTGTCCTCTTTCCTTATCCAAAACAATTTCACCAAAGGCACAGTTGATCCTACCTTGTTTACACAAAAATGCAAAAATGACATTTTGATTGTTCATATTTACGTGGACGACATCATTTTTGGGTCCACTAATCCGAATCTTTCAAAACATTTTGAAAATCTCATGAAAAGCAAATTTGAAATGTCCATGATGGGGGAACTAAAATTCTTTCTTGGTATACAAATACATCAGTCCCCTCGTGGAATTTTTATAAATCAAGCTAAATACACAACTGAGATTTTGAAAAATCATGGTATGGATAATTGTGACTCGGTCGGAACACCAATGGTAACTTCACCAAAAATTGGAGCCGATTTATTTGGGAAACCTATTGATCCGAAGAAATATCGGAGCATGATTGGTTCTCTCATGTACCTCACTGCTAGTCGACCCGATATTCATTTTGATGTTTGCTTATTAGCACGGTTTCAGGCAAAGCCTACCGAACTGCACCTCAAAGAGGTTAAACGGATCTTTCGGTATCTGAAGACATCCATTCACATGGGACTTTGGTATCCGAAGGAATCCGGATTTGATCTAATTGCCTTTTCAGATGCGGACCACGCAGGTGATCAAGTTACAGCAAAAAGTACATCCGGAGGAGCACAAATTTTGGGTGAAAAGTTAGTCAGCTGGTCTTCAAAGAAACAAGATTGCACTGCACTTTCAACCGCTGAAGCTGAGTATGTGTCTCTATATGCGTGTTGTGCTCAAGTTCTATGGATGAGAACACAACTCACAGATTATGGCTTTACTTTCGATAAAATACCTATGTATTGTGACTCGAAAAGTGCCATAGCCATATCATGCAATCCTGTTCATCACTCAAAGACTAAACATATCCGTGTCCGCTACCACTTCATCAAAGAGTACGTCGAAAATGGTACTGTTGAATTATTCTTCGTGAAGACTGATTACCAACTCGCCGATCTATTAACTAAAGCCCTTCCAAAAGAAAGGTTTGACTATTTAGTTCGACGAATTGGAATGCGAAGCCTAACCCCTGAGGAGTTAGAACGTCTTCTCGAATATTCTTGAAAATGATTTTCCAAAAAGCTTCGCTGTAAATATTTTTGAAAAACAAAATAAAAAATTTGAAAAACCAACAAAAGCAAAATATAAAAATATAAAACTTTCAAAAATACAAAAACAACATAAAATCAAAAATACAAAAATATTCTTCTCACGACATGTCTCTCGTATAATCGATATTCTATACGTTTCTAGAAATGTCATTCAACAATGATACGGGCATGTACAGATGCTTGAGCGAGAGTTCTTTAATGTTTTCTAAAACATGTCGTTTCTCAAAATTTCTTCATAAAATGGTTTTCGTATTCTTCAGTACGAAACCCGGACCAAAATGATGACTTTTGATTATTTTCAAATCAAAACTCGTGTTTTTAATGAAAATCACTAGTGTACGCTTCAGTGCACTACATTTAAAAATGGTGAGAAATCATCATCATCTTGAGCACCTTTTCAAGATTGTTCAAAAAGATTTTTCAAAATCTTTCAAAATATTTTGTGCTCAAGATAACTCCCTCTAAAACCCTTTAATTGATTATGCTTTATTAAAGGGGGAGTATAAAACAAAATGTTCCAAATTCATGCTTAAATCATATCCTTTTGTCTCCCCAAAAGATTCTAAAATGTTGTTTAATCCGTTGATATCAAAAATATCACGAATATGCTATTTTGAGGGGGAGGAGACGTGATTAAAATGTGATCAAAAAGTTTAATGATCGTTGTTTGATTCTCAAAAGAGCTCGACTCAGTTGAAACCATTGAATTGACGAGCAATCATGTACCATCTCGAGAAACTTTCTATGGACTTGACCAGGACGGGTAATAATTTCAAGCTAGTTCTCTAGTGATGTAAACGTGTCTCGAATCGGTCTAGTTCATTTAAAGTCGATCAATTCAAAAAGTGCGAACTCTTCCCTCTATGTGCAGATTTCTGTCAAAACTTATAAGCACATGTGAAGGGGGAGTGTTTCTGAAAATACAAAACTCACGGAGTGTTTCAAACATGTTTTCTATCATAAACACTCTGAGAGGTTGTCAAGAAAAATGGTCTTATGGCAACAATAGGACAGTCATGGAGTTATAAGGTGACTAAGGATAGGAAATCCGTCCTATGATCCGCCAGAGCCGGAGGGATCTACCCAAGGACATCACAAATAGTTAGTATTAGAAGTCCTTAGGAATGATTGAAAAAAGGAGTAATGTGAGAAAGGAGAAAGAAGGGGTTAAAGAATTAAAAAGAAAAGTAATGAAAAAGGATGAAAAGAAATAGCCCTCCATATTCAACCTTAGGGCAGAAACCGGGTTCAATTCATCTGCTATTGGTTGTCACTAGATGACACTGGTATTGAAGACAAAGACGTCATGGATACAGTGACGCACTGCACTAAACCTTCTAGCCACACAATTCCTCTCAAAAGGGATTTGTTTCATTCTCACTAGGAACCCTGCATAATCTATCGACTTTCTCTTAGAGATCGTTGGTATTGAAGAAGGAGACCCTCTCCCTAGTCTCCGCTCAGGAAAACCAAAATGCACTAATTAAGTCTAGAGCCACGAGATTCATCAAAAGATCTCATAGGAACACTTGACATGACATTGCTTGTTGTTCATCAATAAGGGCACAAGTGATATATTCTAGAGTCCTACGCAGATCTTAGCAATCTGCCAGAACATTTATGAGAAGTTTCACATCTGTGATCTTCAGTGATTGAATGGAAACTCCTGCCAGGGTCAACATCAAGCAGCCCTGACAGCAGGTCACTTCGGTAACTCCCCGTGGATTACACTTAGTGTGTCTCAAACGGTCTACAGTCGTGGGGTGATGCTTCGGTGTACCTCAGCGACTCATCTGAACTGTAGATGTACTTCGGTATATCGCGTTATCTCACTTGTGGGACTCTAGTTCAGGAACGGCCCTTGTAAGAATTAGAGACGTGTTTTCACACTATGTTGTTAAGACCCTCGAAATTCAAACTTGTAAGTGCCGGAATCCGCTTATTACTAACCTGTTTTATGTTTTCTTCTTATGGAAGCTCTGGAGCGGATTGATCGTGCAGATTTTCCACATGCTCATACCAACAACACATGAAAGTTCTCATCAAAATCAAAGGCAACACAAAGTCAAAGATGATTCTTCATCAATGTCAAAGAATCTACAAAGTATAAAGACTCGAGAACTACATCATTGGTAACCAAAAGACAAATAGAAGTGTGCGCATGGTGGAGAAAGGCGTGGAGACACCTAACCAACGAAGTTGACAATGGCAGACAACCACATGAACTGATCACAAAGCATGAAGGAACAAAGAATCAAGACTATTCTATATCTACGCACTAAGTTCAAGCTCGAGAAAAGTAAAGACCAAATCAAGTGGAGCATCTTTTGAATGACCACCCCTTAGGAGGAGATTGTTAGCCTTAATAGTTTTATTATAAGTGATGGTCATTCACGTTTAGGAACTTTGTAACGTGTGTTAGATATCGTGCTAGAATAGTCAACGGGGCTCGTGGATTGGACTAAGCTAAATGGGTATTAGTTTAGTTAAGCTTGCCTTATATCCAATCCAACCCATGTCCAAGCCCACGAAAGCCCATGGAAAGCCCTTTAGGGCATCTTGTATTTAGAGTATAAATACCCCTCAAATGGTCATTTGAGGGGTGTGCTTGAAAGTGTGTGTGTGTGTGTGTTTTCTTTGGAGCAATATAACATCGTGTGTTCATCTTTCTACGCATATCATAAACGGTTCTAACATCAAGTCACCATATTTCTCATCTTCATTTATAAGCTTTGTTTGTGTTTGTGGTTAACGTGTTTCTACGCGTATATTGGTAACGAGTTGGGTTTGTGATAAGGTTGATAAAAGTAAGGTCCTACACTTCAACACCTCTTACTATGCACACACTGCCTACCAAACTCACAGTAATCACGGAAGAAGACTTTATAGCTTAACTAATAACGAAGATGTCTGGGAGAGTTTGTCAATTCTCAAAAGAAGATGAAGTGATCTATTATTGTCTGGCTGCAAAAAAAACTTCAGACTTCTTGCAAGGAAGATGCTAGCAAAGAAAAGAGGCCAAGGAAAGATGACGACCATGATCCGAATCCCACTACAAAGAAACAGAAGACGGATGGTGGATCGTCATCTCAACAACAACAACCGTTTAATCCCTCCACCACCACAACCCCAACAGCTACCCAACCAAAAGATTATGGTCAATCGAAGGAGTCCGAATCAGCACCAAAGGCCGGTGATCATTTTGTATACACCGGTGGTAATGATTTGGAATAACTTGACACTCAACCACCAAACAAGCATGTACCATCACCATCATCCAAAATCAGAAAAGACAAGCAACCAGCAGTTGTCTCTTGGCTAAACAATGACAACACTATAGAATATGGATGGTATGATGAATTGGTCAAGGCTCAACCACCACTTGCAGACAATCAAGAACCAGTGGACACTCGAACTGTGGAATACGTCCAAAAGCTAAAGAGAGACTTTCGAGTCAAGAAGCTCAACAAGGAAGAACTTAGACGGATAAAGAACACAGCATTCAACCTTCTTTAAGACATATCTGGGAGTGCAATTGAGCTCGAGTATCATCTTAAAAACATTGCCCGTGCAATGTCAAATGATATTGATTGGCTCAATCCTATGTTCAATGTAGATCACACGTCAAAGAAGCATGGACCATACTATACGGATTGGACCAAGCCCCTACCAATGATCAGAAAACCAGAACAACCCAAAATTCTCTTTCGATTCTTCTTCAACACCGACCTGGAGTTCTTACAACATGGCAGTCGAATCGACAATAAATATGCTACTTCCCTTACATTTAACATTCCAAGGTACCTGAACAAAGCCATTGAGGAAGATGTCACTAGCTTGTTTGTTGACAAACTGGTGACATACAACACATATGCCTTATTTGGGATTCACCACTGGCCAGAAAGGCGTAGGCTTTTCTACCGTAGCTATAGATTGAATCATACACAAGGGGAAGTCGTGCATCTTCAAAGAATTATTGAAATCATGACCATCTTTACTGCAACAAAGTGGGATTACTCCTACCTTAAGAGGGTTATGGTCAAACGACAAGATGAAAAGGAGTATGAAATCTCTGACTTTCCACGGTTGAATCTTAACGATATTGGGTACATGTATCTCCTCAAGGTTCAAGGAAAAATGCATCAGTTCTCAACCGATCTACAGCTGGCATTCGTTATTTCTCTTCTCATCTTCATAAGGAGCGTATTAATTTAGGAAAGGGTTGAAGATCTTCAATTAGGTGTTGAAAGTTATCAGAAGAATTTGAACCTTACCAAGCCACTCCTTAATTTCAACAACATCAACAAAGAGTCGCAATACACTCTCATGCAAGAACCAAGATTTGGCTTCGTCTTCAGAAGTGCCTATCTTCACAACTGCTTCATGGGGTTTGAAGAAATTCACAATTTCTGTGACAATACCTTAAAGACGGTTTGTGATGGCTTGGATATTTGCTTGAAGGATCTAAAATTGTACAAGGGTAGAAGATGGAATTCGTTAGAACAAAGGGATGTTCGTCGGTTTATTGCAAGGATTTATCAGAGGCTGAAGCGTTGGGATCAGATCAGATGGTTGGAAAGATATGTAGGAGGAAGACCAAGCTTCCCGATCATGATGTTTCAACGTCCTGAGTGATTGATTAGTTATGTGTAACATTTGGATTGTTGAATATTCTTGATATATATATATATATATATATATATATATATATATATATATATATATATATATATATATATATATATATATATATATATATATATCAAGGTTGTAAAAATCGCTTGGCGCTAATGAGGCGGTTGGGTAGGGCCTAGCGATTAATCGGTTAGGCGGGGATTAATCGGGGATTAATCTGATTGGAATTTTTATGCAAAAAAATGTAATTTTAGATATTATATTATTTTATATGTATGGGATAAGCGTATTGCATCAAAGTTCAAATATTTCAAGTGTTCAAATATAGACATAATACATAATTCTTCAAAGTTCAAAGTCAAACATAAATATTACTAGGTTTGTTGACCATTTTTAAGTGACCTTTGACCGATTTTTTTCGATTAATCGGTTGTTGACCGATTTTTAAGTGATTTTGTCTGATTTTCAAGCAATTTTATTGACCAATTTTTAAGCGCTTTTGTCCGATGAGACCGATTTTGTCCGATTAATCGGTTTGTTGACCGATTTTTAAGCGATCTTTGACCAAACTGATTAAATAGGCCGATTATGATAAATCAAGGCGTTTAGTGAGCGATCAGCGATTATGCGGGGATTAATCGGCCGCCTGGGCTGATTTTTACAACAGATATATATATATATATATATATATATATATATATATATATATATATATATATATATATATATATATATATATATATATATATATATGTGTGTGTGTGTGTGTGTGTGTGTGTGTGTGTGTGATTTGTTAGTTAAACTATGGTTTGTGCACACATAACAGTGTACAACTCGTACCTTGTAAAGAAAGAACCCTCAGGTACGCTTCAGTGGCTCAATCTTAATATAATGTGCGAAAGCTTCTTACTTTTGAGTAGAATTAATCATATTTTCTATGTTTTTTATAATTCTGCTCAAAAGAACAAGTATTCCCACTCGTAATTAAAACCTCAAAAAGTTATTTTCCTTGTTGAGGGGGAGTATTTGTAAACACATTTGTTCAAAATGAAACATTCTTATCGAAATCTTCCCGTAAAACTCAAAATGGGCATATTTTAAATCAACGTTTCTTCAAGAACAACATCGATATGACATTTTTGAGGGGGAGAAAACTAAAAGTGATCAAAAATATGTTGTGAATTGTATGGAATCTCAAAAGTGCTCAAACTCGGATATAACCTATGGATTGACGAACTTCAAATGTCAGTAATCGAAAGGACTTGTACGGGATGGTTAATAATTTCAAGCTGGCCTAGCTAGTGATGTAAACGTGTCTCGCAAAGGAATTTTCTGAGTAGAATGTACCAATCCGAGAAACTTTCTTTGGACTTGACCAGGCCGGGTAATAATTTCAATCTAGTTCGCTAGTGATGTAAACGTGTCTCGGATCGGTCTTGTTCATTGAAAGTCGATCATTTCAAAAAGTGCGAACTCTACCCTCACTGTGCAGATTTAAGTTAAAACAATACTAGCACATGTGGAGGGTAGTATCTCTAAAAATACAAAACTCTAAAAGTGTTAACAAAATATGTTTTATAATCATAAACACTTTGAGAGATTTTCAAGTAAAAGGTTTTATGGCAACATGGAATAGTCATGGAGATATAAGGTGACTAAGGTTAGGAACAATACGTCCTATGATCCGCCAGAGCCGGAGGGATCTACCCAAGGACAATACCCATAGTTAGTATTAGAAGTCCTTAGGTATGATTGAAAAAAGGAAAATATGAGAAAAAGGGTTAAGAAGGAGTTGAAGAATTAAAAAGAAAAGTTAAAGAAAAGGGTGAAAAGAAATAGCCCTCCATATGTTCAACTTAGGACAGAAATCGGGTTCAAATCATATGCTACTGGTTGTCACTAAGATGACACCGGTATTGAAGACAAAGACATCATGGACCCAGTGACACACTGCACTTAACCTTCTAGCCACTCAAGTTCTCTAAAAATGACTTGTTTCATTCTCACAGGGAACCCTGCATAATCTATCGACTTCTCACTACGAGATATGTTGATATTGAAACAGGAGACACCGCTCTAATCTCCGACTACTAAAACCAAAACGCACTAATCGAGTCTAGAGCCACAAGATTCATCAAAAGATCTCTTAGGAACACCAAACATTTCAACACTTGTTGTTCAAACAATAAGAACACAAGTGATATATTCTAGAGACCTACGTAGATCCTCGAAATCTGTCAGAACATTTATGAGAGGATTTACAATTGTAATCCTCAGTGATTGTATGGAAACTCCTGCCATGGTCAACATCAAACAGCCCTGACAGTAGGTCACTTCGGTAATCCCTTGTGGGTTACGCTTAGTGTTAGCGGTGGTTACAAATGGTCTACAGTTGTGGAGTGATACCTCGGTATACTCCAGCGGCTCACAACGACAGAGTAAAGATATTGAGTACGGGGACATGCTAGTGAGTATCCGATCTGAGATTCGTCAAAGAATGCGCCAGCGAGCTCTGATGTACCTGTACGAAATATCCGAACTCTTACGTCGGGAACTTTATTGCTAACTGTTTACATACAGGATTGGAGATCCGGAATTTCAGGAGAGACCATCACTACCACCACTATCATCAACAATATTCCATCTCCACATGCTCATACCAACATTGCATCACAAGAAATTTCTCATCAAATATCAAAGCAACACAAAGTTCATAATGATTCTACGTCAATCAAAGAATCTACAAAGTTTAAAGACTTGAGAATTACACAAATATGGATATTCAAAGTCAAAAGAAGTATGAGCAAGGTGGAGAAAGATGTAAAGACACCAGTACCAAAGACGTTGATGAAAGGCAGGCAACAACATATGATCACAATAACAACATGATACGAAGAACAAAGACACATAAGACGTCAAGCTAAAGAAGTCAAAGAAAGCAAAGCACGTCTAGTCACTTGGAGAAGATTGTTGGAAATACGTCAAGCAACCTTTGATGACCAACCCTTTGGGAAAGATTGTTGGGATTACGTGTAACTATTATAAAGTGTCGATCATTAACTATGTAATAGGTTGCTAAGTAATTAGGCTTATATGTTAGTATTTATCACTAAGCTTATGAAGTAAGCCCATAGGCCTATGTGTAAGGTCCAAACGATTCAAGGAAGGGTCTAGGAGTGTTGCCCTGGCACCCTCTCCTATAAATAGACATGTAAACTACTCTTATTATTGTTGGTTCTTTCATATATGTTACTAAACCTTTGTTATTCTCTCTAGTGAAAGTAATCGACCAAACTACCTTTCTCTCTTATCATTTCTATCATTGTTATGCTTTTGTTACATATATTATGGTGACCTAACAGTCACCGGAAAAGGATCCTCAGATACGTCAAGTGGTGCAACCCTTGGCCAGTCATGGGACACACCGGTATGGTTGCGGCTATCCATCGCGATTCGTTGGGTCGTGTCGGTTCAGGCTAAGGTTCTGGCCACCATGAATCATCAAGGGTTGCAAATGGTGTTTGTTTGGAAGGGGTGTGTAACCTTGGACATGCCAAACCCTATATAAAGGGGATAATCCCAGCTGTTTAAATCATCCAAAAACCCACAAAATATCACATAAAAACCTCTCTTCCAAAATACCCGATTGCTATAGAAATATTATTTGTAGTGTCTAGAAACTCCCGATAACTCGTTAGTTCATCCGGATTGTCATAACTTTCGTGTAGTGTTGATAATTGCTACAAACATTGCTTCATTGTATCTTGGGAGTTAATTCGTCGATAACCCAAAACACGATTGTTCGAAAGAACAGTGGGGGCGAAATTGCTTTAAGGACAAAGAGAACTTGCCTTGAAGTAACAAGTAGTAGTGCAAAACTTCGTTTTACAAAACCGTCTTTCTAAACCCTATAACTAACAAATAACGAGTTATCTTTTTCTTTTTTGTGGGTAGCCATGCTTTCCGACCTTTTGGCCGACTAATCCACGGGGTTTAAACCCACCGCCACACAGACTCAAAGTAGGTAAAGCCCTCTCTTTTCACATATACTGTTTTTCTCATTAGGATAACTAACGAGTATTTTTATTTTATTTTTTTAAATACAGAATACGAGTACACATTAAAGGTCGATGAAAAGAGTGACATATACAGCTACGGGGTAGTACTAATGGAACTGATAACAGGGGGGAAAACGGATAGAGTCAGAATTTAAGGATTCAGTCGATATTTTCGAATGAGTCAGGAAGAAAATACGGGATAAAAAACCGTTAACGGAAGTAGTAGGAGAGAATGTAGGAAACTACAAGCATGTAGAAGAAGAGATGTTGTTACTACTAAGAATAACCCTAAGGATGGACCGTCCATGAGAGATGTGATAAGCATGCTTTGAAGAAGCAAGACCTCATAGAAAGAGTGGTAGTAACACCAACAATGGCGGATCTGATCACGCAACTAATGATAAAGACAAACCTCTGTTTAGCAATTAGCCATTCGCCTGTAAACGACCTTTCGTAGAACAACTTCAGTGACAGGTCAAAACACAAGACCAATAGCAATTTTCTGTTAATTATGCATAGAGATTATTCACTTTTTGTAACTTTCAGAATATTTTAGTTATGTGTAGAAGTATGTTAATTCTTACTGAAAACAATGTAAACACAACGCTCATTCTTATTGTTATATGAGTTCATAGTTAAGTTCCAAAGCCAGAAAGTGTTATCTGACTGTCCCAACTGTTGGTGTAAAGGTGCAGCGGGTCACACGGATTAGGTAACAAGTTCGAATAAATTATTAAATTTCATCCATTTGACCCGTAAGAGACGAAGTATAACTAAAATGACATGTTAATGTAAAGAGTTGCCAACAATGGTTATTACATGGATACGGCCATAAGGGCTGTTTACAGATTTAAGGATAGAAGTTCTAGAGATATAGTAGAAAACAGAAAATATCAGATAATTACAAAGCCATAAGTTCTCTGAAACCGAAATAAGTAAATGCTTTCCAGAAATGGGATGAAACTGACGCCATTGAACCAGAAAAAGTTGGTTGAGTCCGTCCGTCCGCAAACTAAATGAAGCATATCTAACATTAAATGTTGTCGGTTGTTTTACTTTCTTCCGAAGCCGCTGCTTCAACGGTGCGCTTACGATAACCAAGACTGTAAGCTTCCGAATTTTTCATTATCCGGATCTTCTTCACGGAGCTTCGAAACATTCTGAAAACAAAATATGAAACCATAACGGATTTTAAGACCAGAGATATATACTAAACTGAGATAGACTTTTGAAAAAAAATCGATGTTAGATGTCGCAATGACACATTTGCTTATGAATGGGTTGAATTGAGTTGGGTTTAACGGGTCCGACTGGCTGAAAGGTCCAAGTCTATTTCATATGTACACAACCTCCTAACTCACTTTCTACAAAGATTTAGATAATTAATGTTGTAATATTGCTTTTGTAATCAGACTTATACATTAATGACAGCAAGGGCGGAGCTATTAAGGGACCGGGAAGGGTCTCGGCCTCCCTAGGCCTAAGCCCGTTAGTGTATTTTTTCGCGATTTCATGTGTATTTCCGGAAAAAAATTTATTTCGGTCCTCCCATTTAATGTATTTCCCGAAAAAAATTGTTTCGGCCCTCCCACGAAAATTTTTCTAGCTCCGCCATTGAATGACAGAATGTGGTTATAGGTCAACCCAACCCGTAGTAAAAATGACCTGTTACCCTCCCATCTCGGCATCTAGAGAACATGTGCAGAAATTGAGGAAACATACGTCCAAGGGACGTCTCCAGCAAACATCAGGTCTCCTTCATGGTCTTTGTACGCGAGCACGTACTCGTACTTTCCGCTCAACAGATAGGACGGTCCCACTCCTTCCGTGTTCAGCCCTAAGCATAAAATTTAGCAACAACAGTGTCTTATGAAAGGAAACAATTGACAGAGAAAACTTACGTTACATAAGTGACAAGTGTAAAACTAGAAGACCAACTCACCTCTATCACGGAACATATCATCCAATGTTTCCGTCAATGTTTCATACGAATTGTGATCCCTGAGATCAACTTTCCATCCCACTGGTACACCGTCCATGGTTACCTTCACGGTCTCAGGACCAATTTCTGGTGAACTTGTTTGATTATTCATCCTGTGACCTCTTGCGACCGGAGGCCATCCAACCATACTACAATAATACAATTCAGAAACCCGAATCAACATCATTATAAAAGAAAATGAAGAGCCACTTTCCTAGGAAATCACAAATTAACAAAAAGATTTTTTTTTTTTTTTTTCCATTTACGTGCGTAGAAGTGTTTGGACATAACCATTAGGGACTAATAGAAACAGTTTGTAATGATTGTAAAGTACCGATATAAACCTTAATCGCATATTTTCTTAGTTTGGAAAGTTCAATAATTTTGGCATAGTTTTGAAATTCCTATAACTAAACCTACCAAAAATGTACTACTTACGTTTTAGTGATTGAGCGTGTTTCTCAATTATCTGATAGAACAGATACAGCATGCTACCATAATTTGTCATAACGACCTAACCACGTAAATATCTTCGTTCTTGCAATTTATTTGATTATTAATTACTGTTCTTGCATCCGATCATAAAGAATAAAATATTTTGACTGTTTTTGGCCAAAATAAGGACTATTCTTGCAAGGGTATGCTTTTACACCATTAAAAGTAACACGGCGTTTTGCATTCCGTTTTGAAAATGATTATCCAATTTCCAAATATAGTCTTTTTGAGTAAAAAAGATCAATTTTAGATCAAATAATCAGTATGGTACAGGAATAGCTACAGCAAACTGGATTTAGCCTTGTTTTACATGCAAATCGTCAAATAATCAAATTTTAATATTTTTTCTAGCATTTAAAAGAGCTAAATTTTACAACTATTGATGAAACCATATCCAAATACTATGTGTGCCACATTATCATCTCGATAAGCCCTAACTGAAGACCCGATACTCTCAACCAAGAACTTCTAAAAAAAACCCCAAACGCCGATTCATTTCCCATAATCATATTCAAAATGCAACGATCAATCAACCTAACTAAAGAACAACTACTTATTTCTATACAGGGTGTTGCAGATTGCTTTTTTTTCTTCCGGTTATAGCATATAACCACCTTAAAGTTATAAATAAGCAGTAGATCAGTAATTATAAACCGCTTATCAACAACATAAGCAAGTAGCAGAAAAATAAGCAATCCAGAACACCCTCTTTCTAGAAGGAACTCTATATGACATTAAACTCGCCACTGTCAATAAAACATGCTCCAAAACAGAGACTAACACACAAAATTATACCAAGATCATAAAAACTGTCCAAATGACATTTGAAAAACAATCAAAAACACGTTAAAAGAATTCTAAGAGACATAAACAAGAAACTCACAAAAAAAATATATACCAACATCATAAAAACTATAAAAATGACATTAAAAAACAATCAAAAACACACATACAAAAACCAAAAAAAGAGGTTGTTGATCACCTTGATGGAGGTGCTGATACATTCCCAACCCCTGAAGCATGCCTGGATTCCAGATTGTTCACCAGAGGTGATGACACCTCAATATCTGCCGTAACAATCTTATATGCGATGGTCTCTACAGTATAGTAGCATCAGATGAGACACTACCAGCACCATCACCAGAAAAGTTAGAAGGTAAGGCATGATTGTCATTTGCCATTTTTCAAAAAGCTTGAAATATGAAATTATGGTGTAGATAGATATTGAGGAGGTGATGAAAACTGAGGTGAGTTGGTCTCTATATATATAGGGGTTTTGGTACTTGGTTATTACAAGAATACGTGAATATTTTGCTGTATTACGTAATACTAAAGTTGATTCAGGTGATATTTTAAGTATTACATTTTGTTATATTATATTATGTAAATATTATTACATAATATTGGTGTGTTGTTACGGTTTTTGACTTTTTGGTCGACTAATATTTGAAATGTGAGGTTACTGTCGGTTGTTGCATAGACTTAAACCGGGTAAAACTTTCCTATTCAAAAATTGTTGGTGTGGCTGCTTAAAATTTGTTTGCACCAAGCATTGTTTGAACTTGTGACCTCTAACACATGATGATAGTCACAAGCTTTTTGCCAACTTAAAGAGCTTATGAACAAACATTTACGCAAGTTTGAGCTAAGCTTTGGTTCCAATAAACTTAATTTCCGCTAATATTGTTAATACACCGATACAAAACTCTATAAGCATGTCCGAAACAACACCTTATATATAAAATAGTACCAGCCTATCTTATGAAATGTATACAAGAACAATCAATAGTCAAAATTGGTTAAAAGGAGTTAAGGAGTTGAATAATTCATAAAATTTATAAATTAAATAGCTACATTAATTTCTAGAGTAACTAACATATATCTTTCAACCAGAATGTGGGCTTTATTCGAATAATATTTCATCTTTTTCTTCTACTCATTTTGTACCCAAGTCAATTCACGTTTCTTTCATTCTCATGCAATTATAGCTAGCATATTTGTCATTTATCTGTTTTTGGTACTTTACTATATTTAGCCACACCCAACTGGCACAAAGAAAAAGGCTTTTGATAACCATCATATTTGTCATTTTCAACACAAAATTGTACTACTTTTTACATGGCTTAATCTCTTTATGCCGCCTTTTCTTCTTTTGGATTATAGTTTCTTTTTTCTTTTGATTTTAAGTTTTGTTGAAATATAGTAATATACTCGGTCTGAAAACAGTGTTCAAATTCATATTTCAACTAATGATATTGTAATACTTTTAAGATGTCAAGATGACATTCTATTAATCCATATGTATTAGTCTCACTTGTTTTAAAATGCGTGAAATATCAAAGTGAACATTTAATTTAAAACGAAAACTTGAACTACGGACATACATACTTTTAAAATAAGGTAAAGCCAACAGACATATAAAAATTGGTGCTCTTTCGGATACACCTCCCGGTTTTTTAGGTATACTACGAAGAATGGCATGGATCGGTAGGAAATACCATTCCGGTACAATATGAGGCGGGGTGGGCATCGGATTAGCAGGTAGTATAATTGTCGGGATCCCCCAAAACATTGAATTGTTTTTAACTTGAGCTATTACTAACCAAAGATGATGATATTTGGTTTTGTTATGATTCAATTTGATAATTTTGTGTCATTTATGTCAACTCGGTATATCATCTAAATCTATGATTCGTCAAGCAAAACGTAATTTGATTCGACGTATTTATACGATCAACACTTGATCATAAGTACGCAGAATATTAACGCGTAAGTATTTTAAGGTTATAAATTGAATAAGAATTCACTTTAATTATACATGTCATACAAACGATTCATGAATCTTGATGATCAACGCATTAAGTCTGACTCCATTAAACTCAAATCAAGTAACCTAGAATTACTTTATACTCTTTGACTCGTTTAATTACCTGTCTACTCTAGGTGCAAAAAAGTTTGACATGTTAGGCTCAACCAAAACCCTAGAGACGCATTTACCCTAATTGGAAATCCTATTCACTTGGATTATACGTAATTTGAATGTATGTCACATAAACTAATAGGGATGAAAACTATCCGATGACTTATCAGCTGCCTTGCTTGAGGAAGAGTTTCACTAAAATGGAGACGAACCGAAATAACGTCCGATCTTGTTTCTGGATTGAGTGGAAAAGGGATATATGAAGTTCGTTCTGTTCTTTTATGCATCTCTGTGATGGGTAAATCTCCATGAAAAAGGGGTAACTTTCGTGTAATTTGTAATTGGATGTAACTATTCATATTTTTTCGAGAATAAATCATTCTCTTAATAGATCTCGTCTTGTTCCTCAATCTTCGAAGAATGCGGTGTTGTATTATTGTAAGTTCCATGTTCCAAACATTTCCTTCAAGTAGACAAGTTTTATTAGGTTAGATTAAGATTTCATTTAATAACTTAATGGTTGTTATATCAAGCTCCGTCTATTCATTAAAACCATGATTCATAAAACATATGTAATCTGAATCGACCTATGTTTACAACCAACACTTGATTGTAAGTAAGCACATACATATTTTACAGTTAGAAATTGAATAAAAATTCACTTTGATCGTACATGGCATATAAACGAATCTTGAATCTTGATAACGAATTTCTTTATTTAGTTTTTACTACAATAAACTCAAATCAAGTAACATATAATTTCTTTTTACCGTTTGACCGTGCTACCAGTCTATTTTAAATGAAAAAGAGTTTAACATGTTAGGCACAAGCGAAACCCTAGAGACGCATTTACCCTAACCCACAGTCCTATTCACTTGGATTGTACGCAATTTAAAAGCATGTCACATAAACCGATCTTGATAACTATCTAAAGATGGTGATGTTTGGTCAAGATTTAGTTTAATAAACATAATGACTTGTATCAAGCTCAATCTATTCATTAAAACCATGATTCATAAAGCAGATGGAATTTGAATCGTTGTATTTACAACCAACACTTGATGGTAGATACACATTAACACGTACTTATTTTAGGGTTATATATTGTATAAGAATTCACTTTGATTATAGATGTCATATAAACAAATCTTGATGACGCGCTTCTTTAAAGATGGTGATGTTTGGTCAAGATTTAGTTTAATAAACATAATGACTTGTATCAAGCTCGATCTATTCATTAAAACCGTGATTCATAAAGCAGATGGAATTTGAATCGTCGTATTTACAACTAACACTTGATGGTAAATACACATTAACACGTACTTATTTTAGGGTTATATATTGTATAAGAATTCACTTTGATTATAGATGTCATATAAACAAATCTTGATGACGCGCTTCTTTATTAAGTTTGACTCCATCAAACTCAATACAAGCTATGTAGTTATCTCGGTCGAAAATCACATATCGTTAAAGGACCGATATTTGAAATATCGGTTATCGCGGTGAGATATCGGTGAGATATCGGTTTTTTATATTGTCTAGAATATTAACTATATATATATTAAAATCATAACAAATTAAACAAAAAAACATAGCATAATATAAATACTCCCTACTTTCCCACTCTCTCATTTTCACTCTCTTCACTCTCTCACTACAAAACACACACACACATATTCCTCCTTTCTCTCTCTATATTTTCCGGCCAACCCATTAGGGTTCCGGCGCCGTCTTCATTTCCGGCCAACTTTCCGGCGAAATCCAACATTTACACCACCTATCCTAGATGATAGATCAAGGTCTCATGGTTCTATTTTCGTGCCACACGCGTTTTGAAACACCTTAACGCGCCCTAGATCGAGTTTTTAAGATTCGGAGATTAGGGTTTTCACCTTATAACAAATCATTAAAGGTTGTTCAAGTGGGTTTTTTAATTGGGTTCTTTTCAGTTGGGTTTTTTACAGATCTTAGAGTTAAAAAAAAAGTCAAACTATCGCCAAAATATCGAAAATATCGCCGATTTTCAAAATATCGTCAAAATATCGGAAAATATCGCCGATATTATCGGATCCGATATTTTGGGCCGATATTTTGAACCGATATTTTTTCTAGTAGCGAGATGCGAGATATCGATGATATATCGCCGAGATTAACTACATAGAATACAAGTAAACCTAGAATTACTCTAAACCGTTTGACGCGGCAGTCTATTTTTGGTATAAAAGAACAACTCAGACTCAATCATATCTTTGGGTGAAAACAGTTTCTCTATGGCTTTGATTATATTGTAGGGTTATATATTGTATAAGAATTCACTTTGATTATAGATGTCATATAAACAAATCTTGATGACGTGCTTCTTTTATTAAGTTTGACTCCATCAAACTCGATACAAGTAAACCTAGAATTACTCTAAACCGTTTGACGCGGCAGTCTATTTTGGTATAAAAGAACTCAGACTCAATCATATCTTTGGGTGAAAACAGTTTCTCTATGGCTTTGCAGGATTTGTAATTAAAAAAAAAAAAAAAAAAAAAAAAAAAAAAAAAAAAAAAAAAAATCTATAAGAGATGCTGATAACCAGACAAATTCTATCAAAAAAACATTTGTCTCTCGATTTGAAAACGAAAGAACAATCAAGAGAGAGATACAGCTTGTGCGATACCAATAACCAGACAGCAATTCTCTAACATGCATCAAAGATGTTATATAAGTTTAGCATAATGCAAGACAAAATCACCACACAAACATTTTCAGAAACCAAAACCATTTTCGTGAAAAACGAACCCTCCAAGAACCTGATCGCGTCATTCTTGTAGTGAGCAACTAGCACTGTGTTTAACGAAAGCCATTGCCTCTGGCATATGAACCACCACCGCCAAAACGTCCTCTTGGTGCATCACCGCGTCCTCTTCCAGTTCCTCTTCCTCCTCCTCCTCCTGCTCAAACAACCGACAATATGTCAAAACTCAGAACTACATAATATCATTATAGTTCGAGTGTTTTGCATTACTAGTGCTTGTTGTTTAGTTAACAGATTCCTTGACTATTAATATTCTGATTATTTCAGATTGCAATAATCATATTAAAAGGCACGCTACTCGTGCTCTACATGTGTATTGTAAACACCTAGAGGACACAACTTCAGATCATCGCTAATCAACTGATCAGTTTGGTTGGTATTTTATCTGATACAGATCAAATGGGATAAGTTGAAAATTAACTAAAATGGAATGGGTCATACAGGTTAAAACTCACCAAAGGTCTACTTTTATTGCATAATTAGCACTCCAAACCATAATAGAAAATGAGTGTTTCTTACATTACCCAACCCTGCCCATCATGCAGCTCTTGCCAACTCTATGAACACCGATTGGATTATGCTCAGTTATTATGTTTACTGAACCATTCTGTTTTTACAAATTTCTTTTTCTTTGAAAACCTTAGACGGTTAAATTGCACATCTACCAATCAGAAAAGAAGTTTCTGATAGCCGTAGTTTTAGTTATACAAGATTTCTTTATTTGCATAATTAAAGGGAAAAAAAAAGGTATTTTCAAACCCACCGTGGTTTTAGAAAACTAGTAGATATGAGATATGACATAAGCGAAAAGAAAATAAGGTAAACGTAAGTGAGACACATACTTCCACCACGAGAAGCACCGCTGCTGTTTGCTCTCCTCTCTTCAATGTAAACTTGCCTTCCAGCTAACTGAATTGGAGAGGCCTAAAAAACAGAAACCAAAAACTTAAGACAAGATAAATGCTAGCGCAATGAAGATAAAGATACCATCATATATTAGATAAGAACTTTCTAAATAGACAATAATTTATTAAATGAGCCCTCAATGGGTCTAAAACTAACACAAACAGTTGCTAATAGAACTCGTTTTTGTGGGCAGGAACCACATACAATGACTCTAATAACGTTATACATCAAACGCAAAGGTATGAAAAATATCTTTCCTTCATGGAAACTCCACCTTTTGTTAGTGTCAGTTAATGCAAAAAAGTGCCTGAATTATACAACACATTCGCAAGTACGCACCTCAAATATTCCATAAAATTCAACTGTTTGCCAACTTAAGAACTGAAACTAAATTTTAATTAAACACATCTTGCCTTAACAAGCTCATACCTATACATACTTATAAGCATATATAGATACAGCTCGATACACACGCATGAATTTTGAAAAGGAAGAATGGAAATAGAGCGCAAACCTCGATTGCCTTCTGAACACCCTCTAAGTCCTCAAACTCAACAAAGGCAAAGCAAACCCCAACATCCTGGACGTAATTCACAATTATATTCTGCATCGAGGAATAATATAACGGCAAAAGTAGAGAACTAGTAAAAAAGAAGACAACAAACCTTGCGATTCTTCAAGAATACACCATCCTGTTTGATTTGACCAAAATTCTGGAACTCTTGGAAAATTTCAAGACTAGTAACAGTTGTTGGCAGGTTCCTCACGTAAACAGACTTTGAATCAACTGAAAATTTCAAAAATTAAAGGCACTTCAAAGATCATCTAAGTAGTGTAACTTGAAAAGATTTCAGTTTCGATTTTCATTTTACAACTAATTAGATACTAAGACCAGAAGCTGCAATAATCAATTTTTAATTTCGCAAATACAGAAAGTTACTTACTTACAACTTATATTTTCATCTCACGAATCATCTCTACTCTTCAAAAACACATGTTATTTTTGTCGTTTCATATTATTTTTTAGATGAAGAACATAATTACTTTTTGAACACATCCAAAAACCCACAAAAGTCGTAAAATCTTTTACAGAAAACAGAAAAAAGATAATAAATGGAGTTCACCTTCTTCATTATTGTAAGATTCTTGTGGCACCTGGGTGATAGGTTCAGGCACATAAGAAACAGGTGGCGGCTGAGCAACTGGTTCAGGAATCGAATCCCATTCAGAAGTAGCTGCGGGAACACTCTTATTGACAGGTGGCTGAGCTGGAACTGATGGTGAAGTTTTCCCTTTTGACCGCAACTATTAGATTACAATCCCATGACAGAAAAATAAAAGATTAGTACCAAAGCAAGAAAGCATAACAAAAACGAAATATGTTCTAGGCGGTTCTAGCATAAGAGGGAATTTGGCTTTTCGTTTTAATTAAACAGACTGCAATAGATAGTGTTTGGATGTGCTCATGATAATAAGATATACTTATAATAGAGGAATGAATCTCTCTCCTCATGGTCTTAAAATTAAGACTTACAAAATACAAAGCCTATTGTACAATACACAATGCACGATTAATGATCTTTCTCATCAATCTTAATTTTATTTCAGGGTACCCGCCGCCGCAACGCGCGGGTACCCTGCTAGTAAGATATTACTGGGTTTGGCAAAATCGGATTAAATATACAATATATAGAAATATGGCACAAATAAAATAAACTTTTTTTTTTTTGCTAAGTTTGTGTGTGTTTCAAAGTAGAGTTAAAATTTTAATATATAGTAGATTTTAATAATTAGGACAGCCCATACCATACAAACTTACCCATTTTGACACAATATTCAACCCGAATGACCCGTCCATCTTGCCACTTTCTAGACTCAAAACATAAACAGTTAATAGTTACGTACAATTGAAGCATATGTGAATTTCACAGGCTCCGCAACCGGCTCTTCCACAGCAGGAACTGGTTCTTGGACATATTCTACCGCATTATAATGTGTGGGCTCTTGTACATCAACAGTGTTGTAATGAGTGGGTTCTTCCACATAGTCCACCGTGTTTTGAGGCTCTTCTTCTAGTTGTGGTTCTTCCTCGTAACCTTCACTCTCGTACTCTTCCTCATGTTGTTGTTGTTGCAGATGTTGAGTTTCATGGGAAGCGTTGTAGTAATCATCTTCTTCATAGTTTCCTTCTAAGTTTAACGAATTAATATTTTCTCTTGTTTCAACCTCCAAATCCTCTTCACCAACTGTAAATTATAATGATAACATGACTCCACAAATTCGACAAAATTAAGAAGAAAAGTTGTATCCTAATAGACTAGCATGCATGTCGTATATACCCTGCTATTGTATGCCCAATAAAGGTAGCCATTAAATAGGGATAAATTGGGTGTAACATTTAATGGGCCAAATGTTCTAAACGTTATAAACTCACCCAAAAAATGAAACACATGAAAAGGGGTCAACTTGTAAAAGGTCACCCGAAATCAAATGCTCATAATCTCCCAAAATCGCTATTCCTAACAAACACATTTTTAGATAATAATTAATACATTGTAGCATCTATTAAAAGTAGACAAAGCCCGTATCTTAAAGTTACTTATTTTGACTTCTACAACGTCTATACTAGTCAACGCGAATACCAGAAACCTTCAAGAACATGTCACCTTCTACGAAACAACACGATATTTATGATAATTCTACAAAATTTAGCATAAATACAAGGGCAATTTGCACCAAAATCTAACAAACTTCCAGCATATTATCATTGTATGTAACGAAATATTATTTTACGGTTTTACCTTATGCTGTAACAAACTTTTATGAGGATGTAAGTGACCGTCTATAGAAGGTAAATAGTGACAAGGTGTGCTGGCGTGTCATCAAAAGACTCGTGATGCATCACCGTTTCACCTACTATAGAAGGCAACTTACACACTATGTCAAATTTGTGAAAGGTACATTTTAGTGCAATAATGACTAGATAAAAATATAAGCAGTGTGAAATTAGAAATAAGTAATACCTTGCAACTCGTGAGGAGTAGAACTAATTGGTTGAGAATCAACTTTGGTCTCAACGGGTGTAGGTTGTGGATGCTGATGTGTAACCTCCTCGCTTACAAAGTGAAAGATGTCGTTCATGACAAAGTATCCTTTCTCCTGTGGAGCAAGCAAAAACGTCTGAACAAACTTCCTCCAGCCATTGAAAAGCTTGGATCTTACAGAACCCGTAACCACCACGACAATCCCTTGGCTCCAAGATTCAAGAGAATTTATTGTTTTGACCTCAATTGCACTAAAGTGTAATGATTGCACAAGTGAATGGATTTCCTGAAAAAAAAACAGTATAATATATCAAGCATCAGTATTTTGAAGCTAACGAACAAGCAGCAAAAACAGTAACAATTCCATATGCAAAAAAAAATTGCTTTACACATGCAAGTGAAACAAAATATACACGAGGGTAATGTCGAACACACTGGAAAACTTAAATAATGGCAATAATGCATACTAGTTATGTGTGTATAGTTTCCTTGATTATTGACCATTTCAGGAACATTGCCATTATTGAGGCAGTTGCCTCCCTAAAACATTCATCAAAACATTGCAACTGATACATATGTATAATTGTATATATCACTATATCGGCTTGAAAGAAATAGATTTCCACACAAACTGAATTCTATGTTTTTGGAAAGGCAATTAGTAAACTCGCAATTAATAAACTGAATTCTAAAATATTCTATGTTATGGGATACAATAATACCACACGCTTGTCCCGATTGGGATTTGAACCCACAACCGCTGGGTTACGAGCCTTTTGGTCCACACAAACAGAGCTGTACTAACTCGCGGACCGAGGGAAGTATGAACAAATTCAAGGAAACAACACAAAACAAAATGGTTGCATGAACAGAATCATACAGATAAGTCTCCGAATCATGACAGTTATACCTATGGGTATTTGGATGTATAAAGTAATGACTGCAATTTGAAAAATCAGAATCATACAGTCATCATATAATAGAAAGACGACTTTAAATTTGTCTCGATAATAAATTTTCATACCGAACTTTGTCATCCTGTAATTATTTGAACCTAATAATAATTAACTAGAAAATCAGTCTTTTTTACCAATTAACTCAAGCAAAATTTAGATTGCGATTAGAGGGACTATTTAAGCACACATCAAATACACGGTATTTTCCTAGTAAAGTTACAGCAGATAACAAGATTAAAACTTCACACAAATTCTAAATATTGCATATAACTCATTCAAACTCTACATCAAACAACAATAAGCTCACTGCACACTTACAAATATCGCAGAGGCGGTCTCAGTCGATTCACCATCAACTCGAACCATAGTACTTGAATCAGCATAAAATTGATGAACGAATTCAGGTTGTTGTTGAAGCACTTGATAATATTGTTGAACAAAATACGAACCGACCTATATAAATCATCACGATACAATCTTTATCAATACCACTAAACGAAAACACAAAAAAACAATAATACATTAACCAACTTTAATAAATTTCACACTTTTACACTCCTAATCAAAAAAAATCACTACCCTTAAATAAAAACACAAAAAAACCATCAATCCAAAATTCAAATTCAATAAAAGATGCCTTTTTATCAATACCCATTAGCTAAAAACACTAAAAAACAACAATCCAATATACAAAATTTAATAAATATATCTATACTGACCATTAAATAAAAACACAAAAAAACAACAATTTGACAACAAAACTTAATAAATTTCATAAATTTACAGTTGGGTATTTATCAAAACAAAATATTAATCAATACTCATTGAATAAAAACACTAACAAACAACAATCCAATTATCAAATTTAATAAATTCAATAATTTTAAAACTGAGCATTTATCAATATACAATATTAATCAATACCCATTAATCAGAAACACTAAAAAACAATAATCCAATAAACAAATTTAATAGATTTAGAATTTTTACAACTGGGTTTTTATCAATATACAATCTTAATCAATACCCATTAATTAAAATCAAAAAATAATCAAATTTATTATATTTAATATTTTTACAAGTTACCTGAGATGCAGTAACAGAAGAAGAGTATTGATTCGCCATTATTAATTAAGAAAAAAAAAGAATATAGGATTTAATAAAACCCTCAAAACCCACAAATTAAAAGTAACTATTAGGGTTTAAGAGCACATAGAGTTTTATTTAATTGAGTGATTAGGGTTTAAGGAATTAGGGATATTGGAGTTGCAGCAGAGTTTAAGTGAGGGAAGATGAAGATGAGATCTTATTGTGTTGAAAAAGTAGTCATGTTTTAGGATTTAATTATGGCCGTTGGATTAGGGGATGAATCATTTGCGTGGATGGTTGGGATTGGTTTGTGATTGTGATTGTGATGCAGTGGGATTTTGTTTATTTGCTTTGATTAATGAAAAGACTACAAATGTTTTTTTATAGATTTTTTTAAGAGTTATTCAATAGGGCAAATGATAAAAAAATGCATTGAACTTGACATTTTATGTACTAATTATTTTTTTTCTTATCGTATGTACTGAACTTTCAAATTTCGATCATTATGTATATTTTGTGATTATTATCTCATGTAAAATGACCATTTTACCCTTCGAAATTTGAAAAAATTAAAGGTAAAATGGTCCCAAAATACACACAATAATCGAAATTTGAAAGTTCAGTATACAGAATAAGAAAAAAAATAATTGCATACACACAATCATAAAAAGTATCAAGTTTGATGCATTTTTTTGTCATTTGCCCTATTCAATAAATACAACAACTTTCGAAACTAACATATACGCATAACTTGAAACTTCGCCTTCTAAAATGACATCGTTAGTGCATTCTAATGTTCATTTCGCTATACTATGAGCTATCATATTTCCTTCTCTCTTTATAAATGGCCAGTTACAAATATTAAACATAAACGAATTAGATAAAATATCCAAAAACATGGTCGCAATATGTAGAGGTATCGATTGGTTATGGAGTGCGTGAACCAAAGTTAATGAATCTGACTCAAAAAAAAACTTCGGAGTAACCTCTACTTTGAGCTTGTTTTTTAGTAGGCCACTAAACAGCTTAGCTTCGGCCTCTAAGGTCGAGTTCGCATAGAATTCCGATCGAGCTCCTGAAAGTAACACTTATCTGTTGCAATCACGAGCTACAGAACCCATACCCACTTTCCCGGACTCTTTTTGCCAAGTTGTTTCACAATTAAATTTAATCTGGGCGAATTGTTGTTACGCCCCGATTCCGGATTTGACCGGAAATTACTCAAATTTTAAAACTTTGACGCGGAACGTTTGACTATAACTTTAACTCTTCAAAGAATAGCAAACTATAACAATTTACCCTTGACAACCCTTTTATAACATATACTTGTTTACCCTTTTAAAATGATGACCCAAGATTACAATAAAGCCTCATTTATTTGCTGTAATACGGGCTGACGCCGTCACCTTAAATCTGCGACGCCGTCACCCTTAAAGCACATTTTCAGATTTACACACGCGACGGCTCAGAGGACTTAGAACCTGACGCCTTCGCCCTTTAAATGTGAAGCCGTCAGGTATACTGACCTGTACAGTTTGACAGCAAAACTGCACAACCAAATTGACTCGTTTCAACCAATTTAACACTTGAACATTTCCAAAATAACTAAAGATCTTACAAACTATAACTAAACCAACCATGATGTATTTTAATACTTACATGACCCATCCAACCCAAAATGGGTAGAAATACACTTTAATCCAAACACCCTTTTAAATTAACTATGGCATCCCATTTGACCAATCAAAATACCATAACGACTGTGACTTGTACTTGTCGATTGACGACACTTTTACAAAACTATAAAAAGACTCACGGGGGTACAAATTCATCTTACGAGCTCGGTATCTACCTAGCTCCTATTATCACATATTACCATCTTCAATAATCATTCCATGTTCCACACCCAATCCAAGCCATATCGCTTCAAGCACATGAACCTACAATAACATTAACAACTATAACATGTAAGCGATAACGCTTAGTAAGTAATTGGCTAATACATGCTTAATATATCCATTGCTAATGCAAGCATCTCAACCATATAATCATGACACACAACTATCCAATTAACACATAAAACATCTCACACATACCTTAGCCATTCAATAATTCCAAGACATATCTATAACCACTTAACACAACATTAATCACATACTATAACATTTTCATATTAACCACATGGTAACCAAGTTACTTACCTTAGCTAGTCAAGCTAAGCTAATATGAGATTATCATCATCTTCCATCATCTCCATCATCAATATCATCCAAAGCTAACATCCTTAACACATAATCAAAATATACTTAAAACATAAACAATAACCATAGCCATGGTTTACACAACCATTTAGCTTCTATAACATCCTCAAATCATCACATAATCATATATTGATTATATGATGATTTACCCACAATTTATCCAACTTTACCCATAATAAGATTCCTCTAAAATTACTATAATTCTCCTTTTAATCAAACCATATGATCATAACATGATCATATCCAACTTACCCAATTACTTCAATTTAATAAAAAAGGTTTCACCCAATTACACTATAACATCTTAATTAGTGTTTAAAACCACAATTACCCAAAACCCCCAACTTGGATACATAAACCCTAACTCTTCAATTAACTATTAACACACCAATTAGGTATACTTACCTTGTAAGGATCATCTCTATAACTTCCTATTAGGGAAAGCACCCTCAAATCATCACCAATTGGTCTTCAAGACCAACTCATGTTTTCCCTCATTTCTTCTAAACCGATCTTCTCTAATCCCTGGAACTTTTGAGAAACTAGCTTATATACAAGTAGCTTTCTTCATTGTAAAGATATATTATTATTTGACACTTTTGGTCCCTCAAGCTTCATTCTTTATAAATTGGCCACACTATACTTTTATAACTATTTTACAATATGACAACTTAGGTCCCCCTATTTTCTATAACTATAATACAACATGTGTTAACCATTAGTTTGACTATCAGGTTGACTAGTCAACCCCGACAAGTCCTTAAGCCAATTCCATCTAGGGTAGGGCCTATTTGTATTTCAGGATACGGGTGTAACAATTGTGGCTTCGTCCATACGTCCTTCGAGTTAGTTTGTGGTATTCCCACCTGTCTTGCTGGGAGTAATCTAATAATAATAGCTTCGTCATAACTTCCACATCAGCTTCTCTTCTATCAACTTGGTCATAAAAATGCTTATTACGCCTTGTCCACAATCCTCAAAGAATCATCATGAAGTCGTCCCAACACGTAGGATAGGTGTCCAAAATGATGCCACAAAAATCCTCAATCGTAATAGCCCCCGACGTATCAAAAAACCCGCCAAAAATACACTGATCCCATACCTCCTTAGCTTTTAAACACCTGAACAGTACATGTAGTACATCTTCTCCTAGATCGCCACAATGTGTACAAGATTGTTAGATTCAGTCCCCTAGCACGTAAGTTGTCGATGAAAGGAATAAAACTATGCCATGTGCGCCATACAAATATTTTAACTTTATTGGGTACCCTCACCATCCATATATCATGTGAAATGAAAAATAAAATTAAAAAAAAAAAAAAAAAAAAAAAAAAAAAAAACACTTGATAGCTTCTTCTGCAGTGTTTTGTATCGGTTCTTGTGATGTTTCAAGAGCCAACAGGTAAGCTGACTTGCATGAGAATTCTATTCTCGGGCCGCTATACCAGTACAAAGTATCAGACTTCGATTGACTCACAAAATAGCATGCAATTTTGTTGGCAATATTAGATGGAAACAAGAATGTTAGTAGTTCATATTTCCAACCATCACCTTCGTTGTTTAACAAATCACGTACATAATTTACCTCACTATTATAAGGTTTTGGTCTCAATCTTCTGTGACCAGCAAGCCAAAAGTCTCCACACATTGACACTGCGACCATCGCCTATATTCCACTTACAACCCTTATGGACTAATTCTTTGACTGCAATAAAATTGCGCCATATATAGCTCAGATGACAACCAACTTTTGCATCAAAAAAGCTTGATCGCGGGAAATAGCGAGCCTTTAATACCTTACCAAATAATGTAGTCGGAGATGTGATCAAGCACCACACTAAGGACCTGTTGAAAAGCCCCAAATTCCGAAAGCCAATACCTCCCTGAAACTTTGAAACACACATTCTTTCCCACGAGCACCATCTAATTGGATTTTGTTTCACACCATCACCCCAATAAAATAGATTTAAAGCTATGTGAATGTCATCAATTAATGTATTGGGAAGAAGAAAAATATGCATCACCTACATAGGCATGGCTTGAGCAACATATTTAATAAGCACTTATTTCCTTGCAATTGTGAGGGTCTTCTCTTTCCATCCTCCAAGCTTCTCTTTATCATGTCTAGAATGGACTGAAAGACAATCTTTTTAGATCTACCAATGATCGTTGGAAGGCCTAAATATTTTGTTTGATATGCAACTTCACAAACTGATAGGGACTCATTTACTCGAGATCGTACATGTTCCTTAACATTTACACTAAGAGAAATATTTGATTTCTCGTAATTAATGACTTGCCCTGATGCTTTGCGGTATTGATGGAGAGTGATTTTAAGTCTACAACTCTCCTCTTCCTAAGCTCTAGAGAAGAATACTGTGTCATCAACAAAGAAAAAGTATGCGATTGTTGGTGCTCCCCTACACACTTTAACTCCGTGAATATGACCTTGTGTAACTAATTTCATAATCATTGATGATAAAACTTCTCTACACATGATAAAAAAAAAATAGGGCGAAATAGGATCTCCCTGACGAAGAACTCTAGTCGGTGTCACATGACCTAACACTTGGTCATTAATATTAAAAGAAAAGGTAACCGAAGATACAAAATCCATAATTAGTTTAGTAAAATGTGTTGGAAAACCGAACTTTGTAAGCACTGAATAAAGGGCCACTCGACTCTATCATACACTTTGCTCATATCTACCTCAAATGCTAATTTTATTTATTTATTTATTTTTTTTTTTTTTTTTTTTTTTTTTTTTTTTAGCCATTATAGAACTTCAAATGCTACGATAAAAAAATGATTGATTCTCTTGAATAATATGAGGTGGGATTGGTTTTATCCTGTTGACCAAGACCTTGGAGATAATTTTGTAAAGAACATTACACATAATAATTGGACGCAAGTCTTTAAAGGATTCGAGTGTAATTAGTGTTTTATTTATATTATGAGGTAGATCTCCAAACTAAAAAAAAAAAAAAAAAAAAAAAAAAAAAAAAAAAAAAAAAAAAAACTAGACATCATATTAACTTTTTGGACCTATACACACCTAAATTTTTTGGAAGAACAGAGCAGACATACCATCTGGCCCTAGGCTTTATTTGGGGCCATTTGCATTAACGCTTCATAAACCTAAGTTGATGTGACCTATTTCCTAAGAAAAATTGTGTCAGTTTAAGTGAGGCTTTGATCTATATCCTTCACCACTAAGTCACAGTCTTGTTGTAATGAACTAGAGAAAATATCACTAAAGTAATGAGTTACCAAATTGCGTACATCGTCCTCATTATCTATCCACCTCCAATCTTAGTCTTTTCATCTCAGTATGTTATTTCTCTTTCTTCGATTGCTAGCACGAGAATGAAAGAAATGTGTGTTTTTATCACCCTCACTAAGCCATTGGATGCAAATAAATACTTGTATAATATTAAACATTCTGCTACGTTAAGTTAACGCTTGACGTGCTACGTTACTGATGAGTGTGTAAATACTCATCATTTTTAGTCAAATCTGAACTGCAAAACGGTTAAAAATGCTCAGAAATGCATCAAAACACTGAAAATATTCCAAAAATGCATTTTATATGTTTTAGATGCAAAATGTTCAAAATCAGATGAAAAACGAGCAAAGTTTGCATAATTGGCAGTTTCAGTCCCCCGACTTTCAGAAAATGGCAAAATCAGTCCCTAGGCATTTATTTTAAAAGAAAAGTCACCAAAGGTCCTTTTGGAATCATAAATTGTCATATTTAGTCCTTTGGTGGAAAATCCAAAAATATTTGAGAAATTACATGTTTGGTCCCTGGGTTTTTAAATGGTCAAAATTAATCCTTGGAATTTCAAAAATGTCAAAACTAGACCTTGGTCTATTAAAGATTGGCAAAACTAGTCCTTGGATTACTCTTCATAATTTACAGAATTGGTCCCTTGGTTTTGTGGAATTGCAAATTGGTCCTTGTGTTTAATAAACAACCAAACCGGACCCTAGTTATAAACCCAAGCCCAAACATAATCCCTTGGCCCAATCCATTTACCCGTTACCAAATCCATGACCCGACCAACCCAAACCCAACATTTAAAATATAATAGCCCGCCCCCTAAACCTGTCCTCCCCGACCATCCTGTCTGCTCCAGCCACCAGCCACCAACATACCTCATTGCCACCCTACTCCACTCCATGTCTCCCCCCACCTCACCTAACAACCCAATGCATTAAATGCACCCTCTCCCTTGTCCCAAGTAGCTTGTACCAGTTTTGGCGCCAAAACCATCAAACGGCCAAGATGGTTCAATTTTCATCCAAGGGTTGAGATTAGTGCTGGGAAATCTTCAGAGATGAGAGAGAAAGAGTCTGGAGCATATAAAAAGGCAAGAGGAGGCAAGAAAAAGAGTAGTTAGTTTTATTTTAAAATATGTATGTCGTTTTTTAAATTATTAGTCTTAACTGATTTCTTAGTTGTATTTTGAAGTTTCTTTGTATCAAAGCAACCTAGTTCATTGTATTACAAGTATTTTAAAGTATCAATTTAAGCTTTTGTTCACTTCTCATGTTTATTGTCAACTGTCAAAAATTGCAAGTTCAAACTCTCATGTATAAGCTTCAATTAGCTTATTTGTTAGCTCAAACAAGCTTAAACTAGCTTACTATAGCTCTTTATAAGCTCAAAGTTAAATTTCATGCAATCTTGAAAATTGGTCAACACAAGTCAAACTTGGAGCAAAATGGGTATGTGATGGATCATGGGTGGAGCAGAGCTGGATTTGGGTTGAATATGAGCTGGAATTGGATTAGGTTAGGGGATAATTAGGTTAGAGGTTCTTTGCTTCATGTTTGCAAGCCATAGTGGCTAGGAGTATTGTAAGTTCATCAAATCTGCTTTGATCATTAAATCTGTTGCTTGAATCTGTTGTTTAGTGTTAATTAGTACTATTTGATCTGTGTTTGATGGTAGTGTAGTGTAATCTAGTGGTAATCTGTTTTTAGATCTCATATTAGTAGTTACACTAGTGTTTGGATTTGCTCAATAAACTGTGATATAGGTTAGTTATAGAGATAGAAGTAGTTGTTTCATGCTTAAGTAAGTATTTGATAGTGATTCAAGGTTTTTGATATAGCAGTAATACTCAAATAGTCAAAATTACTTTGTATCTAATCTAGAATCTGCTTCTGTTAGAATCAGTGAGTAATAATTTGCAAATAGGTTTAAAACTAGTAGATCTAGCTTAGTGTTATCATCATTAGTGTAATATCATCATAATCAGTTCATTAATTTGAATCAAATCTGAGTTTGGTCAAAGTTTCATGTCTGTTCTTCATTAAGTCAAAATTGTCAAAATGTTTTTTTCACCAAACTTGTTGAATCAATCACTGCTTCATCACTAAGTTTGAGTGTGTGAAATTTTGGATAATCAATCTTCAACTGGTCTTATACTGATATTTGCTTTTTGTCAAATCTGAGCTTGTCCTTTTAAGTTTCAAATTAGCTCATCAAAACTACTCAATCTGCCATGTTCACACTCAGCAAAACTGAGTGTGAATCAGGCAGTATTGCAGCTACTGCATTGGTCTCAAATCAAAGAGTTAGAGTCTGATTATTGGTCTATTTGTAGCTTGCCAGGTGGATTTTAAGACTGCATTGTTGGATTTGAGTTTAGCTTATTGAATAAGCTTGTGTACTAGCCCAAACAGTAGGGGGTCATCACTGTTTTGCTAATATAAGCAGTTTGCTCTAATCATTGATCTGAGCTTGTAGATTGTTAGGAGTAGATTTAGTTAGTTGCTATTAGCTTATTTTAGCACTCATTAGCCTTAGTAACTGTTTGGTAGCTTAATTAGCTTATTTGCTTAATTTTAGTAGCTTATTCATTAGCAGTTACACTAAAACTTCCATATTTTACACATAAGCTGCTTATTTCTCATTTTTCATAGAACTAGATTTAGATTTTATAATTTTCCTGAGATTTTCATTATTTTTGGTTACTGTTTGCTATTTTTCTTGATTTAAAATAGTTTTTAATCACTTTTAATTAGCTTTAATTGCAATTAATTAAGAAAAAGTTCAAAAAAATAATTTTTCAATTTTCTCAGTTTAAGAAAAATATAAAAAGCATAAAAAAGATTTTTCCTTATTTTTCCCTTTTTATTTGGTATTTTTCACCATTTAAATTAGATTAAAATAGTTTTAAATTAGTAGAAAATAGAAAAATAATCAGAAAAATATAAAAATAGTTTTGAAAATTCTATTTTGATATTTTAGATTTTTCCAAGTCTTAATTTTATTTATCTAGCTTAATTTCCTATTTTCTTGTATTTTAGGTAATTATTTAATAGTTAAAAATAGTTTTTAATTAGATAATTAGTTATAAAAATAATTTTATTTTTCTAAATATTTTCTTTTATCATTAGGTTTGTAAAAATGTCATTTTCATATTTTTAGGATTAATATTGTGTAAGTTTTACGTTTTTATTTATACGTTACGTAGTTTTTAAATTCAGTTTTATAAAAACATAAAAACAAAAACATCATTTTAATTATAGTGATAGCGTTTATTTAATAGTTTTTAACTTTTTAATTTTCTTTAATTTGCATTTAAGTCTTTGTATTTGTTTGATATTTCTGTAGTTATAATAATCTAAAATCTCTTTTCCATTCAAATTCCTCGATCACTACACGTTTGATAATCCATTGCATAGCTCGCTGGGACATAACGACCCGGGGAGACTCTATACTCCTCAGATCTTCATTGCATTCGTGCTTGAGCAGTTTTAAGCTAATTACGGTCTGCCATTCACAAGTGGCAGGCTTGAGTGATTTAGCTTGACTGTTTGGCACGCATCAGTTACCATGGTCACGTAGTGTTGAGCTACAATTTAATTGGTTTTGTGTGTGTAATTTATAAGTTTTGAAATAAAAGTGGGGCCCAAAATGTGGTGTTATGGTTGAGTTATGATAAAGAGTGTTTTTTGTGTTAAGGTTGAAATGTTAAAGCTGATGTTGCGCTGACGTGACGTTGAGTTAAGTTATAACTCGAGGTTATTGCACCTAGTTCTCTTATGGTACCGCCCCTAGTGTTATTCAAAGGCGTTTGGTTCCAAGTTGTTGTGGCAACATGGGTTGAAATGCACAAAAAGATTACACTTTCACCACCAAACGGCTAGTACCGGATAGTTAATTCAAAAAAAAAAAAAAAAAAAAAGTAAATAAAAAACAAACCTATACACTTTAATATAAAGACCTCCTTTTCCATATATTTTTACACACTCCCACAACTCAAACACAATTTTATATACTTCCATTCTCAAAAATAAATAAATAAATAAATAAATAAATGTCGGGATTTCCTAATGAGAGTTTTTTGAACCTCCTCGGTAGACGAACAGGAACGCGGGGTATTCTTCTAACCTGAACCCGAACGCGTCTTCATTCGGTTTCACTAACTCACTTGGCATGACTCCCGGGAAACTTTTTCAACAACAACAAGTGTTTCTTATGTGGCAACAAAATCAAGTGATAAACGCCAATTTCTCAAATCTACAACAAAACCCACCACAATTCGAACAACAATCACAACCGCAAACCCTTTTTTTCACAATCACAATTCGACCCCAAAGCTACACAATCCGAAAAGTTCAAAAGACTAGGTATATGGATAGCAAAAAAAAAACCAAAGAACCTGAACCCTATTTCGTATAAATCCTGACGTAATCGGGTTTTGTTTACATTGGCAACCAAACGAGGAAACACTACTTGCCTCGTGTTACGTTACCAATTTCGAGGATCCCAATGTCGGAGTTAACTAAAAGAGAGACACGTTTTGGTATTGGGTTTTGAACGAGTTCAATAGGTAAAATTTTCAAACACGTAACAAGGATATGTTGACAAGAAAGTGATATAAGTTGAAAGAGAATTGCCAAAAGTTCAACGCGGTTTTTAAACGTGCCAAACGTTTGGGAAAAAAATGGGGAAAATGATTTGGATGTTATGAGACGAGCTAGAACGATTTATCTTGACGAGCATAAAGGTACCTCGTTTACTCAAAAGGATGAATGAGAAATTTTGAAAACCCATGCAAAATGGGACGAGCCGGAACGGGTTGATTTAACTAGAGACGTCGAAGTCCCCGGGGAAGACCACGCGAAACTATTCAGTGAAGATGCAAGACCACGTCCGACCAGCAAACAACGTGCCGCCAAAAAAGTCAAATCCGAGACCACGACGAGCACCGAGGGAAGTAACTCGTCAAGCCAATTCGGGGAGTTTATGAAAAACAAGATTTGTCTCAAACGGGAAGTGGCACAATTGGCGTATGAGAGAAAGACCGTACGATAATGCGTTTGGAAGAGATGAAATTTCTCGGTATTAACACGAAGGAGTTGGAAGAGGACAATGCGTATTTGATCAACTTGGAAAAACAAAAGATCAAAGAAAAATATAAAATTGCAACGCCCCGAGTAGTTTGTATTATATTTCCATATTGTTTTTTTATTGGGCAAATGACAAAAAAATGCATTGAACTTGACACTTTTTATGATTGTGTGTAGCCAAGTATTTTTTTTCTTATTGTGTGTACTGAATTTTCAAAATTCGATTATTGTGTGTATTTTGTGACCATTTTACCCTTAATTTTTCAAATTTCGAAGGGTAAAATGGTCATTTTACATGACAGAATAGTCACAAATTACACATAATGATAGAAATTTGAAAGTTCAGTACATACAATAATAAAAAAATTAGTTGGCTACACACAATCACATAAAGTGTCAAGTTCGATGCATTTTTTTGTCATTTGCCCTTTTTTTATTTAGTAACTTTTTTTTTTTTTTTTTTTCATAGCTTTTTTCGTAACCTTTTTATTTCGCAACGGTTTTTATTTTGTATTGTAATTTTTAAGTTTATTAATGAATATTAATTTGTTTAAATAAATAAAAAAGATAAATTTTTTTACTGATCTCAGAAAATGGTGTTAATATGATGTTATGATAATGGATGATTTTTATGTGTTAATGTTAAGGGAATTGATACTTACATCACATTTTTTGATGCATTCACTATCATTTATGCATTACAGTATTGTACAGTACATGACAATACGAAGGGGGTGTATGGGTAAAAATCACGTTTGCATAAATGATGTTTGCAAAACCACGTTTTCAAAAAGTAATTTCCTACCTCCAATTTCATAACCACGTTTTGAAGGCAAATTCAATTATAATCACGTTTGCAACCAAACACCAAAACTTGATTATTCAAGTTTTGAAAACGTGATAATCAAATAATCACGTTTTCAAAAGGTATACGCGGCATGACTGGTATTTATGTGCTTGTTTATTCTTTCACTACCACAATATACCACTCAGCGAGGTTTGAAGCGTATTCTTTTCTAGTAATACCTTGGAGACATTTTACCATTAGCTAGCTTTAAAATGGTTTAATGTGGTAATTGGTATTTCCAACAAATTACGATTGTGGTTTATCTTGCCAAACAACCTAAAGTGTTATGTCACCGAAATTGCAAAAAGAAAATAGAAAAGAGATTGTCGGTGAGATTCTCCTGTTCATGATCCTCCCCAATTAATAACACTCCATTTATTTCCAAAACCCCTAAAGATATCATTTCATAAAAATGACCACCAAATCAAAACTAGCCTCACTAATCATCTTCCTCACAACAATCATCCTCATCACCTACTCACTCACATCACCAAATTACACCAATGCCACGTCATCATTCCTCAAATACACACACTTTTATAATAACAATAATCAATTACCATGCCATACACTCTCCCCTCTCAAAGTCTACATGTACGACCTCCCTTCCAGATTCAACTTCAAAATGATGACGTCATCATCATCACTACTCAACCTATCTCTGAATGTGCCTACGTGGCCGGAATATGCGGGGCTGCATCAGCAGCATAGCGTTGAGTATTGGATGATGACGTCATTGTTGTGTGGGGTTAATTGTAGTGACGAGGTTGTTAGGGTGAGTGATGGTGACGTGGCGGATGTGTTTTATGTTCCGTTTTTTAGTTCGTTGAGTTTTAATGTTAATGGGAAGAATATGACTGATCCTGATACCGAAATCGATAAACAGCTGCAGGTATTATTAGTTTCGGGTAGTTTATTATATTTTAACGGTAAGTTCATTTGATAACATAGTTGCAGCTGTAATTATAATTATATAAAAAAAAAAAAGTGAAAAGTAGCATTAGTATTTAGTACTCCCTCCGTCCCAAATTAGTAGCCAACGTTTCTTTTTTGGATGTCCCAATTTAATAGTCCACTAATAAAAATAGATATGAAAATTTGATTGAGTTTACCATATTACCGTTGGTTGAAATTAATATTACAAACTTTTTAGAAGACGTTAATTGATTAGTTAAGCGTAAAACTAGCATTCTGCCGAAAAACAATATATGAGAGAGAAAACAATACAAATAAGCTTTTATTAAATTTAAATTGTGTGTTTTTCTGTCAAAGCACTAAGTATGGTGAGTTGTGACCTAGGTTAAACCTTAATACCATGCCACGTCAGCGTCACATCAACTTTAACATTTCACCTTAACTCAACAACAAAACACCCCTTATCACAACTTACCCAAGCTAAACCTTAACTCACCAACAATTTACAAAAACAACCCTTCATTTAGGGGGCAGAAATGAATGAAAATAAATAAATAAATAAATCAAACAAGCCTTTAACGCAGCGTTAAGGGCTTAACATACCCCGTTAACGCGCCCCTTAACACCACACATGGTGTGGTTAACATGGCTTAACTAAAAAATGTTATAGGTTAACATCCCTTTAACTAGCACCATACCGAGTGCTCTCAAGGGACAATTATATTATTTGGGGACGGAGGGACTAGGGAGTAATCAACATCACTCTCACTGCCATGCAATCATTCTTTACTTATAACTAACTGCCATGTCAGCAACCATCAACCACACAACCGAAATTGATTAACATCGAAAATATGAATACTGCACCGTCTTACCTCATACATGCTTCCATGTTTATTAGGTAACACTCTCGTTATAAGAAGATGTTTCTGTATATAGAATGTTTGTACTTAGATACTGTTGAACTACTTATTTACTCGAGCCTCTTGTAAAAAGTGGCAAATTTGATGGTAACTTGATCATTCTCACGTATTTTACTTTTTGTATGACTGATTCATCTGAATGTAATGCTTATGATTGCAGGTTGATATACTTAAGTTCTTGAGGAATTCTAGCTTTTGGCAAAAGAATTCTGGTAGAGATCATGTAATTCCAATGCACCATCCCAATGCTTTCAGATTTCTTCGGGAAGAGGTGAATGCATCTATTCTTATAGTGGCAGATTTTGGGCGATACTCCAAAAGCTTGTCAAATTTACGCAAAGATGTGGTAGCCCCTTATAAGCATGTTGTGGAGTCTTACCTGAAAGATGACCCTCCAAACCCTTTCAAATTGCGCAAGACGCTCCTATTCTTCAGAGGAAGAACCGTGAGAAAATCTGTAGGTCACAACCAAACATAAATCAATTTTCCATGGTACTCTATCTGTCCATAAAAGTTGCTACATTTTATTTTTTGGCAAGTTTTTAAGGTTCAATTACCCATTCACAGTATACTACTATTGGTTGCGGTTATAGGTGGTAATTTCGACCCAGTCACAAATTTAGCTATAAACGGGTCAAATTGGGATATTTCTATTCGAATGGATCAAATGGGTCAACCTTGTATGAATTTTATAGAAATTGAAACGACTCAAACGTCATCCTCACATGTTTTCAAAAGCATTGACTTTTGTAATTTCTTAAAAAAAATGGATTATTACCGAAATTTATTAAAGATAATCATATTTAACACTAAAGCTATAATATATTTGTTGGTGGCAATCTAAGTCAATCCATTTGAACCGGCACTAATGATTACCCATATTGACCCAAACCCATTTACGTCCATAATGTCCATTACCCAACCTGTCAAACCTGTCCATATTGTCACCTGAAGTTATGGTTTACAAGATTTTTATATCAAAGGATATCTCAGATGTTGATAAATATAGTCAAACAAATTCATTAAAGTACGAAGTCAAACATTGTTGCTATTTTTATGGACAGACATGAAAGTTTCCTTTTAGGGGATAATCAAGTAAATGAAGGAGGGCATAATTTGTTGTGCAGGAAGGCAAAGTTCGTCGTAAACTGGAAAAATTACTGAAAGGTTACGAGGATGTCCACTTTGAAGCAGGCTTTGCTACAGGTGAAGGCATTAATGCTGTAAGTCTTCAACTTGTGGCTAGACTACTCTTACATGTATGTGGGACAAAGGTAGTACTCTACCCATATACTTACAGATGGGCCAATTTGGGTTATGTTGTATCTCTATGGGCCAGGTAAATAAATAAATTTAAAAAAAAAAAAAAAAAAGTAGCTTGAAAAGGAGATCGAACGAGTTAAGTGTTGCCAATGTGTATTATTTACCACACAAAACTTGTAAATCATTTTATTAAAATTCAGATTTTAATTAAGATGGTATAAATTTTGTAAGCGTATCTGACACAATATATGGTGCTACCAGTCTATGCAGGGCATGCGGTCATCAAAATTCTGTTTACATCCAGCAGGAGACACTCCTTCCTCTAACCGACTGTTCGATGCTATTGTGAGCCACTGTGTCCCTGTGATTGTGAGCGACCATATTGAGCTCCCGTTTGAGTCTGAGCTAGACTACTCCAAGTTCGCACTTTTCTTTTCCGTAAAAGAAGCATTGATTCCTGGCTATATGGTTGAGCACCTCAGAAAATTACCCCAAGATAGGTGGCTTAGAATGTGGAAGCGGCTTAAAGAAATCACACATCATTTTGAATATCAGTATCCTCCAAAGAAAGATGACGCGGTTAATATGATATGGAGACAGGTTAGGACCAAAGTTCCTGCTGAAAGACTTGCCGTTAATAGAAATCAACGATTAAAAATACCTGATTGGTGGTAATTAAATTGACAAATTGGTCATAACAAGTTATGTCGACATGAACTTCAAGGTTTTATGGAAGTGATAGAACCATAAACGTTAACTTTGAGCTCGTGATGTCTGCATAAACTTGAACAAGTTCTAACCACTTGGGTGAATCCGGTTGACTTTTTAAACACATCGGATGGCTGGTACTCCCTTACTTTCGTTTCTTGTAGCGATTTTTGGAAACTTCATTAATATCTATATAGATCTTATAGTTCTTATTGTTGCATTGTATACCTTATTAGATGCAGAAAGTCTCTTTTTAAGCTGAGGATATTTGATCTTTCCTGCATGTTACAGCTTATTAGCTAATTGGAAGCCAACTTGCATAAATAGGAGGCAAAAGCGATGTGTTAGTTGAAAAGTTTGATTTGTTTTTTAAACTGTAGTTTCGTTATAAAATAATGAGACCTTTTCCTTATGAATATCTTACCAAAGTACAGTTATGAGCATTTCAGATATTTCTAAACCTGGTCATTGCTGTCCATGATTTCATACATATTCAAATGGTGGTGTACAGAGTTATCTCTTTGGTTTCAACCTCATATATATCCACCTTTGACATTATATAGACATTCAAGAAATCTTTTGTACACGCTAGATCATTAAAGGGTTAATGACTTGGAAATGTTTCTAACTTGTCAAATTTTGTGTTCCATGTTTTTTTTTTTTTTTTTTTTTTTTTTTTTTTTTTTTTTTTTTGGTATTAAAACACAAACCATTCAAACACAAACCATCTTCAATGAATGATCATCTTGAGTTATTTTATGGTCCACCCTGTACAAACACAGTTACGCACTTTTTTCTTATCTCTAACTCTCTTTTTTCTTGATCCGCCCACCACCAACACACAAACACAACCCATCTTCAATGAATGATCATCTTTGAGTTATTTCACACATTCAAGACACAAAACATTAACATCAAGATCAACCATTTCCACCATCAATAAACCCGCAACCAGCATATCCTTTGTGTAACCTCCAACAACACCCCATAACTACCAGATTTTCCATAGCGGATCTACACTAAGCCGCCGCCACCAAACATCTGGAACACTAGTTTTGTTCACATCTGGAGTTTTCGACCTTATAAATAGGTTTTAAACTCGAGTTTTAGGTGTATGTTCAGATCTGATTTTTCAGTGGGTGCTTATTTTTTGTTTGAACTGATATATAAGTTTTATTCGGTGGTCAAGAAGTTAGAAGATGAACAACAATGGTGGTTATTTGCTTTGGCTTTTTTTGTTTAATGACTTGAATTAATGTGGAAATGATTAGATAACTTGGGGGGTTGAAGAAGAGATTAAAAAGGGTTCTGTATTTTACTCAACATACGGTACGAGTTTCTCCTTCAAGTTTTGTGGGATCTCTGTATTTTAAAGAAGAATGTTTCTGGTGAACAAAATTTATTTGTACTGTAAATGATGAATATGAATATACAAGGAAGAAGTAAGAACAAAGGATTGTGTAAAGTACAGTGTTATGGTCGATGAACAATTTCATATGATGAACAGCGTACACTTTAAAGATGAACAAGTTTAAATTTTAGTGATGAACATGCTGTTGGTTGATGAACAACATGATGTTAGTGTTATTGTTGTCTGTTCGCATTCAGTGTGTATTCATCTTCTTCTTAACTTAATTAAGTAGAAAACTAAATCGGACGAGATTGATTATCAACAGTAATATTGCAAACATTATCAACAGTAATATTGCAAACATTACGGTCGGTTTGTAAAATTATATGACACATTGATGTCGATTCAAGAATTATGGTTTCCTTCTAAGACATAAAAGAAATGGAAAAAAACACAGTTTGATTCAATTTGGGTTTCTATTTTGATTCGAGTTAAATCGAAAAATAAAAAGAATCTGAGGTGGCATCCATGTGGATATGACGTGGACTTTTATATCTATGTGGCATAATTGGTTTTTTAATAACTTGGATATGCAACTTGTTAAAACACCAAAACTTTGGTTAGCAATCAAGGTTGACGGGAAGAAAACTATGGCTCTTAATCTGCATGACGACTTGTAGGACCTTAGATATATCAACCTTATCACAAACCCACTTAACAAACACAAGAATACCCACGTAAAACACAAACTGTATGCGTAGAATAGAAAGATAAAGTAAAGAACTTGGTGACTTGAAGATATGTATAAATCGTATGTGTATTTAGAGAGGTAGAGAGATGAAAGATGAAACAATAAGATGTATAAGGTATCATCATAGGTTTATGAATATAAGATAAAGTTCTTGTTATTTTGATTCACTAACAGATGTTATCAAAGACATAGATAAGCATGCGATGATAGATACCTTGAGGGGTATTTATAGTAAGAGAGAATGATGCCCTAAGGCTTGGCCATGGGCCTTGAGATGGACTTGGATTGGGCTTGGGTTTCACGAACTAGACAAGGCTAGCTTAACATAACTTATGCCCAATTAGCTTAGCCCAATCCACGAGCCCGTTGACTATTCTATCACGATATCTAACACACGTTACAAAGTTCCTAATCGTGAATGACCATCACTTCTAATAAAAATAATCAAGGCTAACAATCTCCCCCTAAGGGGTGGTCATTCAAAAGATGCTCCACTTGAATAGGTCTTTAATCTTTTTGAGCTTGAACTTTGCGTGTAGATATAGAATAGTCTTGATTCTTTGTTCCTTCATGCTTTGTGATCAATTAATGTGGTTGTCTGCCGTTGTCAACTTCGTTGGTTAGGTGTCTCCACGCCTTTCTCCACCATGCTCACACTTCTATTTGACTTTGAATTTCCAATGATGAAGTTCTCGAGTCTTTAAACTTTGTAGATTCTTTGACATAGACGAAGAATCATCTTTAACTTTGAGTTGCCTTTAATTTTGATGAGAACTTTCATGTGTTGTTGGTATGAGCATGTGGCGAGTCTGCACGATCCATCCGCTCCGGAGCTTCCATAAGAAGAAAACATAAAAACATGTTATTAATAAGCGGATTCCGGCACTTACAAGTTTAAATTTCGAGGGTGTTAACAGCATAGTGTGAAAACACGTCTCTAATTCTCACAGAGGCCGTTCCTGAACTGGAGTCCCACAAGTGAGATAACACGATATACCGAAGTACATCTACAGTTCAGATGAGTCGCTGAGGTACACCGAAGCATCACCCCACGACTGTAGACCGTTTGAGACACACTAAGCGTAATCCACGGAGAATTACCGAAGTGACCTGCTAACAGGGCTACTTGATGTTGACCCTGGCAGGAGTTTCCATTCAATCACTGAAGATCACAGATGTGAAACTTCTCATAAATGTTCTGGCAGATTGCTAAGATCTGTGTAGGACTCTATAATATATCACTTGTGCCCTTATTGATGAACAACAAGCGATGTCATGTCATGTGTTCCTATGAGATCTTTTGATGAATCTCGTGGCTCTAGACTCAATAGTGCATTTTGGTTTTCCTGAGCAGAGACTAGGGAGAGGGTCTCCTTCTTCAATACCAACGATCTCTAAGAGAAAGCCAATAGATTATGTAGGGTTCCCAGTGAGAATGAAACAAATCCCTTTTGAGAGGAATTTAGTGGCTAGAAGGTTTAGTGCAGTGCGTCACTGGGTCCATGACGTCTTGGTCTTCAATACCAGTGTCATCTAGTGACAACCAGTAGCAGATGAATTGAACCCGGTTTCTGCCCTAAGGTTGAATATGGAGGGCTATTTCTTTTCACCCTTTCTTTTACAATTCTTTTTAATTCTTCAACCCCTTCTTTCTCCTTTCTCACATTACTCCTTTTTTCAATCATACCTAAGGACTTCTAGTTCTAAACAATTGGTGATGTCCTTGGGTAGATCCCTCCGGCTCTGGCGGATCATAGGACGGATTTACCTATCCTTAGACACCTTATAACTCCGTGACTGTCCTATTGTTGCCATAAAACCTTTTCTTGAAAATCTCTCAGAGTGTTTATGATTATCAAAACATTTTGTTAACACCTTGAGAGTTTTGTTTTTCAGAAACACTCCCCCTTCACATGTGCTTATATTGTTTTAACTGAAATCTGCACAGAGAGGGTAGAGTTCGCACTTTTTGAATTGATCGACTTTAAATGAACAAGACCGATTCGAGACACGTTTACATCACTAGAGAACTAGCTTGAAATTATTACCCGTCCTGGTCAAGTCATAGAAATTTTCTCGAGATGGTACATGATTCCTCGTCAATTCAATGGTTTCAACTGAGTCGAGCTCTTTTGAGATTCAAACAACGATCATTAAACATTTTTGATCACATTTTAATCACATTTCTCCCCCTCAAAAATAGCATATCCATGATGTTTTTGAAACAAAATGATTAAAAGATATGTTTTTCGGAAAGCATTTGGAGAGAAACTGATTGAGCATGAGTTTTGGAACAATTTGGTTTTATACTCCCCCTTAAAGAAAGCATATTTTTCTTACAGAAAATTTGGAATCAATTAAGGGTTTAGAGGGAGTTATCTTGGTACCAAATGTGAGAGATTTTGAAAAATCTTTTTGAAAACTTTCGAATCAATGGTACGCAAGATGAAAAGAAGATTTTGAAAATCTTTTGAAGATATTCGAGAAGAATAATCATCATTTGTTTTAGGATAAGTGCTCGATATTTATGAAAATCGATTTTGCGTAGCACTTTCCTTTCTTTAAAGCACGGGTCCTGAACTGATGTGTTCAGAAGCCATTAATTGAAGTCCGGGTTTCGTACTGAAGTATACGAAAGCCATTTTATTAAGAAATTTTGAGAAACGACATGTTTTAGAAAACATATAAAGAAATCTCGCTCAAGCATCTGTACATACCCGTATCATTGTTGAATGACATTTCTAGAAACGTACAGAATATTGATTATACAAGAGACATGTCGTGAGAAGAATATTTTTGGATTTTTGGTTTTATATTGTTTTTGTATTTTTTGAAAATTTTATATTTTTGTATTTTGCTTTTGTTGGTTTTATAAAAGAAATGGAAAATCAAAGATAGAAGATAGAGAGAATGAAGAAGACGATTTTACAGAATTAGAACCCTCTGATGAGCTGGGTTTAGAGATATTTGATTCACCTGCAACCAAAGAAGAAGAGTTTTCACAAATAACATTGTTAGAAGTACAAGATTCCTCACGGTGAGGGTGATCACTATCAACGGTTGTAGTGGTTTCTACTTCCTTATCCTGATGAGTTTCACTATTATCTGTGTTGGAGCAAGTATCAAAAATCTTTCCTGTGGGAATCCATCTAAGACCTATTTGGTTGAAAACTTTGCCCGTGGGTATCCACCTAAGGTAAGATCTAGGAGTTGTTTTCTTATCAGATGCAGCGGAAGACTCATTTTTTGAAAAACTACGTCCTGAAGAGATCCACCTATTAGGTTTCTTTTTGTTTGACATTTTAGCAACGGGCTTGTTTCTATTTGGTGTCTTAGTGGATTGTGCCTTGGGATGAGAATTATCTTTCTTGAGATATAGTGAGGCACATGCATCATGATTAGCTGAAAAGACACATTTTTTACATGTAGTACAGACAAATTCAATATTCTTGTTTAAAACATCAGCTTTAACTCTGTCACTACAGTCTTTTGGAAATTGATTCTTGTTCGAAAAAGACTTAGAATTCCTAGTGTTGTTTTCTACGGGCATAGCATTTTCGTTTGCGCAACTACTCTTAGATGCAAGCCAATCCCTAGTCTTTTGAAGAGTGTTCCTAGGTGATGGTTTACTACTACTAGCAGTGCCTTGAAATCTTGTAGAATTCATCACCCTAGATGTTGCACCTAGAATTCCATCTTTTCGAGTCTGTGCCTTTTTCCTAGCGTCTTCTAGATAGTGATTGTTGACCATGTTGTTAGAACCAACAGATTCTTTAACTGGATTTGTGGTCACATTCCGTGTACTTTTCTTAGAAGTGCCATGTGTAATCACTTTTTCTTTATCAAAAACTGGTTTTTCAAAAGCTTTGATAATTCTCTTTTTAATAGGCAAAGTCTGTGGAGTGACTGTTTTTGACAAATCATTTTTCTCATTGACTTTTGGAGGAGACTGAGAAATAGACATTTTTGGTTTGAAAACCGATTTTGGAACATTTGTATTCTCCTCAGTCAATGGTTTTGCAAACTTAGTATCCACAGCCTTTCCTTTTAGACATCCCAGCTGAGCTCTCAAAAGATCATTTTGCTCTTGCATGTCCTTGTAGGCACGCTCATACGACAGTTTGTCATACTTGCATTCCTCTGTTTTTCGATCAAGCTGTTTAAAATAGGACACGTTTTCTTTTTCAAGTTTCATAAGAGCTTTTTCGTATTTTGAAACAATTTCGGTGGTCTCATCCTTGAGTCTTTCATGATCTTCAACAGAATATGTTTGTAAGATAATGGACATGATATCGGTAGTCATAACATCTTCGAAGAGAGAATCATTCAAATTTTCCAAAACTTTGATGTGTTCAAAACATTCATTAGCTTGCTTTACCAGGGATTTATGGTCCTTGACAAAGTCAGCTGTTTCTTTCAAAAGTGCTTGTTCAACATGAATTACCCTTGAGTTGATGTTATTCAGCTGAGGGGCAATTTGAGTTTCAAAAAACTTTCTCTGTTCGATATCAAAAGTAGAGAACCAGTTGTTAGGTGTCATAGTGGTTTTAGTTTTAACAGTCTCTTGAAGACTCCCAATTCTAGTTTTAACATCGTCTAAAATGCTTCTAGTATCACTTGTGTTAAAAGGATTGTTTGAAGACATTTGTTCGATTTTCGAAAGAGATTTGGAAACTACAACTGGTTTTGAAACTGGTGTTGACACTTTGTTTGAAACACTTGGTGTGATGGAAAACTTTGACGTTTCTTTTTGATTAACAAAAGTAATCCCATTAATTTTGTTCCATTTGTTATAATCAATCGGTTTAAGATCTGGATTCTTTTGTTTCATTTTTGATCTACTCTCCTCAGCTAGTTCCAATGTTTCAAGAGAATCACGAACAATTATGGGTTCATGCAAAGGTTGTCCATTGTTCAACACATTCCGTTCTTTCTGAGCTTTCTTGAGGAACGAAGGAGGTGAGTTACCAAGAGCCATTTTATGTGAAGTATGAAAAATCGGATTTACTTGATTAGAAAGCATCTTGTTTGATTTAGCGGAATGACCCGTTGTAAGAAGCAAATTATCCAATTTCTTTATAGTTTCATTTTTATCCAGAATTTCATCAAGAAGAGAATCTTCTCGTTTTGAAAAATCAGCAATCAACTGTTTCTTCTCTTTTTCAAGATCAGAAAACATTGCTTTTTGTTTAGAAAGTTGGTCATTTAGATCAGAAATTTCCTTGTTTAAAGATTTGATTTTCAAGTTCAGATTCACATCAAGTGTATCATACTTGAGTTGCAATTGTTTTTCTCTTAAAACAGAATCTCGATAACCAATTTCTAATTCTGAGAGTTTGTTTGTATGAAATTCATAGGCTTTGGCGTGCTCCTTGTAACTCTCAAGCTCAGCGGTCAATTTTTTATTCGCGGCCTTAACCTCGCGATTGACCGTTCTTACTTTCTCAACTTCAATGCCACATTGATTAATTAATGATTCAAAATAAGCACGAGTTTCCTCATCATTAGCACCATTCTGTATCACTTGACCTCCATTAGGATCCATATATGGAGTTTCAGAGTTAACATTGCTATTAACGTGCTCTCCCACATATGTGTCATAATAAGGTTCGGGAGACACAGAATGTGGCTTCTCATGAGTAAACGAATGTGGTACCTCATTGAGTGAATATGTGTCGTAGACAGGAGTTGTGTCATAAGTACCGTTTGATGTTGTGGCCTGTTGATTGATTGTGTGACTGGAGGTTGCAGTATCGTTTGCTTTATCTTCCCATTTTGGGTACCTGAATTTGATTTCCTCAGCAGTCAACTCAATTCCCAACTCTTCTTTTTCTGCCAACATCAACATGTACTGGATCTTTTCAAGCTTTGTCATTGGTATGACACTAGATCCTGAATCTTGTCTTTGAGGTTCGGAGGTAGCATTCTGAACAGAAGTCATAAAACAGTTATTCCCATTTTGATATCCCATATTCTGATTCACAATCTGACCCCCTTGATGTCCATCTCCATAATTTCCAACGACTGGAGCTGCAACATTGCCATTCTGATTACCCACTGCTCTATTCCCAACATTCTGTCCCATCTGATTTCCAACATTCTGACCCAACTGATTACCCTGATACGGAACCGCCTGATTACCCATGCGACTGCTAAATGCTTTATCCAATAAAGAAAATACCTGTTGCAAGGTCGCTTCTACTTCAGTTTCAGGATCAGTGATTCCTTGTTCCTGGTATTGTGGATACGGTTGTTGAATGACTTGTTGTTCTTGTGGATAGAATTTTTGTTGAGGTTGTGGAATGTATTGCTGCAAGTTGTTGTTGGTTGAAGATGATGAAGCTTGTTGTTGTGTATTAACTGAAGGTTGAGTCTTTGCAATAAGAGCCAATGGATCATGATTCTTTGCCAATCTTTCTTTCCTGACTTCATTCGCTTCAGCTTGGTTTTGTTTCAGAAAATCGTTTAGTTGATCAAAGTTCACCTGATGTAAGTCTTTTGTTTGGTTGACAATAGTGACATATCGTCCCCATTCTTCTGGAAGATTATTCAGGAACTTGATGTTTTGAACGATTGTTCTGGGTGCCAACTTGTTTCTGATAAGCTCATTCATCAAAGTGCAAAACCTTCCATAGTAGGATTCAATGGGTTCTCCTGGTGTAGATGTAAACTTTTCCCATTCAGTTAGCAGCTTGTTCTCCATGTCTTGTTTACCAATTTCTGTTCCATAACATAGCCGTCTAACACGTTCCCACATATCGAAAGCAGTTTCACAACTGTCTACCGCAGCAAAGATGTCTATTGGTAAACCCAGTTGGATAATATGAATTGCCATGTCATCTGCATCGACTTGTTTCTGATCCTCTTCAGTGTATTCTGATTCAGTTTGAAGATGAGAGGATGGTGGGATGGGAGGTGTTGCATCAGCATTTCCAGGGACATGAACTTGTCGTGGCTGGAAGGGTCCATCCTGAATGGATTTAATCATGAGTTTTCCATTAGGTTTGGTCTTGATGTAGCGGAGCATTCGACTTGTCCATTGAAGATAACCACCTTTTGCCAACATAGGAGGACGGTTTTCGGCACCGGCTGCATGAATGTCTTGTTGAGTAGCCATTGATGAAGGTATGATATGATAAAGTTGATGTAGGATCGATTCAACGATAAAGGAGTTGTGGTTGATGAAGATTAAGCTCGGTTGAGGTGTTTCCGAAAGTCGTACTCGTAAACTCGGTTCTTAAAAAATTTTCGCCCAAAATTTGAAATTCACTATAAAAATAAATTCTAAGGTCGTATGAAAAATTTGAGTTATGACAATTTTGACGCAAAATTTGACCCGAAAAATTTGAATTTGGGTCCAAAAATTTGAATTTTTGACCAAAAATTTTCAAGTTAAACCAAAATTTGAATCTCGCGTAAAAATTGAACGTTTAGTCTCCTCAAAAAATTAAATTTTACTCAAGTTTTCCCGCCAAAAAACTTTTTTTTTTTTTTTTTTTTTTTTTTTTTATTTTTATTTTTTAACCTTATGAGTAGAAAGAGAGCTTAGGCGTAGAAACAGGAGTTACGAGTAGACGAGGCTTATGCGTAGGATCTTAGGCGTAGGAAGCTTATGCGTAGGATCTTAGGCGTAGGAAGCTTATGCGTAGAAACCTTAAGCGTAGGAACCTTAAGCGTAGGAATCCTTATGCGTAGAAAGTATCTTACGCGTAACCTTAGGCTTATGCGTAGACAAAAAGTTACTCGTAAACCTTACGCGTAATTTTGAAGTTATGCGTAGAGTTACTCGTAAGCTTTTAGCTTATGCGTAAACTATGGTTAAGAACCAAAAATCCTTTACACTGTCACAGCGTAAGAGATATCCACAAGTCGAAGTGTTCCACACACTTATCCAAGTGAGGGAAGCACTGAGTAACAGTTATAGCACGAAGATTCTTCACCAAAAAGTTACGAGTAGAAAAGTTATGAGTAGAAAAGTTATGAGTAGAAAACTAGGGTTTTGACTTTTTGACTTCTACTCGTAAGAAATTTCCAACGATTCAAATGATTTCTTTTGCACAGATAGCCTTAGAAACACTCAAATAACACGAAAATGTGAACCTTTTTCACCCAAAGTGCTTAGAAAAGTTACGAGTAGAAATGACCAATGAACCAAAAACGAGTTCAAAAGTGAAGAAAAACACGTAAAGCTTCGAACTTTTTGCAAAAAACTAAAACTTTAGCACCAAATAAACCTTAAACCACAAGAATCTTGAATTTTTGAGTGCAAAAATTAAAGCTTTATGCGTATCAAAGAGGTAAAACGTGAGCTTATACGTATCTTACCAAAACTTCAAAACAAACACAAACACTCCTAAACCATTGTTAGGCGATTGATACCAATTGTAGGACCTTAGATATATCAACCTTATCACAAACCCACTTAACAAACACAAGAATACCCACGTAAAACACAAACTGTATGCGTAGAATAGAAAGATAAAGTAAAGAACTTGGTGACTTGAAGATATGTATAAATCGTATGTGTATTTAGAGAGGTAGAGAGATGAAAGATGAAACAATAAGATGTATATTGCTTCAAGGAAAAACACACACACACACACTTTTAAGCACACCCCTCAAATGACATACTTGAGGGGTATTTATAGTAAGAGAGAATGATGCCCTAAGGCTTGGCCATGGGCCTTGAGATGGACTTGGATTGGGCTTGGGTTTCACGAACTAGACAAGGCTAGCTTAACATAACTTATGCCCAATTAGCTTAGCCCAATCCACGAGCCCGTTGACTATTCTATCACGATATCTAACACACGTTACAAAGTTCCTAATCGTGAATGACCATCACTTCTAATAAAAATAATCAAGGCTAACACGACTTGACTGCAGTTGTTGTAGGTGTTGCGACACAATTTTTAATTGAAAACAGAAGATTTGTTAATCTTTTCTTAAATCTTATAATAAAAACAAAGTTATTCCCGCATATGCTAAAACTTAAAATTTGATTGCATGAATAAGGTCAAGAGTTGAGATCCATAAAGAACCCACGCTTGCCATAGAACCAATCAACAAATCCTAACCATACAATCCAATTTGATCCAAGGGTTAGATTAAATCTGATATTTACACTTGAAAGGCAAAAAAGACAATTATATAAACCAAGAAATAATAATTACCTTCATTCTTTTCCAAAAAAATTAGGGAAAAAAACACATACACACAAAACCCCAGGGGCGGAGGGACGGTGTAAGTAAAGGGAGGGGGGGGGGGGGGCGGTGCCCTCAACAAATTGGCCCAATAAAATTTTATATAGTGCAAAATTTTGGTTTTAGTGGACTTTTATGTTTCATGCCCTCAGCCCAAAACTTAACTTGCCCTCAACAAAATTGAGCCCAACAAGTAATCTTTTTCTTTTGTAAAATTCACATATCAGTATATCACGAAGACCTTAGATAAGAAAACGAATCGATTAGTTTCTGAACAAAGAGGAGGGAAAACGAATCAGTTGCCCTAACCCAATGAACCATCACCATTCAATCATTCATCAACAACAATAGATTCGTCTTTTGTTTCTCCATCTTCAACCTTAAAACTTGGTAAGTGAAACTGAAAACCCTAACTTCTCTTTTACTTTTATAAACTAAATTTGCCTAGAGATATTTAAAATTGTTATTGATTAATTGTTACTTTATATTAGTCTATTAAGATATAATACTTAGCCACTTAGGTAACTAAATTTTGTGATTTTTGATTGTGACTTATAAGTTATAATGTTTAAAGTATTGTTTAGCAGTAGCTTTGATAGGAGAATTGTCTATTACTTTTTGTGACATATTAGATTTTGTGATTTTAACTATACAGTAGCTTTTGTATTGTTTATGTAATATAATTTTGCTAACTTTTGTTTAAAAACATGGAAAAGTACTTTAAAAGAAAAACACCGTCTTCATCAACACTTAATATACACTATTTTCTGCACTTTTTAAACAGGTTTTCGATAGGTTTTTGCACGTTAAAAGCTGTTTTTTGGGCTGTTTTTAGTGCTGGATTGCTGCTGAAATTTGGTGCTGGATTGCTGCTGAAATTTGGTGCTAAAGGCTATTTTTGTGCTGAAATTTGGTGCTGTTTTTGCTGCTATCAATGCTGAATTTTAGAGATGTTTTTTCTGTTTCTTTTGTGCTGTTTGGTTGCTGATGTTAGGCTGTTTGGCTGCTGCATTTAGGGTGTTTGGATGCTGATTTTTTGGTTGTTGTGAGGCTGTTCTTTGGCTACCGTTGTCACGCTACATAAGGTGTGTTTTGTTGTTATTATAGCACTATAAGTTCTTTTATGCAATATTAAGTCGGTTAAGTTCACTATTGTTTCTTCGTTAAAAAAAAATTCGGCAATATTTTTTTGCCCCCATATTTCAATATTCTGGCTCCGCCACTGCAAAACCCTGTATGTCACTGTTGATCACCACCGCCGGAAAAATTATCACCACCGCCGGAAACCTTCAATTCCGTCAATCCGCCGCCGTCGAAGCCTAAAACCTTCAATTCAGTCATCAATTTTCATCATAGATCTGTAATTACACCTTCACTGTCGTCAAATCCGTCATCATCCATCAACGATTAACTCAGATCCACCATGACCGATCCACCACCATCACCCTTCCACCACCATCACCGTTCCACCACCATCACCGATCCACCACCATCATCACGAGATATGTTTGAAATCGTCATCATCATAAACCGTCAACTATATCATAAAATCGTGTTGTGGATCTGAAAATCGTGTTGTGGATCTGAAGATGTTGATGATTTAGATACACACCATGTGTTTGATGTAATGCGTCTTTGAAGAATCATATATGTTTCTGAAGAATCATATGTGATTATGAAGAATCACATGTGAAGCAAAATCACATATTTTAGTTTTTCTGTTATATCGATCCATTTATGTAATAAAGAAGAAAAGAACCATATATGATTCTAGTAGAATCATATATGATTGTAGTAGAATATTTTAGTTTTTCTGTTTTATCTGTTTATAATAAAGAAGAAAATAATCATATATGATTCTAGTAGAATCATAAAGGATTATAGTAGAATCATATGTGATTCTTGTAGAACCATATATGGTTCTGAAATGCGTCTGTTTCTGTAATAAAGAAGAAAAATCATATACGATTCTATTAGAATCATATATGATTCTAGTAGAATATTTTAGCTTTTCTGTTTTATCTGTTTCTATAATAAAGAAGAAAAGAATCATATATGATTCTAGTAGAATCATAAAAGATTGTAGTAGAATCATATGTGATTCTTGTAGAATCATATATGATTCTTAAATGCGTCTATTTCTGTAATAAGAAGAAAAGAATCACATATGATTCTGGTAGAATCATATATGATTCTAGTTGAATCATATATGATTGTAGTAGAATATTTTAGTTTTTTTTGTTTTATCTGTTTCTATAATAAAGAAGAAAAGAATCATATATGATTCTAGTAGAATCATATATGATTCTAGTAGAATTATATATGATTCTACTACAATCATCGTTGTTACTAATTAAATGTTTGTATTTTAGCTAACTACGGGTCTTGCTTAAAAAAGTTGAAGAAAAGCCTATGCCTATTCAGAGAAAAAAAAGAAGTTATTCAAGGGGAAGATTCTGAAAGTGATTATTGTAAGAAGGTGTTAAAGAAATTCAAGGGGAAGATGATTAGGTGTTATGTACGAGTGATGATTTATGTAAATTTCTTGATTAGGTATTATGTACGAGTGGTGATTTATGTAAATTTCTTTATATTATTGAGTTTAGATGTTGATGGTATTCTTTTGGTAATTACTGATGGTCGTAGTAGTGAATGTATTTTACATGCCATTTTGCTGAATGTTTTACATGCCATTTTGCTGAATCATATATGAATTCAGTAAGAATCATATATGATTCTACTAGAGTCATATATGATTCTACAAGAGTCATATATGATTCTACTATAATTGTTGTTCAACTGTTCACAAAATGTACAAAACGCAGAAGAGATAAGAGCATGACCAACTAGTTCTTCGCCTTTGACTATGCTGCTTCTGCACCATTATTATTTTCAAAGCAACGTAGATACATAGAACCTATAAAGAATAACTTTTTACTTATAGATAAGAAACATTATGAGTAAATATAGATTTTTCTGGAGAAAATTGCTTAAACCACAGCTTCACAAAATCATCATCAAGAGGTCTACTAGAATCATATATGATTCTACAATAATTGTTGTTCAACTATTCAAAAACATGTACAAAATGCAGAACAGATAAAGAGCATCAGCAACTAGTTCCACTGCAAGCATTAGCCTTCTCAGTCTTCTTAGAACGCTCATTGGTGTACGCTTTGTCTGGTTTGTTTTGGTTCAGAACATAATAGTACGCTTTTAGGAGGAATTGAGGTTCAGCATATCACACAAGTGCGCTTCCCCTGACCAACCAATTTCTCAAAGCACTTCAAGCAGAAGTTGTGACTACAGGGAGGCTGCAACATAAAACATATGATAATCTTTCAGTCTACAACATAAACATATGATAAATATTCTACTAACTTACATTAGTAGAATCATATATGATTTCAGTAAGAATCATATATGATTCTGAGTGAATCATATATGATTCTTACTAAAATCATGCACATATTATTAGGCAACAGTGAGCAACAAGGTCAAATACAATAGTGAACTAAGCTACTCTTACACCAAAAAATTACCAAAAGCACTTGTATTTTCTAATGGTCGAAAGGCAATGGCCCAGCAGTAAATGCACTTTTATTCCCATCATAAGCCAATCCTCGATTACCCAAATGAGAAGCCTTGCACTGGTCGATTAAGCATTTCATTATATCTTTGCATTTTGCTTTGGAGGTCTGTAAGATATAGGATTTCACAAACACACTAAATCATAATCATATGAGGCGTTAACAAGGTTTAGAGAGAGAAAGTTCTAGAGAGAGAAAGGGAAGAGAGTTGGGAACTATGTGAAACAAAGAAAAATGGTATTGAAGCTCCAACCCTCTACCTTGGGAGGTAGAGGGTATTTATAGTGTCTTACAAATAAACGCCACCTACGGGCTGTGGATCAGGCATACAGTGGGTAAAGACCCGTCCGTCCTCCACGGTGTTACAAAACAAACTACTTACTAACATAACATGACTACGACTACGAGCTTTCTAACGAATACAAATACTTGAGGTGACCGACACTTTAATGACTGAATTTTCTAATTCCCAACAATCTCCCCCTAAGGGAGGTCACCTCAATTATCAATGAATACAAACAGATATTACATTAAGACTGTTCTTGCATTCTTGTTCTTGTTCTTTGCTCAGAAGCCCGTAGTCATTGATTCTTCATTATTGCATGTTTGGATAATCCAAGTGGAGGTCTTTAACTGATTCACGTGATGATGAGTTTTGAGCCAGCTTTGATATCATCAGCAATCATAAATCTCTGACTCTTCCATTATGGTGTTGGCATTATGTGATGTTGTGACATTTGGACCGACATGCTCACACTTTCTGGATCATGACATCTTTCCATCAAAGTAGCGGAAGCTTTTGTTGATTCATGATATTGGCAGTAGCGTAGCAGAAGCATGGAGTGGAAATATCAGAGTCATCGATGCACTAATCATGATTTCTTTAGAAGTGAATGTGTTGAGTGAGCATGTGGCTATGGATTGACCGCTTCATTCTGATCAGCTGCAAACGTCGGGCGTACCTGCATACAACAGTTAGCAATAACACACACGAAAGTGTCTTTGATCACTTTTGTTGAATTGAGGTACACGGCCCACGGTTCCCCGTTGATCAGTACAAGTACTGCCTGTGAACAAGTATAATTCTGAAGAATTTCCTTGACAGGGTTTCGCAGATGCTCTAGCCGTTCTCAAACTGGAACGTCTCAAAGAAGACAACACGGAGTGAGTGAACCAGCGAATTGAGATTCACTGATTGATGAAAAATTGATTTAAAAAAAATCGCGTATTGCTTAAGATAAAGTGTTTTTCAATACGACGAAGGTTTAGAAGAAGAAATCAATTTTCAATCATAAATACCCTTTTATTTTGAAAACATAATACACAGTCGAAGTGCTAGAGAAAAAAGTTTTTGAACACAACGACCGGTTTTTCAAAGGTATCCGTCAATCCTTTTCTTGGACCAAGGTTGAATCAAGATTGAATCGCCCCATTGTTTCTATCCAGTTGTCACAAGCTTGATCTTTTGCAAGATCTCACATGTCACCCACCAAGAGCTTGTTTGATGTTGGCTCTAGAAGGATTTCCATCTTCATCGTGAATATTTTCATATCACTCGGATGTTCTGGCAATACCACAAGGATAAAGCGTAGGACTCTTAATATATTCTTACTTTCCACATTGTGTGAAACAGCAAGTCTTCAAGAATAATGTGTCCTAATGAGATATTGTGGATGATCTCTTGGCTCTAGACTCAAAAGTGCATATTTGGTTCCTTTGCCGGAGACTAGGGAGAGGGTCTCCTTCTTCAATATCAACAATCTCTAAGAGAAAGTCGATAGATAATGTCGGTTCCCCGTGAGAATGAAACAAGCCCTTTTAAGAGGAACTTGAGTAGCTTGGGAAGTTTTAGTGTAGTGCGTCACTGGGTCCATGACGTCTTGTCTTCAATACCGATGTTACCTTGGTAACCATCAGTAGTACATGGATTGAACCCGGTTTCTGCCCTAAGGTTGAATAATTGTAGGGCTATATGTTTTCACCCTTTACTCAATCAATTCTTTTTCATTCTTCAACCCCTTCAGTGCTTACCGAGATTTCATAGCTAGAACCTTGTTGGGTTTATTCCAGTTCTAGCTCTTTCTCAGTCCGCACTCTTCCCATATTCTCATTTTTCTCCTTTTTCCATCATACCTAAGCACTCTACACAATCTAGTGGATTGTCCCTGGGTAGATCCCTCCGGTTCTGGCGGATCATAGGAACAAATACCTAACCTTATCATCCTTATATCACCATACATAAAGTAAAGTTGGTCGGTCTATTTGATATTGTTCATCTGCCATTGGAACCAATTGAAAACCATTTGAAAAAAAACACAATCCAGATACTTGTGATATATTATCAAAGCATTTTGTACCTGAATAGTTTTTGATATATTAGAAACAGCTCCCCCTCAACATGTGCATCATAATTTTAAATGGTTTTAGCATATGGAGGCAAGAGGAAGAATTAACTTCTTTGATAACCATTTTCAAAAAGATATCAACATCACTTCCCTGATTAAATCAAGTAGATAAAGCATATTGTGGAAGGATGAGGTTTTCAAAAGTTTACTCCCCCTCAATATGTGCCTCGAGATTAGTAAATGTTTTGCACATATTAGAAGGAACCTGCACTTAGATACAAATCAATCACGATTTACAACATTTTGGTTTAAGATAGATGCTCCCCCTCAACATGTGCGTGGAGAATTTTTAAATCGTTTGGCACATGTGGGAAGGAGAGCATGTACATCCTTATAAAACCATTTATCGAATTCTCAGTTTAAATCCAATTTAAATCACAAATTCTCCCCCGATCACAATTATCAAATCATTTGAGAATTGTGATCTCTATTGATTTAAATTAAATATTGAGAGCTTTTAAGAGAAGAATAGTGATTTGCTTTTGAAAAAAGAACATTTTAACTAATAAGAATGATCAGATTTTCAGACTTTACACTCCATTGTTTGATCATGCAAGAGTATATTTTGAAAACATAACATTAGCAAAGGTTTTGAATCAACTGTATAAAACATTGTTCTTTTCAATTTTTCCACAATAAACCTTGCTCATTAACGTGCCAATTGTTTGAAAAAGTGAACTTTCAAAATAACCTTTTTAATTCGAATAAAATCATTATCCCCCTCAATCAATGACACACGTTGTTGATTGAGAGATAGAGATTTTGACAGATGATAACCACAAATGATTTACACGAATAATAGAGTACTAGGTCTTTTCAAAACAATTTAGTTTTCAGAAGAATCATTAGAATCATTAGTTTTAAGAATCAGAGCATGAGTTTTGAAAAATAAGATAAAGCATGGCTCTGTTCTTTACATTTTAAAACGGGTTACTGCCTGACATGACAATAAACCACCATTTTTCTCCTTTTTTTTTTTTTTTTTTTTTTTTTTTTTTTTTTTTTTTTTTAATTCGAACTTCAGCTAAAGACCCGTGCCATTCTTTGAGTGACAACTCAAAGTCCGTAGATGTTATTGAACCAAGAAAAACATGACAAAAAGACAATAATTTTTAATTTTTTTTTATTATATTTTTTTTAAACTTTTATAATTTTCTGTTTGCTTTTTGTTGGTTTTATATTTTTGTATTTTGTTTTTGAATAACTATTTACAAGCGGCAGATGAAGAAACACCTTTTACTCCTCTTCTTCCTCTTGAAGACGTTTGAGAGTTTCCGGTTGTAGGCTTTTTAGACCAAGTCTTGGAAGGATAAACTCAAAACGTTCTCTAGGAAGAGCTTTGGTGAAGATGTCTGCTAACTGATATTCAGTCCTCACAAAGTAAAGTTCCACCACACCGTTTTCCACTTGATCCCTGATAAAATGATGTCGAATGTCGATATGCTTTGCTCTTGAGTGTTGAACATTGTTGCATGAGAGAGCAATAGCACTTTTATTATCACAGTACAAAGGGGTTTTGTTGAATGCAAAGCCATAGTCAGATAATTGGGATCTCATCCAAAGGATTTGAGCACAACAAGATGACATGGCTATGTATTCAGCCTCTGTAGAGGAAATAGAAGTACTCATTTGCTTCTTTGAAGACCAGCTTACAAGCTTATCACCCAAAAATTGAGCACCTCCAGATGTACTTCGACGAGTATCTTGACACCCTGCATGATCTGCATCTGCATATGCTGTTAGTGACATACCGGTGTCCTTCGGGTACCAAAGACCCATATTGATGGTTCATTGGAGATACCGAAAGACCCGTTTAACCGCTTCAAGGTGCTTTTTAGTAGGCTTAGCCTGATATCTAGCACACATGCAAACAGCGAACAGAATGTCTGGTCTACTGGCTGTGAGGTACATCAGAGATCCAATCATACTACGATATTTCGTTTGGTCTACCATGATCCCTGAGTGGTCCTCATCCAGTTTTGTACGTTCTATCATGGGAGTGTCAACAGGGTCGCAAGAATCAAATCCAAATTTCTATAAAATTTCATTTGCATATTTAGATTGATTTATAAAAATGCCTCCGGGACTTTGTGAAATTTGTAATCCCAAGAAAAATGACATTTGTCCCATCATTGACATTTGAAATTTAGAACCCATTTCATTTGAAAAACGATCACATTCATTGGGGTCAGTAGAGGCAAAAATAATATCATCAGCATATATTTGAACGTGAATTAAATGTTTGCCTGAATTTCTGGTGAACAATGTTGGATCAACTGCTCCTTTGCTGAATCCAGTAGATAGTAGAAACTTTGACAGCGTATCATACCATGCCCTTGGAGCTTGCTTCAACCCGTAAAGAGCCTTCTTCAAGCGATAGACATGAGTAGGATGATCTGGATTCACAAAACCTTCCGGTTGGCTGACGTATACGACTTCTTTAAGATCACCGTTAAGAAATGCCGTTTTTACATCCATCTGATAAACTACCATATTCTTACTAGCAGCATTAGCCAGGAAGATTCTGATTGCCTCGATGCGCGCAACTGGAGCAAATGATTCTTCAAAGTCAATACCCTCCTCTTGACGGTATCCTTTAGCAACCAATCGAGCCTTGTTCTTTAATACATCACCATGCTCATCAAGTTTCACTTTGAAGATCCACTTTAGAGCAATAATCATGGCACATTCTGGAGCAGGTACTAATTCCCATACATCTAGATGATCAAACTCATGAATTTCTTCTTGCATGGCATTGAACCAGCTGTCTTCATTCATGGCAGTTTTGACGTGTTTTGGTTCAATCTTAGAGAGTATGGAGTTGAAAAAGCACCATAAGGAATCAGTTGCAAGTTGTTTCCGAGTGGATACTGGACGAGAGAGGTTTCCAATGATGTTGTCCAATGGATGATCGTGAGTCCATTTTATGAGGTGTTCATGTGGTGGTCGTTGAGGAACTGAAGTAGCAGAGTCGATATCTCCTGATGACGACGGTTCTGATGATGATTCAGGAGCAAATATATTTTCAAATGGAGCATCTTTAGGTGTAGCAAAGGGATTCTCTCCATCAAGGGTGCCAGAAACATTTCCATGATGTACACTCGATGATTGATGATTTGTTGATGAGACAGAGTGATCAGCAGCAGGCGCTTCTTGGCTTAGTGTCATAGAAACTGAAGGGTTAACTTCATTAACAGGGATAGTAGCAGCCTCTGATGATGGATTTGACAAATCATTAGCTGTTGGCTCATATTGTTCAACAAACATTGGATCAAACTGTTTCTTCAAGTCATCTTCTGAAGGAGGTACATACGGAGATGCTGGCGAAGAGTCGTAAACAAGAGTAGAACTGATGGGACTACTTGATGATGCGGGTCCAGAACTGGGTTGTTCTGGAGCCATTGGACCAGTCAGCTCATCAAACGTAACGTGAATTGTTTCCATGATATTTCGGGTTCTTTTGTTGTAGATTCGGTATCCTTTTTTGTTTGGTGCATATCCCACAAATACTCCAATGTCCGCTTTAACTTTAAGTTTGCCTAAGTCTTGGCCCTCATTAGTTGGATAACACAATGCACCAAACATACGAAGGAATGAGAGATTAGGTTTTCTATTGTGGACAAGTTCATATGGAGTTTTTCCATGAGCAGTGTGAATTAGGGATCGATTTTGAGTGTAGCATGCAGTGGCAATGGCTTCAGCCCAGAGAAACATTGGAACCTTGTGGTAAATCAGCATTGTTCTTGCGGCTTCCACAAGAGTTCGATTTCGTCTTTCAACTACACCGTTCTGTTGAGGAGTTCGTGGAACACTTCTTTGATGACTGATTCCAACACTTTCATAAAACTCACTAAGTTGTTTATTAACAAACTCAGTCCCATTGTCTGTTCGGATAATTCTGACAGTTTTGTTAAGTCGAACCTGCAGCTGTTTGATAAGTTTGATAATGATATCTGGAGTTTCATCCTTTGTCCTTAAGAACTTAACCTAGGTGAATCTAGAGTAATCATCAACCACAACTAACACATATTTCTTCCCAAAGATATTCTGCACTCTCATGGGTCCACATAAATCCATGTGAATTGTATGAAGAACTTCTGTAATTGAGTTTGTAGGTTTGGGTTTGTGGGCATACTTCTTGCTTTTTCCCAATTGGCATGCTGAACAAAGATGATCCTTTTCATACTTTAGTCTAGGTAAACCTACAACTAAGTCCTTTCTGAAGAGATCATTGATGGTGCCGAAGTTCAAGTGATTGAGACGACGATGCCATAACCATGAATTTGTTTTTGAAGCCTTTGACAACAAGCAAATTGGAGAAGACTTCATCATATCTTCGATAGAGATGGTGTATAGATTAGAACCACGAGTTCCTCTTAAAAGTTCTTTACCATCAAGTTCTCTAACGAAACAAGTATGTTTTCTGAAGGCAACTTCTATATCAGAATCACAGAATTGACCGATAGAGAATAAGTTATGACCAAGACCTTCTACGTAATATACCCTAGAGATAACACTATCACCGACAACATAATCACCATAACCCATAATTGCACCGAAATGATCGTTCCCGAATCTAACAGTCCCGATGAATTTACTCACGAAGTTCATGAGCCGCGACCGGTCTCCAGTCATATGCTTGGAACAGCCTGAGTCCAGGTACCATAGAACGATTTGAACGATCTGCAGTTGAACACAAACAAGAATGGATAACTGGATAATTGGGAACCCCATGCAATAATGGGTTCCACTTGGTTAGTAGCAGTGATTGGAACACCCACATTAGAAGTAGAAACAATGGAATCATTAGAATTAGATGCAGTGCTAGTGTCCGTATTTGACCTATTCAGAGTATGTTCACTTCTTAAGGGAATAGTTCTACCAGAAGGCATCCATCTTCTAGTGGGCATTGTCTTAGAAAATTGAGGACATAACTCATTAGTCTTATGGCCAGAAGGTATCCATTGATAACCTATTTTACTAAATATTCTTCCTGTGGGTTTCCACTGTTTTCTAACTTTCTTTCGCCTTTGCCGTTTAGCCTTCTTAGCTTGATTTTTAACATTAACAGATTTAACAAGGCATTTAATAGCATTAGACAAATCATTCACACCACATTCAGAATTAGTAACAAAAATTAAGCATTCATCAGTACATGGTTTGCAGATAGTAGCAGAATTCGAATTAATTACAGTACGCTTATCGCTAATACTAGAATCAACATGATTCATTTTATTCAACACAGACTTAAAGTTCCTAGGATGGTCTTCTACTTTCTTCCAATGTACATTCTTATCTTGCGAGGTCCTATCTTGCTTGGTATTGCCTGGAGGCTTTGACCCGCTTGCTTTAATGTCACTGATTACTCATGTAGAGGGAATTATGGGAACATTAGTTGGTTGATCTACTTTTTGCATTCCTGAACTAGATGTGCAAGGATCTGAACTACTTGAAGGCACATTAGAGTTCACTTTCTTATTACTGGTCATTGAATGGTTTGTATGCTTGGCACTAGGCATGGAACAAGGCATAATAACTTTATCATTCTTAAAAAATGATCTTGGGCATGTAGCTCTTAAGCATTCTAAAATCTCTTGAGATCGTTTGGCATATAGGCAAGCATACCTAACTTCACTATCAAGTGGTTTATTTAGGTAATCTTCTTCTACAATCTCACGAAGACATTCCAGATTATCCTTAAGATGATAAAAGTAATCATGAACACACGTTCATTGTTTCTGAGATGAGGAGGAATGTATTTAACAGTCACAGTATATTTGCAGTCTAAGGGTGACTTTGATGCAACATTCTCATTAAAGACAAGTGGTAGTTTCCCTTTTTCCAATCTCTTCAGATTCTCAATTTCCTTTTGTAAAGATGTTATTTTTTTTGTTCTTGTCACGAGTGACTTTCACTGAATCATATAACTCTTTAAAGTGTCGTTTAACTTTTTCATTTTCTTCTAGAAAACTCTCGTTTTCTTTTTGTAAAACATTAACCAAGTTTTGAAGATGAAAAGTTTGAGAATTCTGGGAATCTAAAGGAGGAGGCATTAAGGAACCAGTCACATTGTTCTTTTCACCCTTTAATTGTGCAATTTGGGCTTTCAACTTTCTGATCGTATTACAATGAGCTTGAATTTGTTCGTCACGTTTGTTTAACTGAAAAACTGCATCAAACTCAGGAACATTTGAGGATGTCTTGATGTTTGAGGTTTTGACATTTTCTTTAAGATGTTGATATTTTAATTGCAAATCAAAATGTTCAACTTCTAGTTTAGAAAGATGTTTTACCAAATTATCATGACATCCTGTTCAATTTTCTAATTCAGTTCTGAGTTTTTGTTTTCAAGCTCAATGACACGATCATGGGAAACTTTCAATGCAACAGGTAATTCATGAAATCGAGAAGCAGTAATTGAATGCTTAGTAATAGTATAAAACACATCTTGAGCAACACAATTCGAAATCAAGTTCTCATTTAATATATGCAAGTTTTTTTATTTCAACTTCATTATATTTGAGTTCCTGTTCATAATTATTGACCTCAACAATCATAGCATCAAATTCCTTTTCCATTTCTTTAATATCAGAATTTATTCCTTTTTGAAGACTCTCAAATTGACCTTTTAATTGTTTAAAGAAAGGCATGACCTCAGTTAAATAACATTCTTTAGTTTGCTCAAAACCCCTTTCCCCCTCAGTTATCCCTGTAGGTGTGATTCTCTTACACGTTTTTTCAAAATCAACAAACAGCTGATAAACAACATACAGGCTAATTAAAGTCTTGCTATTAGTGGCAATAGATCTAGGAACTAAGTGCATTGGTGTATTAGGAGGATACACAGTTGCTTTAGGAAATTTCCTACAAGGGGGATTCTTTTCAACAAGATTTTCAACTTTTTGCATTTCCATATATTTTTTCCAAAAAATCTGTTCTGGAGTTAATTGAGTTTGAGGCTTGAACTTGTTTAAGGAAATCCAGTTTTCCTTAGTATAATCATAAGGTTTGATCGTTATATTTTTCTCTTTACATGCAGGATCTTCTAGCTTCTTATTCATTTTCTCCCTAGTGACTTCATCTAATTTCTTATCTTCCTCAGTGCACTCAACGCAACTAGGTTTCTGCCTAGGCTTAAGGATTTCATTACCATCATAAAGTACCTTATTAGCAGCTCTAGCCTTTTTAATGACCTCTGGATTTGGTTCCTCAACAATGGGAATGCTATGCTTATCGCTTAAGACTCTATGCTTAGTGATCAAGTGAGCAGTCTGAATGGTATTCCCTTGTACGTACAACTTATTTTCAAGTTTGTTTTTCAACGTTTTTAGATTAGAAAAATCATTCAAAAGTTTTGATTCCTTAGCATTGAATTCTTGCTTAAGCATTTTAACATTATCTTGAAGTTCTTGTTTTTGCTTAGCAGTTTTAGAAAGCTTTTCTTGTAAGGAGTTTAACTCTTGTTTTAATACTTCTTCTCTAAAATTACATTTTCTAATGATTGTACGCATTTGGTCATCCATTTCCTGCTCACGGGTGGTTAACTCAAACTTAGCACGTTGTTCATAAATAGCAACTTGTTCTTTGTAGGCATTAAGTTCAGAGATAACAGAATCATCAAGGGCACATGAAGTGTATTCATAAAAAACATAGTCATTATTGACTGCGGAAGATGCATTACTTGGTACAATCTCACTTTCACTTTGCTTCACATATTGATCATATGGGACAATATTGCTATTACCCTCATCATCAATATCTGATTCATAAGTTTCAAGAGATTGTGCTTTATTATGCATCTTTTGCTCATCAACTTCATCATATAGTTTTAATACATCTGAGATGATTGATTCTTTGGATGGAATAACTTGCTTGGTTGATGAGATCTTAGGAGAGACCATTGGAGAAATGCTAGCCATGCAGATTGTTTGTGCTGTAGGTCCATCATCGACGTCAGAGTCGTATGCATCACAGTCAGCGACTTGAAATGCATTCTGATGATTGTGACCTATCTCCTGAATTGGCTGCTCATCCACATTTGCATCATATGTTTTGGCATTGCCCTCAGTAAGAAATAGCAACTCCTCTTCATCCAAAACAGCACCATTATCCTGAGCTTGCACAAGTAACATCTTGTCTCTGAAGTACTCAGCATTTTGAGGACGCTTTGGAGATGTGCAGTTCCTTGCTATATGTCCATCACCACCATAGTTGTAGCACTTAATTGGCTTAGCTTGAACTTGATTACCATTCCTTCCCCGATTCTGATTAGCAACATAACCTCTACCAACTCCACCTCTTCTCTGTTCATACTGCCTTTCTTGAACTGGTTGCACCACAACCCTCCTATCTCTGACAGTAGCTTGATTGTGTGGGTTGGATGCTTGATTCGCTTTCAAACTGTCAAGTTTATCACACAAGTCAACCACTTGTGAATGGTCAACCGTAATAAAATTTAAACAGTCTAAAACCAATACAATTAAATCCAAAGGAGTATAGTGTTTCCTCAGGTCGTTAAGTCTCACGGAGGATTAATGGTGTTTCAAAACTTTCAGATGTCGAATGATCACTAAGGATAATGATCAGTAAGGATTTGGTTTATAATTACACTACTGATTGATTGGAATGTATTTGGATACAGAACTATTAAGCACAACAATCAAATTAAACTAACGTAAACACGTACGTTTATTAAAATTTACGTAAACGTACAAAATAAAACGTGAATTTAAAAGAAATAAAAGACCTACAAATATGAAAATGATATTTTTACAATCCTAATAATAAAAGAAAATTATTTGAAAAAGAAAATTATTTTTATGACTATTTATTTAATTATTATTAATTAAAAACTATTTTAACTATTTAATAATACCCTAAGTAAAATATGAAATAAAGCTAGAAAATTGAAATTATGATTTAGAAAAATCTAAAATATTATAAAACTTATTTTAAAACTAAAAATATATTTTCTACACTTTTTATCTATTTATTATTAATTAATTACTATTTATTAAGTATTTAAAATACACTTAAATACAAGAAAATACAAAATTAACCTAGAAAAATAAAATTTTAACTCAGAAAAATCTAAAATATTATAAAACTAATTTTAAAACTGAAAAGATATTTTTTATGCTTTTTATTTATTTATTATTAATTATTTAATACTTTTTAACTATTTTAAATTCTAATAAATACTAAACAAACTAGGAAAATTATGAAATTTTTTCTATAAATATCCTATGGTGACAGAAAGCTAATAAAATTATAAAAACTGAAAGTGCTTAATAATAAGCTGAAAAGAAAAATTAAAAAGCTAATTTCTATTAAATAAACGCTATCACTATTTTTAAAATGATGTTTTTGTGTTTTTTCTTTTACAAACCTATTATACTACTGATATTAAGCAACTTTAATGAAGACAAAAATTTTGAAACTTAAAAATAAGCAGAAAATGAGCTTATGAGCTTAACAGTTTGGATATTGGCTTATTTTGATTTTTTAAGCTAAAATAAGTGGCTAAATAAGCTAAACAGTTGGAACCAAAAGTGAAATTAGATACAAATAAGCTAAAGGAACTTAAATAAAGCTAAAAAGCACAGAGAGTCACACTGATAAGCTAAAAATAAGCAAATAAGCACTTTATACTAAACCTATGAAACAAACAGGCCTGCAGCCATTTTGTAGGCTAGAATAAGCTAGGGGCAAAGGCTCCAAAGCTCAAAATAAGCACTGACACAAGAAGCTGGGCTGGTGGGCTTTCCAAAAAGTCCAAGCTCACACACTATGGCTCACTATTAAGCTCTTTACAAGCTTGTGAAAAAGCTTGTAAATCACTGAGTAGTTTAGTGTACACAGAAATGGGACAAAATGAAAGCTACTTTCAGCCCTATTAAATAAGCTAGAAAGTTGAAAATTAAGCTTAGAACTTTAAGTTGGGTAGATGGGCTTTCCAAGAATCCAAAATACACAAGCTATGGCTAACTTATGAGCTCTTGATGAGCTTGTGAAAAAGGTTGTAAAACTGTGCACAGGGCACCTTTTTGAAAAAGTGTTCAAAATAAGCTAAGAAATAAGCAGCTTAACTAGCAAACTAGAAATTATAAAAAATACAATGATAAAGATGAGCAGTTAAATATTAATATCCCAAAAGCTCAAATCTTGAAACTTAGTATTAAATCCTATATAAAATTATCTATTTTATTCAAAAACCATTAAACTGAAATTTTGACTTTTTTAAATTACTCTATCAAGTTGACTTAAGTGAACTTTGAATCAATTTTACTTACTAATTATGATGTTATAAGGTTAATTAAGACTAGATTGATCAATGATAACAACTTATGAACATAAAAACATAATCATGGAACATGAAAATCCAACAGTTAATGAACAAGATATGATCAAAAGCTATTTTGACTTTCTTATCAAATAAGCACTGGTTTTCTTTGTTGCACTGAGTTCTTATGCACTAATGTGATATAAAACAAACAAGAGCAATGACTTTAACAAACTCTAACACAGTTAAACAAGCAAATCCAAACAACCCTTAACTAAACTGATTTGAAGATTTTCAAATGATTTCAAAGATTGAGACCATGCCACTGATTTAAGATCTTATAATATCATATATTAAGACTAAATAAGCATTAAACAACATCAATAACAACATAAAAATCAAGAATGATAATTATGCTCTTATAACTGTCAAAATAAAATTCTTAACAACTACAAATTCTAATTAACAAACAACTTGATTTATTGTTTAATTTCACTTAACTACAACTAGGAAACATAAAGATACAAAGCTTTAAGCTAATTAAAAACTTAAACAGTGAAATGCATAAAATGGAGCAAAAGCTTACAAGATGGATTCCAAGTGAAAAATGAGAACCAAAGCATAAGACCACTCCTAATAGCTTTCCACAAAGCTTCTAACCCAAGGCAATCCAATATTCACCCTGCTCCAGCTTCTTGATGATCCTCTTCATTGATTTTTGATTTTTGACTATTTTTTTTGTATTTTTTTGGTATTTTTGCTTTTTGATGCTAAACAGAGTTTTATGGTTTCTAAAAGCTTAGATAAGCTTTCTAGGAGCTTATATGAACTTACTGAGTCCAAAACAACCACTAATAACAATGTTCAAACATATTGGGATTTTAACAAGTAAATTTTGCATAAACAGAAAAGAGGACTTAGAACTGAAATTGATGTTCACAAAAGCTTTATTATACACTAAGAACTTGAAATACAAAGCTTGAAAGCTTAAACATACACTGGAATTTAAAAATTAACTAAAACGACATAAGCTAATTTAATTTACTCTAGATATCCTTCCATACTGCTCTATTCTTTCTTTATAATGATCTTTTAGGCTTCTTGTCGACCTCTGAATCTTTCCCACTTAATTCTAACCATTGGATCTCCATAATTCATAAAAACCGTCCATGTGGAATTTTGGCGCCAAAATTCCTTTGAGCAGGTTTCTTCAATTAAGAGCTTTTGGATTTTGTGGAGGTGTTAGGGAGTTGGTAAACATGTGGTATGATGAGATGTAAAGGTGGAAAGGTGGAAAGGTGGCTAAAACAACCCTGGTTTTGGTTTGCAGTTGAGGAAGAGGAAGGTGAACAGTGATGCTGGTTTTGGCGCGTTGACTGGTGTTTGACCCGTTTTTAATTATTAACGTTGAGGGTTGGGTTTGCATTTGGGCTCAGCTGGGATTGGGCTTGGATTTGGTTTTGTGTTTTTGGGTTTGAATTAATAAAAGGGTCCGTTTGGTATTAATTAAGCACAAGGACCATTCATGTAATTTCTACAATCTTGAGGGACTGAACCTGTAGCTTTTCCAAACTTATCAAAAGGACCAAACTTGACAATCTTTAATAGTACAAGGGTGTAGTTTGAATAATTTCCATTTTTAAACACCCAGGGACTGATTTTTACACTTTTCAAAGTTGAGGGACCTTTTCTTCCATTTGCCTAAAGATTCATTCAAGGACCATTTTTGACAATTTAGAATATTTCAGGGACCTTGAATGATAAAACTCCATAATTTTGGATTCCAGGGACTAGATTTGACAACTTTTGAAACTTGGGGGACTAAAACTGCCAATTATGCAAACTTGATACGTTTTTCACCTGATTTTGGTATTTTTGCATTTGAAACACATAAAACACTTATTTGTGATATTTTTATCATTTTGATGCATTTCTGAGTGTTTTCAGATATTTTTGCAGTTTAAATGGTACAAAAATGATGAGTATTTGCATACTCATCAATGCTGTTATGAGGTTATTGTTGGTGTGTGGGAGAGAAGTCATATTTTGACTAACCATGAGGGATAGTTGATTGATGAAGTTTTCCATGAGTGTGTTTGAGTCTGGAGGCTTATATGCTGGATCAGGAATGAGCTTGTAATTACCATTTCCTTTGGGTATGACTTGAGAAGCTTTGGTGGTAATTCCAACATTGGCGTAGAAAGCTGTTGAATCATTTGATGAGCTTGTTTCTCCCGGGTTGGTTTTGAACTGTTCAAGAATCCTCTTTTCAAACAAAGCATGTCTCACATTCTGAAGAAGGAAGGCATACAGTTGCTCATAGTTTGTATTCTTCAATCCTTTAGTTAGCTTCACAGAGGTGACAAACTTGTGCCATTCGGGATTCATGTTGTTCACAAATTTTGAGTTAAGCTGAATATTTTGCATGGTCATTGATTCGTGCTAAACCGTCAAGTTTTCTCACGCAAGCTGGCCACTTGTGAATGGCCAACCGTAAGAAACTTAAAACAGTTCAGACACAGAATGCAATGAAGTCCAGGAGAGTATAGTGTTTCCCCAGGTCGTTATGTCCCAACGAGCTGTGCGAGAATAGTCAAACGTGTAGTGATCGAGAGGATTTGAACGGAAAAGAGATATGTTTGATTATAACTAAAAAAAGTACATAAACTACAGGGGCTTAAATGCAAATTAAAGGAAATTAAAAAGATAAACTATATTAAATAAACGCTATCACTATTTTTAAACTGATGTTTTTGATTTTTCTTTTATAAAACTTCAATTAAAAAACTACGTTACGTACAAAAAAAAAATGTGAAACTGAAGCAATATTAACCCTAAAAATATGAAAATGATATTTTTACAAACCTAATGATAAGAGAAAATTTGTAGAAAAAGAAAATTATTTTTATAACTATTTATCTAATTATTATTAATTAAAAACTATTTTTAACTATTTAATAATACCCTAAAATACAAGAAAATATGAAATAAAGCTAGAAAAATAAAATTATGACTTGGAAAAATCTAAAATAACAAAATAGAATTTTCAAAACTATTTTTGTATTTTTCTGATTATTTTTGTATTTTCTATGAATTAAAAACTATTAAAACTAATTAAATTGCTAAAAATTACAAATTAAACTATGAAAAATCTGGAAAAATATTTTTTTAACTTTTTATATTTATCTTAACCTAAGAAAAATGAAAAATTATTTTTTTGAACTTTTTCTGAATTAATTGAATCAAAAGCTAATTAAAAATGCCTAAAAACTGTTTTTAATTAAGAAAAATAGAAAACTGTTATGGAAAAATATGAAAAATTCAGGAAAAGTCTAATTTAATAAGCTAAATCTAAGAAAAATAGAAAAACAGTGGCTTATGTGGAGGAAATTGAAACTGCAGTTGTAAGTGCTTATAAATAAGCACTTTAAATAAGCCAAAGGGTCCAAATGAGCACCAATCCAACACAGAAGCTATAATAAGTAGAAACTACTCAAATGCAACTAATTATAACAAGCTTTAACCTTTGAATTACAAGTTCAACAGATTTGAGTATTTGGCTTTAAGTACCAAAATCAGTTTTAGCCTAGTACTTTGCAACCCAAGAATAAGCCACCTAATAAGCTGGTACTCAAAAAACAGAAGTGGGAATCTCAACTAGACCTGGGTAGCTATGTCTAAACCAAAGATGAGCCTTGGGTGAGCTCTGATGAGCTTGGTACAAGCCTAGCACCAAACCTGTGCACACTCAGTTAATACTGAGTGTGTACAAGGCACTCAAGCCCATGTTAACAAGTTAATATGAAGCTTATATAAAATTCACAAAAATATACTAAAATGGTGATAAGAAAATAGACCAGTTGAACTTTTTAAAACTACAATTTTCACTTGATTTGGCCCAGAGATGAACTCATGAAAATTCACCCTAGTTGGGCTCAAACTGGATATTTCAATATTGACTTTTGAGCAGTTGAGAAAAGTTTGACTAATTTGAACTTTGAAACCAATTTATCCACTGAATGTGATGTTAAGTAATGAAATGAAGCCACTACAAGCTACCTCTATGATTTTGAAACACAAAACAAGCTTTTGAATTTATAAAATTCCAACAGTTAAATACTTAAGACAGATGAACTGTGATTTTGACTTTGAGCTTTGCAGATGCAAATTTTAAGACAGCAATGAGTACATATGAGCTAGACAAGCCTGAAACAACAAGTTTTACCCACTGAACTAACCTAAATCATAGATCCAGCAGTAAATCCAAACACCCTTTTAATTCACTATTTTGAACTTTAAATTAGCTAATCACTGAACTAGTATATATAATTGATTAAACTGAGTTAAACTGTTCTAATGACCACTAATTAAACAAGTTTAAACTAATTTTTGACCATAAATACCAATACAAGCACAATATGAAAACTGCATAAAAAATGAAAATGAGTTAACAAACTTACGAGGGCCCAACTTATGATGGAGCTTATACAGAACCCAACACTACACTATTCTAATCCATTTCAACCCATTCCAAGCTCTGCAACAACCAATTCCAAACTTATACCCATTTTGCTTCCTTAGTTGACTTTCGTTGACTTTTTAGCAACTTTGATTGAAACTGTTTCTAAAGCTTACCAAAAGCTATATTGAGCTTAGATAAGCTTGTTTGAGCTTAAGTGAAGCTTATTGAAGCTTGAACATAAGAGATGGAAATTGAATTTTGCAACAGTGAACCTTAAAACTTGAAATGTTGTTCTCTTAGAATTGATACTTGAATATTGATTATAATGATAAAATACCTTGAATTGAGTACATAGGAACAGAAAACTAAAGCTTTTAAATTAAACTAAGACATTGAAATTGAAAACGACATACATGAATAATAAAAACTAAGTACTGGCTCTCTCTTCCTTCTTCTTCTCTCTTTTATACACCCATTTGTCTTCTCTCACCTCTCTGAATGATTCCCACTCACAATTGGAGCCATTGGATGACTGGAAATGATCTTGGCCATTGAATTGGTTTTGGCGGGAAATAAGTTTTTTGACCTGTGGGCTCTGAACTAGCAAGTAGGGGGGGGTGGCATTAATTGTGGTGGGAAAGGTAGGTGAATATGATGATGAGGGGGAGGGATAAGGCTGAGGTGACTGGAGAGGGTGCAGGCAAGTGGGGAAGAAGAACAGGATAAGGTGGAGGGAAAGGAGTATCGTTTGACTTTGGTTGACCAGGGGTTCAAAAAGGGGTAATGACAGGGGGGTCAAATGGGTAATGGCAGGGGTCAAAAATGGTTTTGACAAGGCTAGGTTATTATTATAAGGACTAGACTTGTAATTTCTGAAAGACCAAGGACCAAAGCTGCCCATTTTCCAAAGTTGTTACAAGGGACCAAAATTGACAAGTTCCAATAGTACAAGGACTAGTTTTGACATTTTCAAATTTCCAAGGACTAAACTTGACATTTTTCAAAGTTTAGGGACTTAAATTGTAATTTTGCAATTTTAAATCTCAAGGACCAATTTTGACAACTTAAGTATCCCTAGGGACTTAAAATGATATTTTTCTTTATTTTGATTTACCAGGGACTGTTTTTGACAATTTTTGAAACTTGGGGGACTAAAACTGCCAATTATGCAAACTTGATACGTTTTTCACCAAATTTTGATATTTTTGCATTTAAAACACATAAAACACTTATCTGTGATATTTTTATCATTTTGATGCATTTCTGAGTGTTTTCAGATGTTTTTGCAGTTTAAATGGTACAAAAATGATGAGTATTTAGACACTCATCAATCCCCCACACTAAGATATTGCTAGTCCCTAGCAATGTTTTGAGAAAAATTAATGGATTTCATCTCTTTACCAAAAGCCATTACTTCTGGAGTAGCCAAATGTTTCAGTTCAAGTAAGAACCTTGGTACACCGATAACCAAATGATTTTGAGCAAATCACCAGCTTTCAACGGATTTGATTTGTCTTTACCAGAAGCAAACCAGAAGCCGTTTGCTTCTGGACTAGCAAACTCTTAGATAAAATATCTTTGGTGAGCTGATTACCAATTATGGTTTTCCACTGCCTTTACCACAAGCCATAAACTTGCGGGGCTAGCCAACTCTTCACTTTTAAAGATATGGTGAGCTGAATACCATACAATTTTGGGCAAATTGCAAGCCGTCAACGGATTTGAGATATCTTTACCAAGAGCCGTTTGCTCCTGGATTAGCCAATCCTTTTGTTTATTAGACAAGGCGGACTGATAACCATAAGTTGAGTAAGTGAAAAACACTTACTCCAAAAAAAAATTTTGGCCAAAAATGGGGGAATTGGGTGGTATAATTACATGATAAAATTCGTGAGAATTCCCCCCACACTAGAATTGAATATTGCCCTCAATATTCAAAGTACCGGCGGTTATGCCGAAACATAGAACGTAAAAGGGAAATACTACGGCCATTTTTTATTTTTATTTTTTTGAAACTTTATATATATACACAACATGTGGGGCAACTCCCCCACACTAGGGTGGTACACACGGGTGAAAACCCATGTTTAGCTACTGTTTTTGATTACCGAGTCGCTAGCTTGACTCGACCCCGAATTCATTTGTTCATGGGGAAAGTAACGTGGAAAACCAATCTCAATCGGACTTTCGTTCACAGTGTTAACAAACATATGAACATCAGAAAGTTCCACCCCGACGAGATACAACCGCGGTATTGTTAATAGTAAAAACTATAAGGGATGATACCGGGGTCAAAGATGGTGTCCTCATTCCCGAAAGAGAAAAGGGAAAGAGCAACCACACCATCTGTGAAGAATGGAATAAAGATGTGCATGAGAATGCAAGTCCATTCCTCATCAGAAAGAAGCAAATCACCATTTTTGACACTTTTAAGCTTAAACTTGAAGCTTATATGGTGATTGTCAATAAGATGTCCGGGAGGGAGGGTGGGAAACGGTTCTTCAATCAACAGATTTTCTAGAAAAAGGATGTCTCCCTCCGAATCAAAGTAAGTATTATCAATTCCTGTTGGAATTGACTCATCACTTAGAAAGGCATCGACTTCATTCCAAAAGTTGTCATCTTCCTCATCAGGAGTGAGAGAAGGGATGGAAGAGTCGGGAATAATAAGACTAGGAAATGATGGATCATTTTTGAGCAATTCTTCAAGGGGAAGAATGTCTCCCATTGTATCACAAACATCATCATCCAATTCAGATGATACTGAAGAGAGTTTGGTTTCATCCACGGAGTTAACAAACTCGATACGATAAACTGATTCCGGAGGTGGGACAAGTGGTGTGCTCTTATAGCTAGCAATTTCCACCACTTCCGATAAAGTCTCCGATTCAAGATCATCATCATCAAGTACACTCTTGACTTTCCTGGTACAACTTTCAAACCATTTGTTTGTACCAGGGTTGATTTTCAAAGCTTTTAACTCAGCACATTTTTGGATACTCCTCTTAACCGTGAAATTTGAGAGTGTTGCATTGAATCTTTCAGATTTTTGATCAATTGTGGCAACACTCTGTTTGGATAGAGGCGTGGAGTTTTGGTTGATATTCAATGTGAGTTCTTTGTTGTCAACCCGTATTGTCAACTCTTCAGCAAACACATCAATCAGAGCACGACTCGTTCTCAAGAAAGCTCTCCCTAAGATGAGGGGAAATCTAGGATCTGCATCAAAGTCTACTACAACAAAGTCAGTAGGAAAGTGAAACTTTCCCACTTTCATCACGACATCCTCGGCTATCCCAAGTGGACGCGTTATGGAACGGTCCGCTAGCTCGAGTGTCATATAAGTGGATGAAAGTTTAGGAAGAGACAGTTTCTTCCATACTGAGAGTGGCATAAGGTTAATGCTAGCGCCATGATCGGCCAAGGCGGAGCATTGAACCATCCCCAAGAAATCACACGGGATTAAAAATCTGCCAGGGTCTTCAAGCTTTTTGGGAAGCTTCTTGAGAAGGACCGCTGAGCATTGCTCATTTAGAGGGGTTTTAGCCATCTCAGATAGCTTATCTTTGTTGTTCAGTAAGCCTTTAAGCGTGGATGCAAATTTAGGCATTAGAACGAGAGCATCAACGAAGCTTATATCAAAGTGTAGCTCATTGAAGATTTGGAAATTTTTTTCCATTTGCTCTTTGTTTTTGTCTTTGAGCTTCTCATCATTCATTCTTGATGGGTAAGGAAGTTGACTAGACTTTTGAGCCGGGACGGAAGTCATTTCGGGCTCAGAATTTGTCTTTGGAACTTCGGGTTCCGGACTTAAAGCTTGGACTACCGAAGGTGGGACGTGTGCGGTACTTCGTGGGCTTGAGAATTGCACCTTGTCCGTTGTATCCTTGGTAACTTGACTCATTGCTCCTGGTGGAGGAGGCATTGGAGTCGAAGGTCCATTGTGCGTCTTACCACTACGAGTGGTGACGGCTTTCAACTCGGCATTGTGATTAGGAATTGTATTGCTTGGGAGTCCTCCAAAAGATGATGAAACTTGGTTCATATTCATGTTCATGAAACTGCTCATCATATTCTTCAACTCATTTGTCTGCCGAGACATTGTGGTATCAATTTCCTTTTTTAGCTCAACCCTCATGTTATTGATCTAAGTTTGCATTGAACGTATGCTTGACTCAGTAATTTTCATGAAGTCATTTGGTGGGGGAGCATGAGAAGGTTGTTGATAACTTTGCTGATTTGGAGCTTGATATGGTTGGTTGAAATTGTTCCGGTTTTGATTGAAATTTTGAGAGTTATTGAAGTTTTGTCCTTGATTCGGAACAAAGCGATTTTGATTGCCATGGTTTTGCACAGGAGGAAAACCAGGTGGTGTCATACCGCTAGGTGCACGGTAGTGAGGATCAGCTTGTGGTCGGTATTGATTGTGGTTTACAGAAGCTACGGGAGCTTGGTAAAAGGAAGCATCGGTTGCTTGACAATCATAATACGCATGTGGACCACTACAAGTTTCACACACCTTGTTTATGGCTTTGATTGGTTCCGGCTTATGAATTTCGCTTTTGATTTCCTTTACATCTTTCATCATACAACGGATGACATCCGTCAGAGCGGCTATCGGAGCAGCTAACTCAGAAGAGTTATTGGATGAAGAAGCAGGAGTGTTTGGAGTATTGACTTTGTTGCGAGAAATAGGAACTTTTGATTTTTGCTCGCAAATCTCAATCACATCTTTAGGCTTACGATTCAAGATATTGCCACCGGCGGCTGCATTCAAAGAATCTTGATCGTTACCGTTCAACCCATTATAAAAGATATTAACTTGTTGAAGCTCCGTGAATTCATGATGGGGGCATTTCCTGAGGAGTTCTTTGAATCTCTCCCATGCCTCTCCAAAGTTTTCATCGAAATTTTGACGAAATCCAGAAATTTCATTTTTAAGATTAGTCGTCTTTGATGGAGGAAAGAAATGATTGACAAACTTTTGAACAAGTTCCTCCCAAGTTTCGATGGATCGAGGGGGTTCTTTTTCCAGCCAAATCCGGGATGTCCCCTCAAGTGAGAATGGAAATAGCATCAACTTGATGACTTTTTGTGGCACATCCTTGAAATTGATAGTTGAAGTCAACTTGTTAAACCAACGGATGTGTGCATACGGGTCTTCTCGGTCAAACCCGTGGAATTGATTTGTAGACACAAGTTGGATCAAATGTGTCTTCAATTCAAAGTGATCAGAATTGATTACTGGTAGAATGATGGCATCTCCATAACCCTCGGTGGGTGCCTGGAGCATTTCCGCCATAGTTCGTTCGTCTGCCATATTGTTGCTTGAAATAGTACGAATCTCGGGTTCGACTATTTGGGCAGCACGTCTACGAGAACGTCTTCTAGGAATTTCTGCTAGATCACGAAAAGGACTCAATGATCTAGAAGAACGAGTGCGCATGCACTAGAGTTAACTCTAAGAGATCTTAGAGTTAAGGAAAGGAATTATGAAGTTGGTGAAAATGGGGTAAGAAGAATCTTTTTGGGTTTTCTGGTTCTGAAAAGTAGATATCACAACAAATCCAATTAAAACAATATCGAGGCAAAACAACAGTGAACTTAAACCAATAATCACAAGATGAATGGCTTCTTTGAAAAAGGTACACCAATCACAAGGACACAAAGGCAAGTTTTAATCTTTGGTTCGGGAACTTATTATGGTCGTACCCCCAGTTAGGTAGTACACTGCCTTGGTTTGCGGTGGTAATCTTTTATGTTGTTATTATTAAACTCAGAAAACGACAAATCTTTTTGTATTTTTATCTTTGATACATATATAGAAACAAAAGAAAAATATTTTTGTGTTTTATACGTTTTAAGCTGTTTTTGGGTTTTTGGATTTTTTATAAGAAAATATATAGATATAGATAGATGGTATGAACAAGGAGTGATTATTCAAATCACTAATCTGCTAAACGTAAGATAATTAGCACAGCTCCCCGGCAGCGGCGCCAAAATTTGATTCGTGCTAAACCGTCAAGTTTTCTCACGCAAGCTGGCCACTTGTGAATGGCCAACCGTAAGAAACTTAAAACAGTTCAGACACAGAATGCAATGAAGTCCAGGAGAGTATAGTGTTTCCCCAGGTCGTTATGTCCCAACGAGCTGTGCGAGAATAGTCAAACGTGTAGTGATCGAGAGGATTTGAACGGAAAAGAGATATGTTTGATTATAACTAAAAAAAGTACATAAACTACAGGGGCTTAAATGCAAATTAAAGGAAATTAAAAAGATAAACTATATTAAATAAACGCTATCACTATTTTTAAACTGATGTTTTTGATTTTTCTTATATAAAACTTCAATTCAAAAACTACGTTACGTACAAAAGAAAATGTGAAACTGAAGCAATATTAACCCTAAAAATATGAAAATGATATTTTTACAAACCTAATGATAAGAGAAAATTTGTAGAAAAAGAAAATTATTTTTATAACTATTTATCTAATTATTATTAATTAAAAACTATTTTTAACTATTTAATAATACCCTAAAATACAAGAAAATATGAAATAAAGCTAGAAAAATAAAATTATGACTTGGAAAAATCTAAAATAACAAAAGAGAATTTTCAAAACTATTTTTGTATTTTTCTGATTATTTTTGTATTTTCTATGAATTAAAAACTATTAAAACTAATTAAATTGCTAAAAATTACAAATTAAACTATGAAAAATCTGGAAAAATATTTTTTTAACTTTTTATATTTATCTTAACCTAAAAAAATGAAAAATTATTTTTTTGAACTTTTTCTGAATTAATTGAATTAAAAGCTAATTAAAAATGCCTAAAAACTGTTTTTAATTAAGAAAAATAGCAAACTGTTATGGAAAAATATGAAAAATTCAGGAAAAGTCTAATTTAATAAGCTGAGTCTAAGAAAAATAGAAAAACAGTGTCTTGTGTGGAGGAAATTGAAACTGCAGTTGTAAGTGCCTATAAATAAGCACTTTGAATAAGCCAAAGGGTCCAAATGAGCACCAATCCAACACAGAAGCTATAATAAGTAGAAACTACTCAAATGCAACTAATTATAACAAGCTTTAACCTCTGAATTACAAGTTCAACAGATTTGAGTATTTGGCTTTAAGTACCAAAATCAGTTTTAGCCTAGTACTTTGCAACCCTAGAATAAGCCACCTAATAAGCTGGTACTCAAAAAACAAAAGTGGGAATCTCAACTAGACCTGGGTAGCTATGTCTAAACCAAAGATGAGCCTTGGGTGAGCTCTGATGAGCTTGGTACAAGCCTAGCACCAAACCTGTGCACACTCAGTTAATACTGAGTGTGTACAGGGCACTCAAGCCCATGTTAACAAGTTAATATGAAGCTTATATAAAATTCAAAAAAATATACTAAAATGGTGATAAGAAAATAGACCAGTTGAACTTTTTAAAACTACAATTTTCACTTGATTTGGCCCAGAGATGAACTCATGAAAATTCACCCTAGTTGGGCTCAAACTGGATATTTCAATATTGACTTTTGAGCAGTTGAGAAAAGTTTGACTAATTTGAACTTTGAAACCAATTTATCCACTGAATGTGATGTTAAGTAATGAAATGAAGCCACTACAAGCTACCTCTATGATTTTGAAACACAAAACAAGCTTTTGAATTTATAAAATTCCAACAGTTAAATACTTAAGACAGATGAACTGTGATTTTGACTTTGAGCTTTGCAGATGCAAATTTTAAGACAGCAATGAGTACATATGAGCTAGACAAGCCTGAAACAACAAGTTTTACCCACTGAACTAACCTAAATCACAGATCCAGCAGTAAATCCAAACACCCTTTTAATTCACTATTTTGAACTTTAAATTAGCTAATCACTGAACTAGTATATATAATTGATTAAACTGAGTTAAACTGTTCTAATGACCACTAATTAAACAAGTTTAAACTATTTTTTTGACCATAAATACCAATACAAGCACAATATGAAAACTGCATAAAAAATGAAAATGAGTTAACAAACTTACAAGGGCCCAACTTATGATGGAGCTTATACAGAACCCAACACTACACTATTCTAATCCATTTCAACCCATTCCAAGCTCTGCAACAACCAATTCCAAACTTATACCCATTTTGCTTCCTTAGTTGACTTTCGTTGACTTTTTAGCAACTTTGATTGAAACTGTTTCTAAAGCTTACCAAAAGCTATATTGAGCTTAGATAAGCTTGTTTGAGCTTAAGTGAAGCTTATTGAAGCTTGAACATAAGAGATGGAAATTGAATTTTGCAACAGTGAACCTTAAAACTTGAAATGTTGTTCTCTTAGAATTGATACTTGAATATTGATTATAATGATAAAATACCTTGAATTGAGTACATAGGAACAGAAAACTAAAGCTTTTAAATTAAACTAAGACATTGAAATTGAAAACGACATACATGAATAATAAAAACTAAGTACTGGCTCTCTCTTCCTTCTTCTTCTCTCTTTTATACACCCATTTGTCTTCTCTCACCTCTCTGAATGATTCCCACTCACAATTGGAGCCATTGGATGACTGGAAATGATCTTGGCCATTGAATTGGTTTTGGCGGGAAATATGTTTTTTGACCTGTGGGCTCTGAACTGGCAAGTAGGGGGTGGCATTAATTGTGGTGGGAAAGGTAGGTGAATATGATGATGAGGGGGAGGGATAAGGCTGAGGTGACTGGAGAGGGTGCAGGCAAGTGGGGAAGAAGAACAGGATAAGGTGGAGGGAAAGGAGTATCGTTTGACTTTGGTTGACCAGGGGTTCAAAAAGGGGTAATGACAGGGGGGTCAAATGGGTAATGGCAGGGGTCAAAAATGGTTTTGACAAGGCTAGGTTATTATTATAAGGACTAGACTTGTAATTTCTGAAAGACCAAGGACCAAAGCTGCCCATTTTCCAAAGTTGTTACAAGGGACCAAAATTGACAAGTTCCAATAGTACAAGGACTAGTTTTGACATTTTCAAATTTCCAAGGACTAAACTTGACATTTTTCAAAGTTTAAGGCCTTAAATTGTAATTTTGCAATTTTAAATCTCAAGGACCAATTTTGAAAACTTAAGAATCCCTAGGGACTTAAAATGATATTTTTCTTTATTTTGATTTACCAGGGACTGTTTTTGACAATTTTTGAAACTTGGGGGACTAAAACTGCCAATTATGCAAACTTGATACGTTTTTCACCAGATTTTGATATTTTTGCATTTAAAACACATAAAACACTTATCTGTGATATTTTTATCATTTTGATGCATTTCTGAGTGTTTTCAGATGTTTTTGCAGTTTAAATGGTACAAAAATGATGAGTATTTAGACACTCATCAATCATCTTGATATTCCTCATGTCATTCACAAGTTTGTGAAACCTCACATAGTATTCATAGACACTCTCATCAGGTTTCATCTTGAAGTGCTCAAATTCATCATACAACTGTGATTCTCTGTCTTCCTTAGTTAACTCAGAACCTGAGAGAAGCATCTTGACATTATCCCAAACTGCCTTAGCTTCAGTGTTGTGATTGATCAGCTTGTAGATATCTTTTGGAAGACCTTGAAGTATAATGTTTGAAGCCCTGATATCAGCATCGAATCTCTTTTTCTCCTTATCACTGAGCTCATTATACATCTTTGGTCTGTCCATTCCATAGATCATTGTTCCATCAGCAGTAGTGTCAATTATGTCTCTTGTAGTCTCTATTTGATAAGGTACTTCATCAATAGACTTGAGAATATTGACTCCATTTTCCTTACCCAAACAGTACATTCGAATACGTTGAGCCCATGAGTCATAATCAGTTCTGTCAAGCATAGGTGGACGAGTATCTGATCCAGCTGCTTGAACATCCTCAGCCACAGAAGAAACAATAGTAGGTACGAAGTTTGACATGATTACATGTTCTACGGGATTTTACTATTCTTTGATTAAACCGGGAAATTGATTCTTTCACGGGATTTTACTAAACCAAAAGAACAACCGTACAAATGTAGCACGAAGAAGTGACAAGTCTCAATAGACAAGTAGCAAAACAATCAATTAGCTTAGATGTCAACTCGCTAAACAGGCAAGTCGCTTATAGAGGCAAGTCGCTTAAAAACTCAAGTCACTTAAAGAAACAACTCGCTTAATAGCCAACTCGCATACAGAGACAACTCGCTTAATAGCCAAGTCGCATACAGAAATAACTCGCTTAACCAAGTCGCTTAAGCTAACTCGCTAGCTGTTCAACTCGCTAAATAGCCAAGTCGCTTTAGTACTCAAGTCGCTTAAAGAGACAACTCGCTTAGAATCCAAGTCACATAAATAGTCAACTCGCTAAATAGCTAAGTCGCATATACCAACTCGCTTCCAATAACAAAGCAACTCGCTTTGAAGAAAACCAACTCCGAGACTCAACTCGCAACGTACCACTTTTAGAAAAACCCACTTTATCAATCAAAAACAACCAAACCACAATGATTTAAGCCTTCTAATTCAAAACCTAAACACATATGATGATCCTAAACACAAAAGTACAAGCAAAATTCAAACTTTAACACTAGAATTTTTCCAAATGATTCAAACTCTCCTAAACACTTAACACCCCAAAAACCTTATGAAATCCACCAAAACAAAGAGCATGAAAGATGAGTGATCAAACCATGGCTCTTGATACCAATTGTAAGATATAGGATTTCACACTAAATCATAATCATATGAGGCGTTAACAAGGTTTAGAGAGAGAAAGTTCTAGAGAGAGAAAGGGAAGAGAGTTGGGAACTATGTGAAACAAAGAAAAATGGTATTGAAGCTCCAACCCTCTACCTTGGGAGGTAGAGGGTATTTATAGTGTCTTACAAATACACACCACCTACGGGATGTGGATCAGGCATACAGTGGGTAAAGACCCGTCCGTCCTCCACGGTGTTACAAAACAAACTACTTACTAACATAACATGACTACGACTACGAGCTTTCTAACGAATACAAATACTTGAGGTGACCGACACTTTAATGACTGAATTTTCTAATTCCCAACAAGGTCACTTCCGGAGTAATGGTCACCTACATATTTAAAACCCATTATCAAATGCTAACATAATAAAATTATTTTCTATACTATATCATAAAGTATAATAATGTATAAGAATCATATATGATTCTTTTCAAAATCACATATGATTCTTTTCAAAAGCACATATGATTCTTCAGAATCATATATGATTCTTATATGATTCTTCAGAATCACATGTGATTCTTCATAGATGCATTTCATCAAAAATAAGGTGTACATCTAAATCATCAACATCTTCATCACGATTTTCAGATCCACAACACGATTTTCAGGTTAAAATCAGTTAATTAAACTTACACAACTACACCATTTATGCATACACAACATGCATGTTCAATTTGATTCTATTAATTGGCTGCGAAAATCATCACCACCATCTTCAACCCCAAACACCACCTTCATCAACCCTAACACCACCTTCATCAGCCCCATCTCCACTATCTCCATCTGGTTCCAACCCGTCGCTGTCAAGAACACTTCGTCAACAGTGCCAACCCGATTGATGGTGATTAATCGGTTATTTGAGAGGTTGGGTGATTAATAAGGCGGTGATGGTGACAATTATGAGAAAGCAGAGGTGCGTATCAAATGAGAAAAAAGATGGTGTCACTTTTTTGCCCCTGTAAATGATAAAAGAAGATGTGATCTCAACCATGGATGGTAAAATACATGGACGGACGAGATTGCAAGTTGGGATATATGGTAAAAAATAGATCTACAAAGAACTTTTGTCATGAGGTCAATTGTTCAAATGCTTTTTTGACCACTAAGGACGCGTTTGGTTTATAAGTGGGTTTGGATTTAGATTTGGATTTGGATTTAGAATTGGTTTAGGAGATATAAATTTGTTTATTTTTATTATTTTAATAATAAAATGTGATATAACAAAAATTATTAAAAAAAAACATATTCATTGAGTGAGAGAGAAAGACTCATAGGCTAAAAAGAAGTGTGTGTGTCAGAGGATTTGTCCAAAACCTGGCACCTCCCTCCACTTTTACTATTTGTGGGCCTACTTCATTCTTTTCATCCTAAACCACCAACTAAACGATGAATATTGCCCCAAATTCAACCGCACAGTGTTCACACCATCCAACCAAACGCACCCTAAAGTCATAACATCTTTGGTTATTGTTTCTATCTATTACTATAATGGTTTCTTAACTAAGCCAAACAATCTTTTGATCATGATTCCTCTATAGCTTCTAAAAACAAAACCCAAAAATTTCTAATTATGCAGAATTAATATTAAGGTTGATTATTAGCTTAAATCGGCAAGTTTATAATATTAGCAAAAACAATGTTGGTTATCCAAAAAAACATTAGAGTTAACTACTTTTTAGGTCTTTGTGGTTTGATGGGTGTTTCACTTTTGGTCCAAATTTTCAAAAAATATTGGTTTCAGTCCAAAAGTGATAGTTTGGTTTCACTTTCAATCCATTTTGATAACGATGTTAATTATGTTAGTTAAGTCCAGTTTTTAAGTGGCAATGTTAGTCCTTTATACTAACAGTTGTTTGCAACGTTAATCTTTTATACTAACGATCGTTTGTAACATTAGTCTTTTATACAAACGATCGTTTTTATACACTTTTATACACGTATTTATACAAGTTGTTATACACGTTTTTACACATGTTTTTATACACGTTTTTACACACGTTTTTATGTCATTTTTATACACGTTTTTACACATGTTTTTATACACGTTTTATACACATTTTTATACATATTTGTATACACGTTTATATACACGTTTTTACACATATTTTTATATACCATTTTATACACGTTTTTACACATATTTTTATACACATTTTTGCACACTTTTTTATATACATTTTACACACGTTTTTATACACGTTTTTACACACGTTATAATATATATTTTTACAAACGTTTTTACACACGTTTTTACGCACATTTTTTTATGAACTTTTATATACGTTTTTACACACGTTTTTATATACGTTTTATGTTAGCCTTAATAGTTTTTATTAGAAGTGATGGTCATTCACGATTAGGAACTTTGTAACGTGTGTTAGATATCGTGATAGAATAGTCATCGGGCTCGTGGATTGGGCTAAGCTAATTGATTAAACTTTAAGGTATGCTAGCCGTTTATAAGCTTAAGCATCCCAAGCCCAATCCAAGTCCACGAAAGCCCAAGCTAAAGCCTTTAGGGTTTTATGCCTCTTGTACTATAAATACCCCTCAAATGGTCATTTGAGGGGTGTGCTTGAAAGTGTGTATGTGTGTGTTCTTCATTTGCAATAAACATCATCTTTATTGTGTTTATCTTTCTATCACAACATACACGGTTTTGTATAAACATCAAGTCACCATCTCTCTTCATCTTTCCTTCTTCATATTCTTGTACGCATATGGTTTGTGTTTGTGTTTCACGTTTTATACGCGTAAGGTGTTGTACGTGTGTTGGGTTCGCTTGTTAAAGTGATAAGGTTGATATTCGTAGTGGTCCTACAATTGGTATCAATCGCCTAACAATGGTTTAGGAGTGTTTGTGTTTGTTTTGAAGGGTTACGCGTAAAGGCTCTCGTTATCCATATTTGACACGCATAAAACTTTAATTTTTGCACTTAAAAATTCAAGATTCTTGTGGTTTAAGGTTTATTTGGTGCTAAAGTTTCAGTTTTTTGCAAAAAGTTCGAAGCTTTACGTGTTTTTCTTCATTTTTGAACTCGTGTTTGGTTTATTGGTCATTTATACTCGTAACTTTTCTAAGCACTTTGGGTGAAAAAGGTCAACATTTTTGGGTTATTCGAGTGTTTTTAAGGCTATCTGTGCAAGTGAAATCATTTGAATCGTTGGAAATTTCTTACGTGTAGAAGTCAAATAGTCAAAACCCTAGTTTTCTACGCTTAACTTTTTGGTGAAGAATCTTCGTGCTATAACGGTTACTCAGTGCTTCCCTCACTTGGATAAATGTGTGGAACACTTCGACTTGTGGATATCCCTTACGCTGTGACATTGTAAAGGATTTTTGGTTCTTAACCATAGTTTACGCATAAGCTAAAAGCTTATGAGTAACTCTACGCATAACTTCACAATTACGCGTAAGGTTTACGAGTAACTTTTTGTCTACGCATAAGCTTAAGGTTACGCGTAAGATACTGTTTACGCATAAGGATTCCTACGCCTAAGCTGACTACGCATAAGGACCTACGCCTAAGATCCTACGCCTAAGATCCTACGCATAAGATCCTACGCATAAGATCTCTACGCCTAAGCACCAACTCTACTCGTAACTTCTTCTCTCTACGTCTACGCCTAAGCTCTTCAAAAAAAAAAAAAAAAAAAAGTTTTTTGGCGGGAAAACTTGAGTAAAATTTAAATTTTTGAGGAGACTAAACGTTCAATTTTTACGCGAAATTCAAATTTTGGTATAACTTGGAAAATTTTGGTCAAAAATTCAAATTTTGACCCAAATTCAAATTTTTCGGGTCAAATTTGGCGTCAAAATTGTCATAACTCAAAATTTTCATACGACCTTAGAATTGATTTTTATAGTGAATTTCAAATTTTGGGCGAAATTTTTTTAAGAACCAAGGTTACGAGTACGACTTTCAGAAAACCTCAAACGACAATATCTTCTCCAACACAACTCCTTTATCGTTGAATCGATCCTACATCAACTTTATCATATCATAACTTCATCAATGGCAACTCAACAAGATATTCATGCAGCCGGTGCCGAAAACCGTCCTCCTATGTTGGCAAAAGGTGGTTATCTTCAATGGACAAGTCGAATGCTCCGCTACATCAAGACCAAACCTAATGGGAAACTCATGATTAAATCCATTCAGGATGGACCCTTCCAGCCTCGACAAGTTCATGTACCTGGAAATGCAGATGCAACACCTCCCGTCCCACCATCTTCTCGTCTTCAATACGAATCTGAATACACTGCAGAGGATCAGAAACAAGTCGAAGCAGATGACATGGCAATTCATATTATCCAACTGGGTTTACCAATAGACATCTTTGCTGCGGTAGACAGTTGTGAAACTGCTTTCGATATGTGGGAACGTGTTAGACGGCTTTGTCATGGAACAGAAATTGGTCAACAAGACATGGAGAACAAGCTGCTAACTGAATGGGAGAAGTTTACATCTACACCGGGAGAATCCATTGAATCCTACTATGGAAGGTTTTGCACTTTGATGAATGAGCTAATCAAAAACAAGTTAGCACCCAAAACTATCGTTCAAAACATCAAGTTCCTGAACAATCTTCCAGAAGAATGGGGACGATATGTCACTATTGTCAACCAAACAAAAGACTTACATCAGGTGAACTTTGATCATCTAAACGATTTTCTGAAACAAAACCAAGATGAAGTGAATGAAGTCAGGAAAGAAAGATTGGCAAAGATTCATGATCCATTGGCACTCATTGCTAAGACTCTATCATCTTCCACCAACAACAACTTGCAGCAATACATTCAACAACCACAAGCTGACCATCAAGTCATTCAACAACATCAGTATCCACAATACCAGGAACAAGGAATCACTGATCCTGAAACTGAACAAGAAGACGCTTTGCAACAGGTTTATTCTTTATTGGGAAAAGCATTAAAAAGTCGCTATTCCACACCAACTAACAACAACCAAAGGATTTCATCAAACACTCGCAACAGGAAAGTAGCACAGCCGGGTGTGAATATGGGTAATCAAGGACAAATGGTTGGAGTTATTGGGAATCATCAAGGATATGCTATTGGATTTCGTATGGGTAATCAGCTGGTTCCGTATAAGGGTAATCAGTTGGGTCAGAATGTTGGAAATCAGATGGGACAGAATGTTGGGAATAGAGCAGTGGGTAATCAGAATGGGAATGTTGCAGCTCCAGTAGTTGGGAATTATGGAAATGTGAATCAGGGTAATCAGGTTAAGTGTTATAACTGTCAAGGAATGGGTCACATGGCACGAAACTGTCCCACTAAGCCGCACAAGAAGAATGCTGAGTTTCTTCGGAAAGCTATGCTGTTAGCACATAAGCAAGAAGCAGGGATGCAGTTAAGTGCTGAGGAAAATGATTTCTTCGCTATTGTGGATGATTTGGAAGACCTCGAGGAACTCAATGCAAACTGCATCTTCATGGCAAATCTTCAGGAGACTAAGTACGACACTGACTCTGACGCACTTCCTGTCTATGACGCCAACGCAGTATCTGAGGTACCAATCATTGATCCATGCTATAACAATGTCATATTTGATGTGTTTACTCATGACGAACAGAATTCTGTAACGCCAACACCTACTTATGATACATACCTGGACAATCCGAGTTGTAGCAATACTAACTCTGAAACTCCAGATGTGGATCCTAGTGGAGGCTGTGTGGCACAAAATACTGAGACTGATGAGGAAACACGTGCTTATTTTGAATCATTAATCAATAACTGTGGCATTGAAATTGAGAAAGTTAGTAAGGTCAATCGCGAGGTTAAGGCCGCGAATAAGAAATTGACCGCTGAGCTTGAGAGTTACAAAGAGAACGCCAGAGCCTATGAATTTCATACAAACAAATTATCAGAATTAGAAATTGGTTATCGAGATTCTGTTTTAAGAGAACAACAATTGCAACTCAAGTATGACACACTTGATGTGAATTTGAACTTGAAAATAAAATCTTTAAACAAGGAAATTTCTGATCTAAATGACCAACTTTCTAAACAAAAAGCACTGTTTTCTGGTCTTGAAAAAGAGAAGAAACAATTGATTGCTGATTTTTCAAAACGAGAAGATTCTCTTCTTGATGAGATTCTGGATAAAAATGAAACAATCAAAAAATTGGATAATTTACTTCTTACAACGGGTCATTCCGCTAAGACAAACAAGATGCTTTCTAATCAAGTAAATCTGATTTTTCATACTACTCATAAAATGGCTCTTGGTAACTCACCTCCTGGTTTCCTCAAGAAAGCTCAGAAACAACGGAATGTGTTGAATAATGAAAAACCATTGCATGAACCCATAATTGTGCATGATTCGCTTGAAACGTTGGAACTATCTGAGGAGAGTAGATCAAAAATGAAACAAACACATCCGGAAATCAAACCTATTGATTATAATAAATGGAACCAAATTAATGGTATTTCGTTTGTTTCTCAATCAACGTTTTCCACCACACCAAGTGTTTCAAACAAAGTGTCAACACCAGTTTCAAATTCAGTTTCAAAACCAGTTGTTGTCTCAAAATCTCTTTCGAACATTGAACAAATGTCTTCAAACAATCCTTTTAACACAAGTGATGCGCAAAGTATTTTGGAAAATGTGAAAACGAGAATTGCAGATCTTCAAGAGACTGTTAAAACTAAAACCAATATTACAACAAACATCTGGTTTAATAGTTTTGATATTGAACACAAAAAGTTTTTTGAACTCAAATTGCCCCTCAGCTGAATAACATCAACTCAAGGGTAATTCATTTTGAACAAGCATTTTTGAAAGAAACAGCTGACTTTGTCAAGGACCATAAATCCCTGGTAAAGCAAGCTAATGAAAGTATTGAACACATCAAAGTTTTGGAAAATTTAAATGATTCTCTCTTCGAAGATGTTCTGACCACTGATATTATGTCCATTATTTTGCAAACATATTCTGTTGAAGATCATGAAAGACTCCAGTCTGAGACCTCCGAAATTGTTTCAAAATATGAAAATGCTCTTGCTAAACTTGAAAAAGAAAATGTGTCATATTTTAAACAACTTGATCGAAAAAATGAGGAATGCAAGTATGAAAAACTATCGTATGAGCGTGCCTACAATGACATGAAATCGAAAAATGATCTTTTGAGGGCTCAGCTGGAAAGTCAAAAAGGAAAGGCAGTGGCGACTGTGATCTCAAAACCATTGACTGAGGAGAAAGCAAATGTTACCAAACCGGTTTCTAAACCAAAAATGTCTGTTTCTATGCCTCCTCCAAAAGTCAACGAGAAAAATGTTTCATCAAAACCAGTCACTCCACCTGCCTTGCCTAAACATAATGTTGATAAAGGGAAAGCGGTTATCGAGAATCCAAAAGTTTTAGCACCTGGCCTTTTTAAGATGAGTACCACTAATGCGTCTGCCTCCACATCTAAAGAGACTAGGAAAGCTTAAACCACCTCCCTTCTTAAAAATGTGAATCCTAATGCGTGTGCCTTACCTTCTACAGGACTAGAAAGCACCTCTAGGAGCAGCAGACTAAAGCCTAAGAGCAATACAAGGAACAATAGAGTCTCGACTGCCTCTAGGAGTAGTAGCTTGAATAATGAGAAGAAAGTAGAAGAACACCCTAGGAATTTACAGCTTTTGAATAAGAAAGACATTTCATCTGAATGTACTGAACCTATGAAACTTGCTAAGTCTAATGCATGTGTTGAATCTCTTTGTTTAACTTGCAAGAAATCATTAATTACTGTTCAAGATGATTGTGTTTCTAAGAATGTAAATGATAAGCCTGTTAAGAAGAACGTCCCAAAAAGTACTTACGCTAAACGAGTAGGAAGACTAGTTGCAAAACTTAGGCTTTACACCACTGACAGGAACCAACGTGTATACTTTAGGGATGATATTTGGAAACCCACAGGTAGAAATTTCACACTCCAGAATGGTACAATGAGTAATAAACCAGAATTCCCTGTAGAAAACCTCTCTGAGTGTGATAAGGACTTTACCTCTAACCCAAAGGAACCAAAATCCAAACGGTTTCCACAATATTCTTTTTCTGTTACTGGCAGGTTATCGAAATTTGTCTTTGGATCGTCGACTCGGGTTGCTCCAAGCACATGACCGGGAATCTGAAGCTGCTGATCAATTTCGTCTGGAAATTCATGGGAACCGTACGTTTCGGAAATGATCATGTAGCAGCTATCATGGGTTATGGAGATCTACCTTTTGGAAATATTTTGATCACTCGGGTTTACTATGTCGAAGGGTTGGGACACAATTATTTTTCAGTCGGGCAGTTCTGTGATGCAGATTTAGAGGTTGCTTTTAGGAAAAATGCTTGCTTCGTTAGAAACTTGGATGGCACTAATCTCTTAACTGGGAATCGTGATACAAACTTGTATGCTATAGACATCAACAAAATGGCCTCTTCATCACCAATATGCCTTATGACACGAGCATCTGGAACACAGTCCTGGTTGTGGCACAGAAGGTTATCTCATCTCAATTTCGACACCATCAACAAAATTGCCAAAGACAACATCGTCAATGGACTTCCAAAGTTCAAATACACCAAGGATCATTTATGTCCATCATGCGAACAAGGAAAAAGCAAAAGAGCAACATATAAACCCAAAACCGTACCTAGTTCAGAAGCAAAGTTGCATATGTTGCACATGGACTTATGTGGCCCAATGAGAGTTGAAAGCATTAATGGGAAAAAGTATATTCTTGTTATCGTCGATGATTATTCGAGATATACATGGGTTAAGTTTCTGAGATCAAAAGACGAAGCACCAGGCATCATCATCACCTTTCTGAAACGTATTCAAGTACTTCTTCAAACTCTAGTCAGGGTTGTAAGAACAGACAACGACACAGAATTTACTAATCAGGAGTTAAGAGCTTATTTTGAAGATGTTGGAATTACTCAACAGACATCAGCTGTTAGAACTCCACAGCAGAATGGGGTAGTTGAAAGAAGAAATCGAACTCTTGTGGAAGCTGCTCGCACAATGCTAATTTATTCTAGTGCACCGTTATTTCTCTGGGCTGATGCTGTTGCCACTGCTTGTTTCACTCAGAACCGATCCCTTATCCATCCAAGATTCAATAAAACCCCATATGAGCTAGTGAACAACAGAAAACCAGATATCTCTTACTTTCACGTGTTTGGCGCTTTGTGCTATCCTACGAATGATAGAGAAGATCTTGGAAAATTGAAAGCTAAAGGTGATATTGGAATCTTCATTGGATATTCAGATAACTCGAGGGCATTCAGGGTGTATAACAGAAGAATCAGGAGGATCATGGAAACGATGAATGTGACATTTGATGAACTGTCACAAATGGCTTCTGAGATACTCGCTCTAGAACCCGAACTAAACCGACAGACTTCTGAACACATCAGTTCAGGACTCGTACCTCAAAGAGCTCAATCAACTTCATTTGATAATCCTAAAGAACAAGAATGGGAAAATTTCTTCGAGTTAATGTTCGATGAGTACTATGGTGGAACTTCGACAAATGCATCAAACCATCATTCCGCTGCACCCACTCAAAATCATCCTCCACCACCAACAGAAGATGCATCTACAACGGTCGAAACCAATGCACCAACTCCATCAACATCATCTACATCTACTCAAGTTCTTGCACCCGTTCTACCAACAGTTGATGAGCAAAACCAAAACCAAAACGATGCAACGTTAGATGAAGACTTATTTGAAAACCCGTTTGCTACGGAATCAGCTGAATCATCTTCATGCTTACGAGAACCATCTAACTCGCATACATATAACCAACGGTATCCTTCTACTCTGAAGTGGACAAAAGACCACCCGATTGAACAAGTTATTGGTGAACCTTCAAGGCCAATTCAGACGAGACGCCAACTTGCCACCGATTGCGACTTGTGCATTTACCTTTGCTCAATTAGCAATATTGAACCGAAGAACATTCGCGAGGCAATGGCAGATCCCGCATGGATAGAAGCAATGCAGGAGGAACTTATTCAATACCGTCTACATGACTCTTGGGAAATGGTTCCAAGACTCATTGACGTTCGCGTCATTGATCTTAAATGGTTATGGAAGAACAAACGGGATGAAGAAATGACTGTTATTCACAACAAAGCTCGTCTTGTGGCCAAAGGATATAGACAAGAGGAAGGGATAGACTTTGAAGAATCATTCACGCCGGTAGCTAGACTAGAAGCAGTCAGGATATTCTTGGCCTATGCCGCTCACAAAAACATCACGGTTTATCAGATGGACATTAAGACCGCGTTCTTGAATGGAACTCTGAAAGAAGAAGTGTACGTGAGTCAGCCAGAAGGTTTCATAGACATGGAACATCCAGAATACGTCTACAAACTCAAAAAGGCAATCTATGGATTGAAACAAGCTCCGAGAGCGTGGTATGACGAACTGTCCTCTTTCCTTATCCAAAACAATTTCACCAAAGGAACAGTTGATCCTACCTTGTTTACTCAAAAATGCAAAAACGATATTTTGATTGTTCAGATTTATGTGGACGACATCATCTTTGGGTCCACTAATCCGAATCTTTCAAAACATTTTGAAAATCTCATGAAAAGCAAATTTGAAATGTCCATGATGGGGGAACTAAAATTCTTTCTTGGTTTACAAATACATCAGTCCCCTCGTGGAATTTTTATAAATCAAGCTAAATACACAACTGAGATTTTGAAAAATCATGGTATGGATAATCGTGACTCGGTCGGAACACCAATGGTAACTTCACCAAAAATTGGAGCCGATTTGTTTGGGAAACCTATTGATCCGAAGAAATATCAGAGCATGATTGGTTCTCTCATGTATCTTACTGCTAGTCGACCCGATATTCATTTTGTTGTTTGCTTATTAGCACGGTTTCAGGCAAAGCCTACCGAACTGCACCTCAAAGAGGTTAAAAGGATCTTTCGGTACCTGAAGACATCCATTCACATTGGTCTTTGGTATCCGAAGGAATCCGGATTTGATCTAATTGCTTTTTCAGATGCAGACCACGCAGGTGATCAAGTTACAGCAAAAAGTACATCAGGAGGAGCACAATTTTTGGGTTAAAAGCTAGTAAGCTGGTCTTCAAAGAAACAAGATTGCACTGCACTTTCAACCGCTGAAGCTGAGTATGTGTCTCTATCTGCGTGTTGTGCTCAAGTTCTATGGATGAGAACACAACTCACAGATTATGGCTTTACTTTCGATAAAATACCTATGTATTGTGACTCGAAAAGTGCCATAGCCATATCATGCAATCCTGTTCATCACTCAAAGACTAAGCATATCAGAGTCCGCTATCACTTCATCAAAGAGTACGTCGAATATGGTACTGTTGAATTATTCTTCGTGAACACAGATTACCAACTCGCCGATCTATTTACTAAAGCCCTTCCAAAAGAAAGGTTTAACGATTTAGTTCGACGAATTGGAATGCGAAGCCTAACCCCTGAGGAGTTAGAACGTCTTCTCGAATCTTCTTGAAAATGATTTTCCAAAAAGCTTCGCTGTAAATATTTTTGAAAAACAAAATACAAAATTTGAAAAACCAACAAAAGCAAAATATAAAAATATAAAACTTTCAAAAATCCAAAAACAATATAAAACCAAAAATCCAAAAATATTATTCTCACGACATGTCTCTCGTATAATCGATATTCTGTACGTTTCTAGAAATGTCATTCAACAATGATACATGTATGTACAGATGCTTGAGCGAGAGTTCTTTAATATGTTTTCTAAAACATGTCGTTCCTCAAAATTTCTTAAATAATGGCTTTCGTATACTTCAGTACGAAACCCGGACCAAAATGATGACTTTTGATTATTTTTTCAAATCAAAACTCGTGCTTTAATCGAAAAATAAAGTGTACCCTTCAGTGCACTACATTTAAAAATGGTGAGAAATCATCATCATCTTGAGCACCTTTTCAAGATTGTTCAAAAAGATTTTCAAAATCTTTCAAAATATTTTGTGCTCAAGATAACTCCCTCTAAAACCCTTTAATTGATTATGCTTTATTAAAGGGGGAGTATAAAACAAAAATGTTCCAAATTCATGCTTAAATCAAATCCGTTTGTCTCCCCAAACGATTCTAAAAATGTTTTAATCCATTGATAACAAAAATATCACGTATATGCTATTTTTGAGGGGGAGGAGACGTGATTAAAATGTGATCAAAAAAGTTTAATGATCGGTGTTTGAATCTCATAATGAGCTCGACTCATACGGAACCAATGAATTGACGGGAATCAATGTTAGTAAATGTACCATCTCGAGAAACTTGTGATAGATATGCACCTTCATGGGTCTAACCTCCTTTTCAAGGAGTGTTTACAACTTCAAGTTAGTTATTAGAGCTAGTTGTCACCTAAAAACTGACAATGGAACTCTTTAACTAAGCAACGTAACCGTGTCTCGTGGGGAATTGTCTATCATGAGCCGATCAATTCAAAATGTGCGAACTCTACCCTCTATGTGCAGATTTTTGTTAAAACTTATGAGCACATGTGAAGGGGGAGTGTTTCTGAAAATATAAAACTCTTGGAGTGTCCCAAACATGTTTTCAATTATATACACTCTGAGAGATTTTCAAGAAAAATGGTTTTATGGCAACAATAGGACAGTCATGGAGTTATAAGGTGACTAAGGATAGGAATTTCAGTCCTATGATCCGCCAGAGCCGGAGGAATCTACCCAAGGACATCACAAATAGTTTAGATCTAGAAGTCCTTAGGTATGATTGAAAAAAGGAGTAATGTGAGAAAGGAGAAAGAAGGGGTTGAAGAATTAAAAAGAAATGTAATGAAAAAGGGTGAAAAGAAATAGCCCTCCATATTCAACCTTAGGGCAGAAACCGGGTTCAAATCATCTGCTACTAGTTGTCACTAGATGACACTGGTATTGAAGACAAAGATGTCATAGACCCAGTGACGCACTGCACTAAACCTTCTAGCCACTCAATTCCTCTTAAAAGGATTTGTTTCATTCTCACTGGGAACCCTACATAATCTATCGACTTTTTCTTAGAGATTGTTGATATTGAAGAAGGAGACCCTCTCCCTAGTATCCGCTTAGAAAATCAAAAATGCACTATTGAGTCTAGAGCCACGAGATTCATCAAAAGATCTCATAGGAACACATGACATGACATCGCTTGTTGTTCATCAATAAGGACACAAGTGATATAATCTAGAGTCCTACGCAGATCTTAGCAATTTGCCAGAACATTTATGAGAAGTTTCACTTCTGTGATCTTCAATGATTGAATGGAAACTCCTGCCAGGGTCAACATCAAGTAGCCCTGACAGCAGGTCACTTTGGTAATTCTTATGGATTATGCTTAGTGTGTCTCAAACGGTCTACAGTCGTGAAGTGATGCTTCGGTATACTTCAGCGACTCATCTGAACTGTAGATGTACTTCGGTATATCGCGTTATCTCACTTGTGGGACTCCAGTTCAGGATCGGCCTTTCTAAGAATTAGAGACGTGTTTTCACACTATGCTGTTAACACCCTCGAAATTCAAACTTGTAAGTGCCGGAATCCGCTTATTACTAACTGTTTTTATGTTTTCTACTTATGGAAGCTTAGGAGCAGATGGATCGTGCAGATTATTCACATGCTCATACCAACATCACATGAAAGTTCTCATCAAAATCAATGGCAACACAAAGTCAAAGATGATTCTTCGTCAATGTCAAAGAATCTACAAAGTTTAAAGACTCGAGAACTACATCATTGGTAACCAAAAGACAAATAGAAGTGTGAGCATGGTGGAGAAAGACGTGGAGACACCAAACCAACGAAGTTGACAACGGCAGACAACCACATTAATCGATCACAAAGCATGAATCAAGACTATTCTATATCTACACGCAAAGTTCAAGCTCAAGAAAAGTAGAGACCTAATCAAGTGGAGCATCGTTTGAATGACCACCCCTTAGGGGGAGATTGTTAGCCTTAATAGTTTTTATTAGAAGTGATGGTCATTCACGATTAGGAACTTTGTAACGTGTGTTAGATATCGTGATAGAATAGTCATCGGGCTCGTGGATTGGGCTAAGCTAATTGATTAAACTTTAAGGTATGCTAGCCGTTTATAATCTTAAGCATCCCAAGCCCAATCCAAGTCCACGAAAGCCCAAGCTAAAGCCTTTAGGGTTTTATGCCTCTTGTACTATAAATACCCCTCAAATGGTCATTTGAGGGGTGTGCTTGAAAGTGTGTATGTGTGTGTTCTTCATTTGCAATAAACATCGTCTTTATTGTGTTTATCTTTCTATCACAACATACACGGTTTTGTATAAACATCAAGTCACCATCTCTCTCCATCTTTCCTTCTTCATATTCTTGTACGCATATGGTTTGTGTTTGTGTTTCACGTTTTATACGCGTAAGGTGTTGTACGTGTGTTGGGTTCGCTTGTTAAAGTGATAAGGTTGATATTCGTAGAGGTCCTACATTTTTATACACGCTTTTACACACGTTTTTATACACGTTTTTACACGCGTGTTTATATAAGTTTCTACACACGTTTTATATACTTTTTAAAACACATTTTTATACACGTTTTATACACATTTTTATATACGTTTTAACACACTTTTATACATGTTTTTGCACACGTTTTTATATACGTTTACACACATTTTTATACAAGTTTTCATACACATTTTTATACACATTGTTATATACGTATTTACACATGCTTTTATACATTTTTTTACACACGTTTTTATTTTCATGTTATATTTTTTTACACATGTTTTTAAACGTATATAAAAACGTGTGTAAAAACATGTGCAAAACGTGTATAAAAATGAGTGTAAAAATGTATATAAAAATGTGTATAAAAATATGTATAAAAACATGTGTAAAAACGTGTGTAAAAATATATATAAAAACGTGTGTAAAAACTATATAAAAATGTATATAAAAACGTGTGTAAAATCGTATATAAAAACGTGTGTAAAACGTGTATAAAACCGTGTGCAAAAATGTATATAAAAACGTGTGTAAAAACGTATATAAAAATGTGTGTAAAAACGTGTTTATAAACGTGTATAAAAACGTATATAAAAACATGTGTAAAAATGCGTGTAAAAGCATATATAAAAACATGTGTAAAAAATGTTAACCGTGAAATGATATATAGTTAACAACTCAACAACAATGCCTTCTTTTCAAAAGACACGTTTTCTAAATGTCAGTCTTCGCACTTTGAATTAGTCACAAAAGACACGTTTTCTAAATGTTAGTCTTCACACTTTGAATTAGTAATGACTAAGACTAATCTTATACACCATTCGTCCCAAATTATAAGTCTATTTTGACTTTTTCAAAGTCATTTTATTTCAACTTTGACTTTAATTATTTTTTTAGAGTTATATAATACTTGATGTAAAATATATAAATGGATATATGATTTAAATGCACTTTTATTGGTATTTTTTTTCATCAAGTATTATATAACATGAAAATAAATAATTGATGTCAAAGTCGGAAGAAAAAGACTTTAAAAAATCAAAAATGAACTTATAATTTGGGACGGAGGGAGTATAATGTTTTAAGTTAACTACTTTTTTGGTCCTTGTGGTCTACTGGGTATTCCATTTTTGGTCTAAATTTTCAAAAAGTTTTAGTTTTAGTTCAAAAGTGATAGTTTCATTCTACTTTCAGTCCATTTTAATAACGACGTTATATCTGTTAGTTAAGTCCAGTTTTCAAGTGGCAAAGTTACTCCTTTATACTAACATTCATTTGCAACATTAGTCCTTTATACCAACAATCGTTTGCAACATTAGTCCTTTATACCAAAGAGCGTTTTTATATATGCTTTTATACACATATTTACAGAGTTGTTGTACACGTTTTTACACAGGTTTTTATACATGTTTTTACAAACGTTTTTATACGCATTTTTACACACATTTTTATACACATTTTAAGCACACTTTTATACACGTTTTATATACATTTTTATATACGTTTTTATACACGTTCTAACACATTTTTATACACGTTTTTATACACATTCTTATACACGTTTTTACACACGTTTTCAAATACGTTTTTACATACATTTTTAAATACGTTTTTACACACGTTTTTACACATATTTTTATATACGTTTTTACACACGTTTTTACATACGTTTTTAGATAAGTTTTTATACATGTTTTTACACATATTTTTATACACGTTTTTACAGACGTTTTTATATACGTTCTTACACACGTTTTTACACACGTTTTTATATATGTTTTAAGATTTTTCAAATGTGGTTGGGCTTGCTGCGTCCTCTTGAAGATTTTGCAACAACTTCCCAGAACGTCGCTTCTGAGGAACTGTTGGGAGTAACTGAGGCCCCATTTTGAAATCACGTGGCGTGTGATCGCAATTGAATCACAGTGTATTTGCCATCGTACCCGGTCAAAATCATGTGTCCAAAAACTTGCCGAAACCGGTGTCATCTTGATCGGAATGGCACGACGGTGAAAATATATGGTGTAATTTCCGGTAAGAGTGAAGGTGTGTGTGTGAAGAGATATTAACGAATATGTAAAGTTGAAAGCATAGGAAGCTATTAAATAAACTGCTAAATTTTTGCGAGAAATAAGTGCGCCGGTGATCTAGAAGGCTAAAATCACTTTGAAACACCACTCAAAACCTTGTTAAACTCTAGATTTGTATAATCAATGTGGGGGAGCCTATCGTGTGTAGGTTATTTGCAAGTACTTGTTGGTCGCTGCTGTGAATTGTTTCTCAAAATATAAGTCCATTTTGTTAATACTACCCCCGTCTCAAAATATTCGTCTATTTTGAAATTTTGAAGTGTTTTTTCTTCAATTGTTGATCTTAGATATTTTTGTTTGTATTACATAATACTTGATGAAAATTATACAAATGAAAATATATTTAAACACGATCTATTCATATATTTTGCATCAAGTATTATACTCCATAATACAAACAAAAATATTTAAAGGTCAAAGTTCTAGAAAAAAGACTTCAAAAAGTCAATATAGACTTATATTTTGGGACGGAGGAAAAACACCGCGGAGTGAAAACCGGTGGCATGGCCTCCGCGGGTGGGGATTTTTCTCTTGTCTTGGTTATGTAATTGACAAAAGTTTTTTCATTCTTTTTGTAAACCTCGCAGTTAAAGCATCAGAATGAATCTAGAATGTGTAGCTTTGTTTTCTTGTATTTATTCTCTTTGGCTTCTAATACTTTTCTATTAGCTATTTAATATAATTCTCCCGTTAAAAAAAATAAAAAATAAAAATAAAAATAAAAAACTGGTGAATTCTAAGGGCATGTTTGTTAAAATATTTTAAGTCATCTTAAGTAACAAGGTGTGGGATCATTTGCAAAGTGACAAAAGTTTAAAAAGTCTAAAAAGAAATCTCATCCGTTAGATCATAATACAAGATTTGATCAAATTAAATAGGGATATATACACAGAGGGGCATACTTGTCATTCCACTTCTTTATTTCTCATCTCTTCTCCCTTATTTATAATTCATCAGATCCCCAATCACGAATCACGATTAAACCACCATTGCCTAGTCACAAGCACCATCAAAATCACAACCACCTCAAATAATATCCGATCCGATTAAACCATCATCCGATCAGTTACATCAGGTTATCTAATCTCATATCATTTCATCACCAATGAATCACCACTTTGATTCGACGGTTCATACCCGGATTCTTCTAACAAACCGAAACTACATCGAAAGCAATGGCACCAAAGGCAAAGATTCGTACAGATCCAAATGGAATCTTCTCCGGAATGGTCGTATTCCTCGTTGACAATGGAGTCCAATCACGTCGTTTATTGGTTTTACTCTTCTACTATATGTTACCCCTTTTCTAAATATGTATTATGAAAAAAAGCTTATTTGGATTTTAATGTGGTAAATTAGATATGGAAGCAAAAGCTACTATTACAACGATTCAAATATTTATTAAAGGGGTACCTGCTCTTATTATGTAACATTTCTTGTATTTTCTTTAGATGTAACTTTAAACACCAGCAAATAGTTATTAAAGCACCCTCAAAAGGTTGTGATTGTATTTTGTAATGTGTATAAGAATGTGGAGAGCGATGAAACGGTGATTGGTATTTGGGTTGGTTTGTTAATTAAACATTAGTAAGTGATAATATTATTGAAGTATCGTTCATCAGTTATTTTTTATAATGTTCATCAGTTTAAGTTAGTATTGTTCATCAATTCATCAATTTTTTAATAAAAACATAATGTTTATCTGTTCATCAGTCATTTTGATATTGTTCATCATTTATATTTGATAACGTTCATCAGTTATTTTTCATAATGTTCAGCAGTTTTCGAAAAAATAACGTTCATCAATTATTTTTGATATTGTTCATCAGTTAGTATTGATCATCAATAAAAAAAAGTTATTCATCAGTTATCTTGTTCATCGGTTTTTTTAAACAAACAGTGTTGTTCATCAGTTTCCGAATAAAAAAAAATCATGTTGTTCATTAGTACAATCAGTCTTGTTCATCAGTTAGTCTTTTTCATCAGTAATCCAAAAAAAATAGTAATGTTCATTAGTTCATCAGTTATTTTTTATATTGTTCATCAGTCATTTTTTATAGCGTTCATCAGTTTATTTTATAATGTTCAGCAGTTTTCGAAAAATAATGTTCATCAGTTATTTTTTATATTGTTCATTAGTAATTTTTGATAACGTTCATCAGCTATTTTTGGTAACGTTCATCAGTTATTTTTTATGATATTCAGCAGTTTTCGAAAAAATAACGTTCATCAGTTATTTTTTATATTGTTCATCAGTTATTTTTGATAACGTTCATCAGATATTTTTATAATGTTTATCAGTTTTCGAAAAAATAACGTTCATCAGTTATTTTTTATATTGTTCATCAGTAATTTTTGATAACGTTAATCAGTTGTTTTTTTTATGATATTCAGAAGTTTTTGAAAAAATAACATTCATCAGTTATTTTTGATATTGTTCATCAGTTATTTTTGGTAACGTTCATCAGTTATTTTTTATATTGTTCATCAGTAATTTTTGATAACGTTCATCAGTCATTTTTGGTAACGTTCATCAGTTATTTTATAATGTTCAGTAGTTTTCGAAAAAATAACGTTCATCAGTTATTTTTTATATTGTTCATCAGTAATTTTTGATAACGTTCATCAGCTATTTTTGGTAACGTTCATCAGTTGTTTTTTATAATGTTCAGCAGTTTTCGAAAAAATAACGTTCATCAGTTATTTTTTATATTGTTCATCAATTATTTTTGATAACGTTCATCAGATATTTTTATAATTTTTAGCAGTTTTCGAAATAAATAACGTTCATCAGTTATTTTTTATATTGTTCATCATTAATTTTTGATAACGTTCATCAGTTGTTTTTTTTATGATATTCAGAAGTTTTTGAAAAAATAACATTCATCAGTTATTTTTTATATTGTTCATCAGTTATTTTTGGCAACGTTCATCAGTTATTTTTATAATGTTTAGCATTTTTCGAAAAAATAACGTTCATCAGTTATTTTTTATATTGTTCATCAGTACTTTTTGATAACGTTCATCAGTTATTTTTGGTAACGTTCATCAGTTATTTTTTATGATATTCAACAGTTTTCGAAAAAATAACGTTCATCAGTAATTTTTGATAACGTTCATCTGTTGTTTTTTATAATGTTCAGCAGTTTTCGAAAAAATAACGTTCATCAGTTATTTTTGATAACGTTCATCAGTTATTATTCAGCTTTAACGTGCGATATCTAACTCATATCATATCGGATTTGCGTGATTCAAATTTCTGGTTAAAGAATGGCCAAAAAGCTACAACCTTCATGCTTTAAGTTTTGCAAAATTTGGCCTTTAAAGTAGATAATATTAGAGCCAAAAACACCGAAAATTTCAAGAAAATTAACACCCACTTAAAAAGTTGGAAAAAAAGTTGCGTTTCATATATCATAATGCATATCAAATTAAAAAGAATTTAATTTTAAATTTTTTGGTGAAATCGGTTTTTCATAAAAGTTTGTCGTTTAAAAGTTATTTACGTTTGAAGTTTTGAGGTGGAATAAAAAAATGGGTTAAAAGGACCAAAATACCCCCTAACCGAATTTAATAAAAAAAATGGAGGGATTAGGTGGAGGACACATGTCATTCAATGATAGGTTTTTTAGGCTTTTTAATTTTTTTCACTTTGCAAGGATCACAACCCTAAGTAACAAACAAACAAACAGTTTTTATATCACGTAACTCATAATCGTTTTGTACAGGGTCACTCAACTGACTCCCGCTGAATTCTCCCCAACTCCAAACATCTTTACAAACCCTAAACCTATGGTAAGTTCATACATTTAGCAAATGCTAGCTCGAATTTTTAGTTTTTCTCAGTTAAGTTGATCTCTCAAAAAATAAAGAACGTCCTCTTTGGCTGATTATACAATTTCCATACTTCATGTAAAATTCTTAAAAACAATTTTGATTTTGGGTACTATTTTATTGATTTTTGCTATGCTTCTGTTTTTAGTACGTCATTCATCTTAAGAACCCAACATAAATTGTTTTGTGTGTGTCTTCATCCTCCAATGATGTAGGTACAAATTAGAAAAAGGCTTGTTTTATCTACTTTATTTCATATGTTACATTATGAAAGGATTGTTTTATCTACTTTACGGTATTAAACATTCTTTTAATCTCTTCGTCGATTGTTATTGATTGATTGATGATATATAACATGCTACTAGATGTTTGTAGAAGGAAAAAAAAATCCCAAATCTATCTAATTTTTTTCAACTCAATTGCAGTTTATAACGAATAACTGAATATATATTGATCAAATTAATTATTATACACGATATTCAAATTAATAGTAATTGCTTTTTATTATGATGATTGTATTCATTTTGGTTGATTATCTAGGGTATTTTGGTCCTTTAAACTGTGATTTAACTCTGTAACTTTGTAATTTAGGCTCGTATATGTATTTTGTACTCAGAAACATATTACTCTTATTTTGGTAATGCTAGTCCTTACATAGTTACATATATGTTTGTTACTAGGTAGAGCCACCTTCATCGCCTTCATCAACGATACCGTGGCTTTTCTCCAATATATCAAGAATGGATGCAAGTCTATTACTATTAACGTACAAATCATCATGCTTTTTAATTTATTTATAAATTTACACTAAGATATGGCACTGTACTTTGTAAACAGGAACGTCAGAGACCGCAAATTAATAATGGGTTTGGTACGGGTGCAATATCTTCTACATTAACAACAATGGCAGCTTCTACGTCATCAGTGGCACCTTCTACACCAATACCAAAAACAGAAATATATGTAAGTCTACTGTCTGTGTCACCAATGACACCTTCTACACCAATATCAGAAGTGGAATATTCAACATCAACAAAAATCACACCTTCTATGCCATCAACGATACCTTCTACACCAATACCAGAAATATATGTAAGTCTATTATCAATTCAACATTATCATTTTCTTTTATATACAAATTTACACAGTTAAGATGATGGCGCTGGTTTTGTAATACAGGACTGGACACATTCTACAATAACTCCTAAAGTAAGTATATTATTAGCATGCACTTTTTTTAATATATAAATTTACACAGCTAAGATGATGGCAATTGTTTCGTACCACCACTACTACAAAAACTGTCTTTTCCCACCGAATTTTTCCCACATGAGAAAAGTCGTGGGAAATTTCCCACGGATAAGCGACAATTTACACACCAATTGCTTAAACAATTTTCTTTGGGAAATCGGTTGCAATTTTCCCACGTATTAGCGACAAGTTACACACCAATTTGTTGACCAAGTTTTTTGTGGGAAATCTGTCGCAAATTTCCCACCGATTAGCTACTGTTTTACCGTTTAATGTTGTGTACAAAATTTTCCAACGGATTACCCACCGATTATATAAACCCGTGTGAAATTTGTGGGTAGTTTACCCACCGATTTCCCACAAATATATCATTTTTAAGTTTTTTTTTACGTTATAATTTCCCATATTCCTATGTATGTCTTCATATATGTTTGTAACTTCATATTATATGTGTTTTTTCATTGATGTAATTATTTGTGTAGGTATTACAAATGCGTGTGTTTATATCTAATGCGTATTTATTTTAACACGAGCCACACGAACCATTGCATATACATGAGCGTTTTATATATGTGGTGTAAGTTGATTCTCACTTCATATGTGTTGGTAGTTTCATATTATATGTGTTTTTTTTTATTAATGTAAGTATCACAAGTGTATGTGTAGGTTTATTTATAACTTTTTGGTGGAACAAACCATCGTATATGTATGGATACCTACACATATATGTTTCGTATGTCCGTTTATGATCTTCATTGTACCTATAAATGTTTTGCATGTAAGTATATAGACGTGTATATTCGTGAACGTGTAACTATATCAAAAATCTAAATGAAAACGATTATGTATGTGGGAAAGTCGTCGGTAATTTCCCACAGATTACCTACGGATTTGGTAACTCTGTGGGAAATATGTGTGTAAATACCCGCGGATTTCCCACAAAAAATATCGTCTTTATGTTTATGTATACTTGCAAATTCCCACGTTACTTAATATGTCTTCATATGTTTTGTAGTTTCATATTATATGTATTTGTTTATTAATGTAACTACTTATGTGAGTATCACAAGTGTATGTGTAGGTTTAGGTATAACCTTTTAGCGGAACAAACCATTGTATATGTGTGGATATCTACACGTATATGTTTCGAATGTCCATTTATGACCTTCATTGTATCTATAAATGTTTTGTATGTAGGTATACGAACGTGTATATGCGTGAACATGTAACTATATCAAAAAACTAAAAGAAAACGATTATATCCATGGGAAAGTTGTTGGTAATTTCCCACAAATTACCTACGGATTTGAAAATTTAGTGGGAACTATGTGAGTAAATACCCACGGATTTCCCACAAAATACCGTCTTTATGTTTCTGTATACTTACATGTTCCCACATTACTTAGTATGTCTTCGTATGTGTTTGTAGTTTCATATTACATGTGTGTGTTTATTAACGTAACTATTTACGTGAGTCTCACAAGTGTTTATGTAGGTTTAGGAATAACTTATTTGTATCATTAACGTAACTTATTTATGTATTTTTATGTTCGTCGTAACCTTCATTGTATCATTTGATATTTTGTGTGTAGATATACAAGGACGAGTTTGTGCGTGATCGTGTAACTATATAAAAAAAAGTATGAAATTGACTACGTCTGTGGGAAGGTTGTCTACTTTTGAGCGCTTTCTACTTTGGTTGTTTCTCATTCTTCTAGAACATCATCATACCAATTGATATCTTGTAATAAGGCTGTATTCTCTCGAAACTCTATTTATATAATGGTTATCAAAATCACGATTATGATTGTAGGGTCGTACGATCCTATGATGCAAACATACAAAAATGGATAGGTTGGAGTAGGATCTTAAATATATTATCGACGATGACAATGTTTAGTATTATGTAGAAACACCACAAAGGTATAGATGATGAACGACTTTAATGGATGTTAATTCCATTATTTTCATATATCAATGGTTATTATTACTATTATGTGTCATCAGTAGTGTTTTCTAAACGTTTGAAAATATCAAATTAAAAAGAATTTAATTTTAATTTTTTTGGTGAAATCGGTTTTTTATAAAAGTTTGTCGTTTAAAAGTTATTAACGTTTGAAGTTTTGAGGTGGAATAAAAAAATGGGTTAAAAGGACCAAAATACCCCCTAACCGAATTTAATAAAAAAAAATGGAGGGATTAGGTGGAGGACACATGTCATTCAATTATAGGTTTTTTAGGCTTTTTAATTTTTTTCACTTTGCAAGGATCAGAACCCTAAGTAACAAACAAACAAACAGTTTTTATATCACGTAACTCATAATCGTTTTGTACAGGGTTTGAAAATTCCAAAAGCCACAAAATACAAAACTTGATCACTTAACCGACTCCCGCTGAATTCTCCCCAACTCCAAACATCTTTACAAACCCTAAACCTATGGTAAGTTCATACATTTAGCAAATGCTAGCTCGAATTTTTAGTTTTTCTCAGTTAAGTTGATCTCTCAAAAAATAAAGAACGTCCTCTTTGGCTGATTATACAATTTCCATACTTCATGTAAAATTCTTAAAAACAAATTTGATTTTGGGTACTATTTTATTGATTTTTGCTATGCTTCTGTTTTTAGTACGTCATTCATCTTAAGAACCCAACATAAATTGTTTTGTGTGTGTCTTCATCCTCCAATGATGTAGGTACAAATTAGAAAAAGGCTTGTTTTATCTACTTTATTTCATATGTTACATTATGAAAGGATTGTTTTATCTACTTTACGGTATTAAACATTCTTTTAATCTCTTCGTCGATTGTTATTGATTGATTGATGATATATAACATGCTACTAGATGTTTGTAGAAGGAAACAAAATCCCAAATCTATCTAATTTTTTTCAACTCAATTGCAGTTTATAACGAATAACTGAATATATATTGATCAAATTAATTATTATACACGATATTCAAATTAATAGTAATTGCTTTTTATTATGATGATAGTATTCATTTTGGTTGATTATCTAGGGTATTTTGGTCCTTTAAACTGTGATTTAACTCTGTAACTTTGTAATTTAGGCTCGTATATGTATTTTGTACTCAGAAACATATTACTCTTATTTTGGTAATGCTAGTCCTTACATAGTTACATATATGTTTGTTACTAGGTAGAGCCACCTTCATCGCCTTCATCAACGATACCGTGGCTTTTCTCCAATATATCAAGAATGGATGCAAGTCTATTACTATTAACGTACAAATCATCATGTTTTTTAATTTATTTATAAATTTACACTAAGATATGGCACTGTACTTTGTAAACAGGAACGTCAGAGACCGCAAATTAATAATGGGTTTGGTACGGGTGCAATATCTTCTACATTAACAACAATGGCAGCTTCTACGTCATCAGTGGCACCTTCTACACCAATACCAAAAACAGAAATATATGTAAGTCTACTGTCTGTGTCACCAATGACACCTTCTACACCAATATCAGAAGTGGAATATTCAACATCAACAAAAATCACACCTTCTATGCCATCAACGATACCTTCTACACCAATACCAGAAATATATGTAAGTCTATTATCAATTCAACATTATCATTTTCTTTTATATACAAATTTACACAGTTAAGATGATGGCGCTGGTTTTGTAATACAGGACTGGACACATTCTATATGTATGTCTTCATATATGTTTGTAACTTCATATTATATGTGTTTTTTCATTGATGTAATTATTTGTGTAGGTATTACAAATGCGTGTGTTTATATCTAATGCGCATTTATTTTAACACGAGCCACACGAACCATTGCATATACATGAGCGTTGTATATATGTGGTGTAAGTTGATTCTCACTTCATATGTGTTGGTAGTTTCATATTATATGTGTTTTTTTTTTATTAATGTAAGTATCACAAGTGTATGTGTAGGTTTATTTATAACTTTTTGGTGGAACAAACCATCGTATATGTATGGATACCTACACATATATGTTTCGTATGTCCGTTTATGATCTTCATTGTACCTATAAATGTTTTGCATGTAAGTATATAGACGTGTATATTCGTGAACGTGTAACTATATCAAAAATCTAAATGAAAACGATTATGTATGTGGGAAAGTCGTCGGTAATTTCCCACAGATTACCTACGGATTTGGTAACTCTGTGGGAAATATGTGTGTAAATACCCGCGGATTTCCCACAAAAAATATCGTCTTTATGTTTATGTATACTTGCAAATTCCCACGTTACTTAATATGTCTTCATATGTTTTGTAGTTTCTTATTATATGTATTTTTTATTAATGTAACTATTTATGTGAGTATCACAAGTGTATGTGTAGGTTTAGGTATAACCTTTTAGCGGAACAAACCATTGTATATGTGTGGATATCTACACGTATATGTTTCGAATGTCCATTTATGACCTTCATTGTATCTATAAATGTTTTGTATGTAGGTATACGAACGTGTATATGCGTGAACATGTAACTATATCAAAAAACTAAAAGAAAACGATTATATCCGTGGGAAAGTTGTTGTAATTTCCCACAAATTACCTACGGATTTGAAACTTTAGTGGGAACTATGTGAGTAAATACCCACGGATTTCCCACAAAATACCGTCTTTATGTTTCTGTATACTTACATGTTCCCACATTACTTAGTATGTCTTCGTATGTGTTTGTAGTTTCATATTACATGTGTGTGTTTATTAACGTAACTATATACGTGAGTATCACAAGTGTTTATGTAGGTTTAGGAATAACTTATTTGTATCATTAACGTAACTTATTTATGTATTTTTATGTTCGTCGTAACCTTCATTGTATCATTTGATATTTTGTGTGTAGATATACAAGGACGAGTTTGTGCGTGATCGTGTAACTATATAAAAAAAAGTATGAAATTGACTACGTATGTGGGAAGGTTGTCTACTTTTGAGCGCTTTCTACTTTGGTTGTTTCTCATTCTTTAGAACATCATCATACCAATTGATATCTTGAAATTAGGTTGTATTCTCTCGATACTCTATTTATATAATGGTTATCAAAATCACGATTATGATTGTAGGGTCGTACGATCCTATGATGCAAGCATACAAAAATGGTTAGGATGGAGTAGGATCTTAAATATATTATCGACGGTGACAATGTTTAGTATTATGTAGAAACACCACAAAGGTATAGATGATGAACGACTTTAATGGATGTTAATTCCCTTATTTTCATATATCAATGGTTATTATTACTATTATGTGTCATCAGCAGTGTTTTCTAAACGTTTGAAAATATCAAATTAAAAAGAATTTAATTTTAAATTTTTTGGTGAAATCGGTTTTTCATAAAAGTTTGTCGTTTAAAAGTTATTTACGTTTGAAGTTTTGAGGTGGAATAAAAAAATGGGTTAAAAGGACCAAAATACCCCCTAACCGAATTTAATAAAAAAATGGAGGGATTAGGTGGAGGACACATGTCATTCAATGATAAGTTTTTTAGGCTTTTTAAAATTTTTCACTTTGCAAGGATCACAACCCTAAGTAACAAACAAACAAATAGTTTTTATATCACGTAACTCCTAATCGTTTTGTACAGGGTTTGAAAATTACAAAAGCCACAAAATACAAAACTTGATCACTCAACTGACTCCCGCTGAATTCTCCCCAACTCCAAACATCTTTACAAACCCTAAACCTATGGTAAGTTCATACATTTAGCAAATGCTAGCTCGAATTTTTAGTTTTTCTCAGTTAAGTTGATCTCTCAAAAAATAAAGAACGTCCTCTTTGGCTGATTATACAATTTCCATACTTCATGTAAAATTCTTGAAAACAATTTTGATTTTGGGTACTATTTTATGGATTTTTGCTATGCTTCTGTTTTTAGTACGTCATTCATCTTAAGAACCCAACATAAATTGTTTTGTGTGTGTCTTCATCCTCCAATGATGTAGGTACAAATTAGAAAAAGGCTTGTTTTATCTACTTTATTTCATATGTTACATTATGAAAGGATTGTTTTATCTACTTTACGGTATTAAACATTCTTTTAATCTCTTCGTCGATTGTTATTGATTGATTGATGATATATAACATGCTACTAGATGTTTGTAGAAGGAAAAAAAAATCCCAAATCTATCTAATTTTTTTCAACTCAATTGCAGTTTATAACGAATAACTGAATATATATTGATCAAATTAATTATTATACACGATATTCAAATTAATAGTAATTGCTTTTTATTATGATGATCGTATTCATTTTGGTTGATTATCTAGGGTATTTTGGTCCTTTAAACTGTGATTTAACTCTGTAACTTTGTAATTTAGGCTCGTATATGTATTTTGTACTCAGAAACATATTACACTTATTTTGGTAATGCTAGTCCTTACATAGTTACATATATGTTTGTTACTAGGTAGAGCCACCTTCATCGCCTTCATCAACGATACAGTGGCTTTTCTCCAATATATCAAGAATGGATGCAAGTCTATTACTATTAACGTACAAATCATCATGTTTTTTAATTTATTTATAAATTTACACTAAGATATGGCACTGTACTTTGTAAACAGGAACGTCAGAGACCGCAAATTAATAATGGGTTTGGTACGCGTGCAATATCTTCTACATTAACAACAATGGCAGCTTCTACGTCATCAGTGGCACCTTCTACACCAATACCAAAAACAGAAATATATGTAAGTCTACTGTCTGTGTCACCAATGACACCTTCTACACCAATATCAGAAGTGGAATATTCAACATCAACAAAAATCACACCTTCTATGCCATCAACGATACCTTTTACACCAATACCAGAAATATATGTAAGTCTATTATCAATTCAACATTATAATTTTCTTTTATATACAAATTTACACAGTTAAGATGATGGCGCTGGTTTTGTAATACAGGACTGGACACATTCTACAATAACTCCTAAAGTAAGTATATTATTAGCATGCACTTTTTTTTAATATATAAATTTACACAGCTAAGATGATGGCAATTGTTTCGTACCACCACTACTACAAAAACTGTCTTTTCCCACCGAATTTTTCCCACATGAGAAAAGTCGTGGGAAATTTCCCACGGATAAGCGACAATTTACACACCAATTGCTTGACCAATTTTCTGTGGGAAATCGGTTGCAATTTTCCAACGTATTAGCGACAAGTTACACACCAATTTGTTGACCAAGTTTTTTGTGGGAAATCTGTCGCAAATTTCCAACCGATTAGCTACTGTTTTACCGTTTAATGTTGTGTACAAAATTTTCCAACGGATTACCCACCGATTATATAAACCCGTGTGAAATTTGTGGGTAGTTTACCCACCGATTTCCCACAAATATATCATTTTTAAGTTTTTTTTTTACGTTATAATTTCCCATATTACTATGTATGTCTTCATATATGTTTGTAACTTCATATTATATGTGTTTTTTCATTGATGTAATTATTTGTGTAGGTATTACAAATGCGTGTGTTTATATCTAATGCGTATTTATTTTAACACGAGCCACACGAACCATTGCATATACACTGAGCGTTGTATATATGTGGTGTAAGTTGATTCTCACTTCATATGTGTTGGTAGTTTCATATTATATGTGTTTTTTTTTTATTAATGTAAGTATCACAAGTGTATGTGTAGGTTTATTTATAACTTTTTGGTGGAACAAACCATCGTATATGTATGGATACCTACACATATATGTTTCGTATGTCCGTTTATGATCTTCATTGTACCTATAAATGTTTTGCATGTAAGTATATAGACGTGTATATTCGTGAACGTGTAACTATATCAAAAATCTAAATGAAAACGATTATGTATGTGGGAAAGTCGTCGGTAATTTCCCACAGATTACCTACGGATTTGGTAACTCTGTGGGAAATATGTGTGTAAATACCCGCGGATTTCCCACAAAAAATATCGTCTTTATGTTTATGTATACTTGCAAATTCCTACGTTACTTAATATGTCTTCATATGTTTTGTAGTTTCATATTATATGTATTTGTTTATTAATGTAACTATTTATGTGAGTATCACAAGTGTATGTGTAGGTTTAGGTATAACCTTTTAGCGGAACAAACCATTGTATATGTGTGGATATCTACACGTATATGTTTCGAATGTCCATTTATGACCTTCATTGTATCTATAAATGTTTTAGTATGTAGGTATACGAACGTGTATATGCGTGAACATGTAACTATATCAAAAAACTAAAAGAAAACGATTATATCCGTGGGAAAGTTGTTGGTAATTTCCCACAAATTACCTACGGATTTGAAACTTTAGTGGGAACTATGTGAGTAAATACCCACGGATTTCCCACAAAATACCGTCTTTATGTTTCTGTATACTTACATGTTCCCACATTACTTAGTATGTCTTCGTATGTGTTTGTAGTTTCATATTACATGTGTGTGTTTATTAACGTAACTATTTACGTGAGTATCACAAGTGTTTATGTAGGTTTAGGAATAACTTATTTGTATCATTAACGTAACTTATTTATGTATTTTTATGTTCGTCGTAACCTTCATTGTATCATTTGATATTTTGTGTGTAGATATACAAGGACGAGTTTGTGCGTGATCGTGTAACTATATAAAAAAAAGTATGAAATTGACTACGTCTGTGGGAAGGTTGTCTACTTTTGAGCGCTTTCTACTTTGGTTGTTTCTCATTCTTCTAGAACATCATCATACCAATTGATATCTTGAAATAAGGTTGTATTCTCTCGAAACTCTATTTATATAATGGTTATCAAAATCACGATTATGATTGTAGGGTCGTACGATCCTATGATGCAAACATACAAAAATGGATAGGATGGAGTAGGATCTTAAATATATTATCGACGGTGACAATGTTTAGTATTATGTAGAAACACCACAAAGGTATAGATGATGAACGACTTTAATGGATGTTAATTCCCTTATTTTCATATATCAATGGTTATTATTACTATTATGTGTCATCAGTAGTGTTTTCTAAACGTTTGAAATATCAAATTAAAAAGAATTTAATTTTAAATTTTTTGGTGAAATCGGTTTTTCATAAAAGTTTGTCGTTTAAAAGTTATTTACGTTTGAAGTTTTGAGGTGGAATAAAAAAATGGGTTAAAAGGACCAAAATACCCCCTAACCGAATTTAGTAAAAAAAAATGGAGGGATTAGGTGGAGGACACATGTCATTCAATGATAGGTTTTTTAGGCTTTTTAATTTTTTTAACTTTGCAAGGATCACAACCCTAAGTAACAAACAAACAAACAGTTTTTATATCACGTAACTCCTAATTGTTTTGTACAGGGTTTGAAAATTACAAAAGCCACAAAATACAAAACTTGATCACTCAACTGACTCCCGCTCCAAACATCTTTACAAACTCTAAACCTATGGTAAGTTCATACATTTAGCAAATGCTAGCTCGAATTTTTAGTTTTTCTCAGTTAAGTTGATCTCTCAAAAAATAAAGAACGTCCTCTTTGGCTGATTATACAATTTCCATGCTTCATGTAAAATTCTTAAAAACAATTTTGATTTTGGGTACTATTTTATTGATTTTTGCTATGCTTCTGTTTTTAGTACGTCATTCATCTTAAGAACCCAACATATATTGTTTTGTGTGTGTCTTCATCCTCCAATGATGTAGGTACAAATTAGAAAAAGGCTTGTTTTATCTACTTTATTTCATATGTTACATTATGAAAGGATTGTTTTATCTACTTTACGGTATTAAACATTCTTTTAATCTCTTCGTCGATTGTTATTGATTGATTGATGATATATAACATGCTACTAGATGTTTGTAGAAGGAAAAAAAATCCCAAATCTATCTAATTTTTTTCAACTCAATTGCAGTTTATAACGAATAACTGAATATATATTGATCAAATTAATTATTATACACGATATTCAAATTAATAGTAATTGCTTTTTATTATGATGATCGTATTCATTTTGGTTGATTATCTAGGGTATTTTGGTCCTTTAAACTGTGATTTAACTCTGTAACTTTGTAATTTAGGCTCGTATATGTATTTTGTACTCAGAAACATATTACTCTTATTTTGGTAATGCTAGTCCTTACATAGTTACATATATGTTTGTTACTAGGTAGAGCCACCTTCATCGCCTTCATCAACGATACCGTGGCTTTTCTCCAATATATCAAGAATGGATGCAAGTCTATTACTATTAACGTACAAATCATCATGTTTTTTAATTTATTTATAAATTTACACTAATATATGGCATTGTACTTTGTAAACAGGAACGTCAGAGACCGCAAATTAATAATGGGTTTGGTACGCGTGCAATATCTTCTACATTAACAACAATGGCAGCTTCTACGTCATCAGTGGCACCTTCTACACCAATACCAAAAACAGAAATATATGTAAGTCTACTGTCTGTGTCACCAATGACACCTTCTACACCAATATCAGAAGTGGAATATTCAACATCAACAAAAATCACACCTTCTATGCCATCAACGATACCTTCTACCCCAATACCAGAAATATATGTAAGTCTATTATCAATTCAACATTATCATTTTCTTTTATATACAAATTTACACAGTTAAGATGATGGCGCTGGTTTTGTAATACAGGACTGGACACATTCTACAATAACTCCTAAAGTAAGTATATTATTAGCATGCACTTTTTTTTAATATATAAATTTACACAGCTAAGATGATGGCAATTGTTTCGTACCACAGGAAAGTCGGAGCTTCTTAAACTGGGCAATTTCTTCAGGAACAATGGCAGATCCTGATGTAAGTCTATTATTAACACTTTATCATGTTTTTCTATATTAATTTACATAGTTAAGATGATGGCGCTGGTTTTGTAATACAGGAATGCACGAAATTGATAAAGTGGGCATATTCTAAAGCAGAAATCGCAGCTGTTCCTGCTCCTGAAGTAAGTCTATTATAACCATACACATTATAATGTTTTTTCTGTAATATAAATTTACACAGTTAAGATGATGGAACTGGTTTTGTTATACAGGAAAGTGGGAGCTTCTTAAACTGGGCATATTCTACAGGAATAATGGCAGCTTGTGATGTAAGTCTATAATTAACGTACACATTATCATGTTTTCTTTAACTATATAAATTTGCACATTTAAGATGATGGCACTGGTTTTGTAATACAGGAACGTAAGAGGAGATTCTTCAAGTGGCCAAATTCTACGTCAACTATGGCAGCTCCTGATGTAAGTCTATTAATAGCTACATACTATCCTTTTTTTATATTTATAAATTTACACAGTGAAGATGATGGTACTGGTTTTGTAATGTAGGAACGTAAGAGATGGAGTCTTCAAGAAGAAATCTCAAAGCCATTTGAAACCCCACTGAAAAGCATTCAAGAAGAAATAAAGCAATTTGAAACGGCACTGAAAAAGGGTTACCCTGAAGATGACGATAGTTGCACTGACTTAAAACAAGAGCATATGATATATACTCGCCATAAAGGGATGCTTGGTCTTTACCAATGGTATATGTTGCTTCTGATATTTGTGTGATTTTACTTTCTTTCTTAGCTATGATATATACATTTAGTTTTTCTTTTTAAATGTTGACAGCGAAAATGCCTTGTGGATATGGCCTAAGTTAAGTAACAGCCGTGCAATAACATATGCAATAACATTAAGCCAATTAGATGGAGGACCAATAGATGTTGGGAAGGTAATATTTTTTTTATGTTAATCATGCTTTTTGAATATACTAAAGCTGTTTAAACTGTAGTTTTTGTGTGGTGTTTTACTATTACAGAAAATCAAGGAAAAGTTGCCGGAATCGGATATGATAGAGGGATCAAGACCCTCCATAAATGATCTTGGTTTTGTAACTATAAAGTTATCTGGGAAATGGATTGCTAAGGTAGTTTTTTTCCTATTTTCCAACTCTTCTAAAACATAAAATACAATTTTTTCTTTTTTGGGTAAAAGGTCAAAAGACCCGGTAAATATAAATACAATTTTTTCTTAGATTCTTCTTGTTTTCTTGCAAAGCATTCATAGGATGCTAAAAGATGGCATAGACACATGGGCACCAAAACTTCCTATTGAGAGCGTAATAGTTGACTATCCTTCATTGGAAGAGGAAATGCATGTGGATTTGTTTCGACGACGCGCTATCGGATACACACTAATGAGTATTCTCAAGTATTTCAAAGTTGATGTGACCATCGGTCATCCTGCGATCTCGTCCACACGTTCTAAAGTACATATTCAGTTGATCTAGCTATTTGAATCTTTGTTATATTAAGTTGTTTTATATTTGCATCTATATATATTATATGAAAAAAATTACATTTTCTGCCTATTTGATATAAATAAGGATATTTTGCACTTTACGAGTTTATATTTCCATTTATTTCAGAGGGAGAGGGCTAAAAAAGTGTTGAATAGATGGTTTTCGAATGAAGAAAGACAAGACATGACTCAGAGAGATTTCGACAATGCTTATAAGGATCTCTTAGCTTTGTGGTACTTTACTTGCTAAGTTTATCAAAACATCTATATCAGTTGGCTAGTATTAGATTGGATCTCTTAGCTTTGTTTTCCTGGGTAAATTTATTCTAAACCGTGGCTTTCAAATCTTCTGTCATATGTAGGTATGGAATGCACCGAGCAGATTGGATAGTATTTGTGGCTCCAACATGGAAACAAGAGTATACTGAAATGTGCTTTACCGTAAGTATGTTTTACACAACATCATAACTTAACTGATAACGTGCTCAAAAAAAGATGAGAAACTGAATACTATTTTATATTTCAGGCTGCTAAACTCGAAGTGTGTGTCACAAGTGATAGGTACAAATCTGCTAGAACAAGTTATGCAGGGTATCGAACTTGCACTACTGAACTGGAAGATAATCTGCTAGACAAAGCTAGAACTCATTGTGTGGCGGTGGAACAAGGTATACCAGATACTGCTTTTTTTTTTTTTTTTTTTTTTTTCGTGAATAAATAATGTAAATGGGTAAACGATTGACGTTTTCCTTATTTAGATTATAGGGCGGGCCTTTTGACTTGATATATCGCGGGACCGTTTTCGACCCTTTTTGGCCACTCCCAAAACAAGGTAGTCAAAGGCCCTTGGTTGGGTCGACTAGTCCCTCAGGCTAGGCCCTAGCAGCCATCTCGCCTTATCATACTCAGGCCAGGCCACTTCACTCGGGCCCTCACCTATATTGACGAGACCGTCGATTTTTTCGGTGGGGCCCTCGCCTTTGTCAGCATAACACTTGCTGCGAGGCATGATGTGGTCTGATGTCACATTGGTCAAACTTTTACTTTTATTTGAGACACAAAATTGTATCTCATTTTAGATAGTCATGTGATGTAAGAATCGGGTTTTAGGTCCACTTTGAACATAAAGTATAGAAGCCCTCTCATATATGAGGCCGTATGAGTGCCATACATCATTGTGTGAACATTCTTACTGCTACAAAAAATCTTCTAGAATTTGTTTCAACTACTTATTTTTGTATATTTATCTATTTAACTATAAAATTTGAAACTTCAGTGGTAAGGATGCTTGTTATTTGTATAATATTAAGCTTTCATGATCATTGTTTATATGTTAGACACTATCATATTCACTGTATGCAAAAGCTCACTCGGACCCTCGCCTTTTGTCGCCTCTCGCCTAAGTCCTTAGGCAAGGCACGACGGCTTAAGGTCGTTTTCTCCTTTAACTACCTTAGTCCGAAATGTACACATCTAACGAGGTTTGAACCCTTGATCTCTTGCAAAGAAATCAAGGACCTTACAAAAAATATTTTGTTACAAAAATCACTCAACTTTCTTTGATCAAGCACTGGTTTCAATTTTTAGTTGAATTAAAGAATTTTTTTTTAACCCAATTAGAGATAAAAACATGTCCCAATTTGTCCATTAATATTATAACGAGATCGATTTTAGAATGGCTAAATTTCACATTTTCCTTTGTATCAGGTGAGGCTGCCAAGTTGCTTGGGTATACTGCAGAAGCAGTTTTAGATTGTGTTTTCACGTAAGATTTTCTTGCTTTTATCATAATTTTTGCCCTTGTTGTACTTGTGTTATCAGTATTTATACAAGTATACAAGTAGCGTGGTATTGTTAATATCCTATGAACTTGTTGTAGTCAATTTTTTGTTTCTAAAGTTTTTAAATTGAATTTAACAATGTCTACACCTGCTACTTCCTTGGTTTTATAAAACTAGATAACCTACTATTAAAGTTTTGTACTTCTTCAGACTCAATGCTTGGGGTTTTGTGTTCTCAACAGGTATACATACTTGAAAACCCACCGGTTAGCTGATTGTAAATTCAATCTCAATGATGAGATGCTTAAAGAAGAAGAGGAAGAAGAGGTATCCTTATGACGTTCTTCCGTTACTAGTGATGTTATTGTATATTGTATTCTCATGCTGCTCAAATTCTTTGATAAACAGGGAAATACTTTCGTGTATCTATTAAATACGCAAGCTAAAGTTCGTAGATTCACCGATGACTCTCGTGAAGACATTAATGAGTTAAAGAAGGCAAGAATTTCTTGTCGCTTTAGTGTTGTTGCAACTTTTTCATCTCGGACCCAATTTTATTGCTTTCTTGTTCTTGAATATTATGTTAATGGATCTGTATTTTTGCAACAGGCTTCAGAGTTAATACTGGAGAAAGATGAAGGATGGGATAAGCATGAAGAACGTGAGTTGGCATTCCATTTACTCGAGTTTACTGAGGTAAGACCATATCGTAATGAACTTCTACCACTTTGGACATGCATAACCCTAGTTGAAGCTGTAACATAGTTTCTGGAGGTGAATACTTGGTTTTATTTCCCTAAATTACTCTAAAATTTATAGTTTCTTCTAATAAACATGATATGTACTGTTCTAGACTACAAGGAAATATGAGAATAATGAAACAAATGATCTGTACGCAAATTAAAAAACCTAGTTCGGTTTCTAATTGGCACAAACCTTTGGGGTGAATATTTAATACTAGTGCACTTGCCTAAATGAAGACATTTTACAAACCTAGAAGAAAAAAATGAAGGGAAAAGTTTGATATTTATAAATTTTCCTAATCTTATTAATATGATTATGTAAATTATATTGTTGTATTAATACTCTTAACTTTATTTTCCAGGCTCTCGAAGAGTCTTGTTTATCTGTGTTGCCACACATCCTGTGTGAATACCTTTACAATTTGTGTAAGAAATTTAACCGTTACTATCTCAAGGTATATTTACTTACATATGCTTTTTCTCATACAATATTGAATTTAACCTTCGATTCTTTTAAACCAAAGTTATTTTTTATAAAATTAATTCGATTTTTACAAAGGTAAATGTGATGATTTTTGTCCCGATAAAGTGGAATTTTCAAAGTTTTGCTGGGTTAGCGAGTCTGCTTAAGAGAATTAATTTATTTACTTCTTCATTTCTCATATAATATTGAATTTAATATCCAGTTCTCTGAAACCAAGTTAATATTCTGAGAATTAATTTAATTTTAAAAAGACATGTGATTGTTTATGTTGGGATCTGTTTTGGCAGGTTGGGTCCGTTACGGAAACAAGCACATTATTGCTGTGCGAGGCAACCGCAGTTGTAATGGATAAATGCTTTCATCTTTTGGGGATCACTCCGGTATGCATTATCTAGTAAAGTTTTTTTAATTTGGTTTCCCGGTTCGGGTTTTTTCCCCTGGATTCTGTTATGCGGGACTAACTTTTTTTCATAAACCATGGATTATTTCCCTTTTTTTAAAGTGAGTATTTGAGATTTATTTAAGTTTGTGGGTTTAAGCTCCTTAATCGAAATTGCTTTGGGTGTATTAAGATAACCTTAAAACGTGTTACCATACTATTGAAACCGTTCAACCAGTTTTAAACTTACTGAATCAGTTCATAACCAGTTTAAAGAACAGTTCGTAACCAGTATAAGATATTAAGATACCATTAAAACTCAGAGTTAGGATCAAATAAGAAGAAAAATTAAAATGAGAAGGATAAGAAGAAACCACAACCACACATTTCAGATGCACCTATTAAAATAGATGCATCTCCCCTTGAAAATCTCTCCCTTATTTGAAATGTGTGGCTAGAAATTCATCTTATTCTTCTTATTTTAGTTTTTCTTCTTACCGGATCTATTCCCTAAAACTCGTTACCATATCATAACTTTTACTATAAAAAAACAAAGTTATTCACAATTCCACGTTTTCTAACCAGTTTTAATTTATTTAATTATTTTTTGCAGACATCCTCATTCGTTGAGTTATCAATGACCCCTCTGCCATTGAGATTACCATTTTCCGCTGCGAAACGACCAATGGATGTTAATGCTAGGTAACTACAGGTTTTAATATTGATCGACATTTTTATGCTATGTGTTTTTCTTTTCATGCAATTTAAGTCAAATAAAGGGTTGTTTGCATTAAACCTTCTCCTTATGCTGCTGAAAACTAACTTTGTGTAAAGGTTGGGTCATTTTGTATTTTGTGATTGTAATACAGTATATGAATGAAATAAAAATTATGTATATATTTTAAACAATTTATTATGTTTTAATCAGTTTTGAAAGACTTGTTTTATGGTTTTTGGTTAAGAAATGACCCAAACTAGCTACAAAGCCATCTATTAGTGGCACAGACTCTCAGGGTTCGAACACAGGGTTTCATTTGAACCATTGTAGGTATTTCTTTTGTGTGTGTGTGTGTGTGTGTTTTTAGAGTGTTTGTGTGTGTGAATTTGAGTTATTAGAAGATAGTTTTGTTTGGTTCACCGACATTTAGAATTAAAATTCTTAAATGTAAATTAGGACTATAATGTTAGATTTTATAAAGATTTGCTAAGATCACTATTTACTAAATGACCCAACGTGACACAAAACCATCTTACGACCCTGTATTCTGATGGGGTAGGTTAAGGGAATTATGTAGTGTATGTCTTTTTTAACATGTTAAGATAAATTAAAATTCCTATGTTTTATTAATAAAAAAAAGTAGGTTTGACATCTAATTGTTGCCCATCATGGACTTTAAAAAAAAGGTTGAATATACCTTCTGCATAAGAATAGGGAATTATGTCTTTGCTTTGGGTTGTGGATCTGGATGTATTGAATTAGAATCAACATAAATTAGTTGCGAAAGGTGAGGTTTATGTAGTATTAATTATTGTATTTTCCCTAGGAGAGATGATATAGCAGACCTCTTATTGACACGTAATATGACTTCACTTTATGCTCTACAACGGTTCAAATGCATATATAATCTCTAATGCTATGAACCGTCGGTATTTTCAGAACACAATCTCCATTTCTTAGAGATTCATCTTTACTCTTAATCAGCATTTATAATCTCTTTAGTGCTAGTGTTTCTCATGTCTACTGTATACATTTACATGACAAGGACTTTGCATAACTTGGTGCTATACAACTGTTGAAAACCAACCGGTCCTCTATTGCAGAATTTTTGTTAAAACATTATTTAGTTATCTATAGAGCTTTTTTGTTTTTAATTTCTTGTTTTGATTTTTCAGGTTTTCACCCCGAAATTCGCGGTTTGAGTTGTTTTCGTTTAGTACCGCTACTGCAACAAATTACGAAACTATTGATGAAAAGGGTAAACTGTTTGGTCTCATTTCAGTTTCCGACAAGTCTGGGTTAGTATCAGAAGATGCGGGGTCTCACTTTTTTGAGCCGGACTTCGCTCATGTTCCTTTATTCAAGCGTGATTGGTGTAATGCCATAAACCAAACCGACTTGGGGCTTGTATACCTTGGCAATCCTAGTATCCGTCATTTAGTTCCATTATATTCCTCGATTGAGATTCGTATGGAACTCTATGTTTATAAGAACGAGAATGCGTGTTATCAGCTTTGCAACCACAAGATAGAAATAGACCTCTCAGAGTTTTGGGACAAGAACTTAGATAGTGATAGTGCGTGCGGTGTTCTTAATATTGGAGGTCGTGATGGATCTACACGTATGTATTACATCTTATTAAAGAATGCAGTGGATGCATCTTTGGAGGTAAAGTTTGAAACGATGACTCCTGGTCGTAAAGTTCGTGGATATTTGCTTGCGTATTATGGTGATGACTTTCTTAATGAATGTCAATGTCTACCTTCACGTAAATACAAATACATGGCATTACTCTGTCTACCCAATCATGTTTTAGAGGCTGGCCAAATTCGATTGATAAAATCTGTGATGGCCGTGCCTAGCAATGGTTCCCTCATAATTAAAGCATACTTGGAGGATGTTCAATCTGGGAAAGTGATTATGAAGAATAGCTGCAAATTCAAGTCGCAACCTTCGGGTTACAGCGTCGATACTATTAGTGGGGCAGATTGCCATTTTGGTGTGAAAGTTGATTGGAATAACCCAACTCAATATCTTTGATATCCCCTCTTGTTGGTATTTTATGTTACTATGTTATGATGGCTAGACAATCTTGTGAATATCTGAACTTAGATATGTGAATTCAGATATTGAAATCTGTTATGTTTAGTTATATATGAATATGAACATCTGACCATACACGATTGTTAAAATAATAGAATCATCATGTTGGGAATCAATATGTGGCCACTGTGAGTATTAATTTAATCATAATGATATTACAAAAAACTACTTAAAACTTACAGAAACATAACCCATATTAAACACAAGATCTTACAAAATTGACCATCAGGTGTAACCCTTTGAGGTTTTAATGGTAACCAGTTGGAGAGTGTTAATAAACGGGCGGCATAAATAAACAACAAAATAGAAGAGTTTTTGACCAACTAATGGCTTTTGTGCGGCATAAATAAACAACAAAACAGAAGAGTTTTTGACCAACTAATGACTTTTGTAAAACATATATTTACCAGTGTAAGGCATCTTCAATAATATTGATTATCGTATGGTGTCTTATTATTATTATTTTTATTTTTCACTTTGATTTTAATCCATTTACATTAAGCCATGATTTCGACCGATGAAGGTAACTGAATTCGGCTTGTTTTATTGTTAAAACAGCTCGTGGTATTTCCATCCTACATGTTACAAATTATATACTATTGAAGAGTGGTTGGGCAAAACTCTTGGTATGTTCATTACATTATAAGTTACTAGTAAATTACATTATTAAAATTTTAAACATAGTTGCAAGAAATTACTTCTGGGCACATATATTAGAAAGAAAAGAAGCATCATGCAAAACAATAAATTGATAATAAGCTACATACGCATTTCTCCCATGATTCATATGAAAACAAGATCAAAAGATAAAAAAGGTGAATTAGTCAAAAAAACACATTTACGAAATAATTCAAATAATCATTCATGTCAAATGAAAATATTTCAGTTGTTGTTTGTAGCATCAAATCTTCATCAAGTTATAGTTCCTAACATCATTCAGTCACCTCCAAAATGTTTATCTGCAAAGAATCAACTGGAAAAAAGGTTATGCATCAAACAAAATGTAGAAAAATTATAAACTTATGTATTTATGTAAGAAACTAATCAAATACCTTAATAGCAAGTTGTTTAAGGATCAACATCCATACTTCTATGTTTTGAAGGACATGTTTTTCTATTATGACCGCATCCTTTACAAATTCCACGAATGTTGTGTTGGAGTTCATAACTGGTAATGAGTCCGGAGATATAGAGTGTACACCCATAAGGTCCCTGATCAGCCTGACTCAGATAGTGGTAAAGTATGATTCAGGTCTTTGATGAAGTTCAGGGAGTCTACTCTTCAGTGAGTCTGATTCATCAGGTTGTTGAGTTCTACTATGTACTCTTTGAGTAGTAGTAAGCTGATGGGTCTCATCAAAGAGTGGTTTCATCATAGGGTTCATGTCATCAGTGAGTGAACTTCTCAGTGAGCACACTCAGGGAGCAACCCTCTCAGGGGATAGCTCGTCAGTGAGTGCATCAACAAGCTGAGTCTGAATCATAACTAACTTGTAACGGCTTTGACCTATTCAAGTGGCAATCATTACTGCATTAATGACCACGTTTAATTGGTCGTGTAACCACTATTAGCTACAATGGAAATAGTTATGGAGCGATTAATTGGCCGATTAATCCTCATAAATCCATTTGACTGGCTTTGAGTATTTTCCTATAAATAGGAAATCACATCTGCATGAGGAGGAGACTGAAAAACATATAACACTTAGAAGCAAAAGGGTTACTGATTTGTTCCTAAATCATTAACATATAACACTTTTGCGCAGCCTTTTGAACACTGTTTCCCGTTCGTCTTCTTTCCTTTTAGGTGACCTAGACCGGGTACGTCTTCGACCGCTGCTATCCCGCGTATTCCGATGCTTCGTTGACTCGAGTTGTTTCCTCAAGTCTCTTCTTCCCGTTGGCATTTCCGACTCGTGATGATGCGAGGCTCTATGGGGATCCACCCGAGTTGTTAGTGCTTTCACCGCTTCGGCTCTTTCTTCCCGTTTCCAAACTTTCTCTATCACAATAGGTAGGATCTTATCGAAGTACTTGTCACAATACTTCCGGAGGGCTGCGTCGGATGCAGGCCTTTCGAGATCCGTTGAAATTGTATGATTTTCTCCTTCCGTTGTATTCAGCAATGTGGAAACAAGAGCGGGAGTTGGCTCGGACCGAGTGCCCATGGTGAGTATTTTCCGGAACGCAGTTGTGTAACTGGGTCCCACGGATGGCGCCAACTTGTTAGTACAAAAAGTGTGACGGTTTGTAATGGGTGTCAGTGTCGCTTGTTGGATTGGGTTAACAAGCTGTTGGTGAGCTGATCTTGTACTAATCCAAGTAGTTTGATTGAATTCCCTTCACAAGAAGAGTAAACCGTTAGCCTTACTGTGGGGACGGACCCCACGATTAGACTCCGGCGTGAGAGTAAGTACACATTCTTGTCAGAGAAGTTAGAGTATGCGTGTGTAATTATGAGAGAGAAAGTTGTACCTTTTATGGGGATTAGAGCCCCTTTTATAGGCGAGGTTTACCGCTAGGGTTCCTGGTTATTCGCATATAGTAGTCAGCTGTCGGAGCCGGACCCTTGTCGGACAAGGTTCCGTGTTAATCGCGGATGCGGACACAGGATACCTTCCGCGGCTGGAGGTTCGGTCTGCTAAGTATCCTGCGTAGGTCTTTTAGCCTGGACTATAACCAATTTCGTTATTGGGCTTACTGTTGGTCCAGTGTTCGTAATTATTCTCGTTGTTGGGTCTGGCCCAGTATGTGTATAGTACGAATTTGGCCCAGTGGGTCTGCTATACGTGCTATACGTCATCAGTATTTTTTATATATAAATATATAAAATATATATATATATATATATATATATATAGGGAAGGGATCTAATAAGAAGAATAATTAAAATAAGAAGGGTAAGAAGTAATTCTAGCCACACATTTTAATATGGGAGGGAAAATTTGAATGAAGATGCATCCATTTTTGTAGGTGCATCTAGAATGAGTGGTTGTGGTTACTTCCTATCCTTCTTATTTTTATTATTCTTCTTATTTGATCCTAACTCTATATATATATATATATATATATATATATATATATATATATATATATATAAATTCGGTTTTCGGTTCAGATAGCCAAAACCATATCCAAACCTAAAACCGAATTTTTAGTTCGATTCGGTTCGGTTATAAGTTCGGTTCGGTTTTTTTCGGTTCGGTTCGGGTTTTCGGTTTATTCGATTATTACCCGACCCATGAACACCCCTACAAAGTATGCCCCAATGTGTAAAGGTTTCCCATAAGGACGACATCTGCAGTTTTGAAATGGGTGAGACGAAACATGCAATTTCGTCAAATTCATGGACGTTCTATACAATTAACTCTTAAGCTAATAAAAAGGTGAAAGAAACGAATTTTTAGAGGTGGCAAAACTGGCAGGCCGAGCGGGCACGGGCCACGGTTCAAACGGGCTCGGGCCCGAATGGGCACGGGCTTAAATAAGCACAGGCTTAAATGAGCACGGGTTTAAACACACACGGGTCAAATGGGCTCATGTTATACGAATCACTTTAGAAAAGATCCAAAACAACGAAATAATTTACTCAAACGTAACACCTTATTTATATTTAAAAATTAAATATATTATATGTATAAGTTTTAGTGTTCTCCAATTGAGAAAAGATGTTTGCCAATTAATACTCATCTAACTTTTAAATGAGTTATACACCAAAGGATTTTTAAACATTAAAAACTGTGCCACTTTTATACTCGTAATTTGTAAAAAATGATTATGTGATTAAGCACTCCTAGTCTCTTAAATGTAATAGTAGTAGGCATTTTGTGCTTGAAATTTATCATAAAGATATTTATGTTATTTTTAATTATTATCGTATACATTAATTACATTCATTAGTTTTTCTGAACGTTTTATTTTTTCGCTTTGATTTGATTACATTGCTTTTTAACTTTTAATTACTGTTTTATTGCCATCTCTCATAACATAAGAATTTTTTTCGAAAGGCAAAAATGTCACAAAATATCTTAAGCAGAACGAATTTGAAAGAAAAGTATCTTTATAAACAAAAAAATTTGTTCGCTACCCAGAAAAACAAATCGTGTCAAATATAGTACTTTTTAAAAATATTTGCCCTTACTTTTTTAAACAAAGATTTCAATTAGGAAAACTTTAAGTATTCTTAATTTGGCCATAAATAATTATAAATTTGTTTTTGTTTTTGTTTTATAGAAAATGTCTAAAATACACATGTACTCAAAATATATTAGTTATACTTTTGGATCAAATTGTAAAATCAATACAACTTCTTTTCTCTTCCTAACCCAAACATTTTTTCTTTCTCAGCTTTGTTTAACAAAAAGTGGTGGTAACATAAAAGATGATGAATTTATAAAACTTGACTAACGATGTGAAATGGTACAATTATTGCATATAATTTATTATTTATCTTTTATAATTATTTGTAAAAAAATTTTAGTGAAAAGATTAAACCAAGTGAATCTCAATTAGAAAGTGACATTGGTTAAAATTTTCAAAGGCATAAACTACCCCAACACCCCATGATTTACTTCCCCAACCTTAGGGTGGGGCCCACGCCCAATGATTGGCCCCAATCAATGTTTTTTTTTTTTTTTTTTTTTTTTTTTTTTTTTTTTTTTTTTTTTTTGTAAGGTTTTAATATTTAATTGTGTAGTGTAGTGTTTTAATATATATAGTGTGTAGTGTTTTATATGTAAAAGTGTATTTATTTGTGTAGTGTTTTTATATGTAGAGTATATTTATTTGTGTAGTGTTTTTACGTTAAAACATTAAACATTAAAACATTAACCAAATACAACAACAAATGCTACTGCTATTACAACGAAATCTACTCCACATGAAGATTATTAATGTCATCTATAAGCTCATAGAGTATTCCACTCGACTGACATGCGTGATCAACTGGATTTCTTGTCACTTCCAGTGATGCCTCCAACGTCTTTATTCTTGCCTTCAACAAATTGTTTTGAGCCAATAGCATGTTGATCGTTTTATCTTTAGTTTCGCAGTTTGAGCATTGCGTTGAAGAAGAGGCTTGACCAAAGTACTTTTGTTGAAATACTTCCTTCCACATAAAGTATCGACACCCATAGTCTTCAGTCCCTGGCTGTTACATGATGAAACAATTATAAGAAATGTATTCTAAACAAACAAGTTATTGATATATTTACGTAAATAAGCAAACGTTTAATTATTTACCTTTGACAAAGAACATGCATAATACTTCAGACCACAAGTTTTGGGGTGCTGGGATGTTCTTTCAATTATAAATCCACGTCGACAACGACACAAGAAAGGATTTTCTTGTTGCATCTGGCCAAAAGAATTTGTATAATTATTCACAACATAAATCAGTAATATCATGGTTCACAAAATTAGAAGCTTCGAATACATAAATAACCAATCTTGTTATAGATTAATAGTTGATACATGGTTCACAAAATCACAATATAACTAGAAACTAAGATCAATCACGCCCGAGGCGTAGTCGCTCCAATGATGCTGCCGTATGTCCCACACGGAACTCTAACTCTGAAATGCGTCTCCTCAATCCGGCAATCTCTCGCTCGTACTCGTCAATGCGAGACGGCTGTAACAAAAGATGAGGAAGAACCTGAGGACGGTGTATAAAATTCTCCTCATCTGCAGCTGGAGATATAGCTGGAGAGGGAGGCACATAAGATGGAGAAGAAGGCACATAATCTGGACTCTCAACACGAGCGGGTGTGTTGTTGACACAATGAATGTCCCTCCACTGAATGTCATCCGATTCCTGTAACAAAAGATGAGGAAGAACCGGAGCAGGAGCAGAAATCTGTAACAAAAGATGACGAGTCGTTTACTATAAATCAGTAATCGTCTATACATGTTTTGTCATTTACAATATAAATCAGTAATCATCTATACATGTTTTTTCATTTACAATATAAATCAGTAATCGTCTATACATGTTTTGTCATTTACAATATAAATCAATAATCGTTTTCTACGTCTTTCTAAACATGCTCTGTCGTTGAGTAAACATATGTGCCCATCCCGCGGCCAAGTCATTTCCGAACCATCTCCATTGTGGGTGAGTATACGGGAGTGGTGAGTTTTCATCAAGAACCGCAAGAACGAAGTGAGCAGCCTGGTCTTCCCCCACACGAAGAATCACAACGGGGGACAATATTTGTGTTGTGTGTGGACCATCTCTCAGCGGAAGACACATAATAGATTGTGAATTGGATATACATACAATTGGATGGTTAAGAGCTGTAGCAATAGTCACGCCCGTTTCTGGCATAGTCATCCAGTAACCGTAGGGTGCTGGACCTTCAAACCAATTCAGCGAGTTACGAAAAGTTGTAAACCAAGTCCCCCACATTTGCATGTAAACTTCCTCGTTATTGTCTACCTCTTCCCTGACAAGAGCTCAAATTCTGGGCCATATTCGTTCGTGATGACCAAGACCTACGGCAAGAGCTCGATAACCACAATTTCCATCACCTTCCACGTTAAAGATCCCTAGGATCCAGCGTCGGAAAAGAGGTGGAATTGAGCCATAAATATTCGCTACTGTCATCTGGAACGTACAAGTCGTGTCTTAAGTCGCCCTTGCTAGGTTCTTCGTTCAAGTCTGGGACGTTAGAAGGCTCTCCCACATATGAACTATGTCTCGCAGCTTCTTCATTTAAGTCTCGGACTTTTTTTGGTTTTATATAGCTTTTGCGGTGCCCTGTAGGGGGTTCTTTGTTCAAATCTGGGATATTTTGTTTAGCCTTGGATTTGTTGGTGATGTTGGTGTTGTGGTGTTGTGGTGTTGTTGCTTTCATGTGGCATATAAGCCTGAAGTGCCTGCATAGCAGAAACCCTTTGAGAATCTTAGTACATTCTTGTGAGCTTTTTGTAGTTTTTGGAATCCTACTTACCACATTCATGCTGAAAACGTGTAGCTTGTGAATATTGTTGAACTTATGAGGCTTGTGTCCTGAATACTTGTGGCTTGTGCAGTTAGACTTGTGAGGCTTGTGTCCTGAATACTTGTGGCTTGTGCAGTTAGACTTGTGAGACTTTGTGCAGTTTCAGACTTGTGAGTTAAACTTGTGGCTTTGTGCAGTTAGACTTGTGGCTTTGTGCAGTTAGACTGTGAACTGGTGACTTTGTGCAGTTGTGACTTAAAATTTTCCGAGGCGATGATGATTTTTGAGCCTAAAATTTTTCCGATGCGATGATGATTTTTTAGCCTTAAAATTTTCCGAGGCGATGATGAAAACCGAATGGACGGCAAAGTGAGATAAAATCTCACTTTGCAACCTTCGAACTGAGCCTCACAAATTTTCCGACTACGTTTTTTTTTAAAGTTTTAAAACTGATTAAAAAAAAAAAAAAAAAAAAAACTTGTAACACAAAAAAAAAAACTTGTAAAATAGTTATAAAAAACTTGTAAAACAAAAAAAAAACTTGTAAAAGTAAAAAAAAAAAAACAAAGTGACACAAACACAACATAAAACACCCCAAGCAGCACCCCACCACCCATATTTTGGCACGGAAACCCATGCACCCAATGATTGGGTGAGAGAGAGAAAGAGCAAACACCCCATATTATATTTTAAAGGGGTGACTGCATAGGAGGACCCTTTTCAAAACACAAAAAGCTAAGGGGGGTGGCAACACTCCACGGCATGGCTTCGGTATGCAAAGGCATGGAGCGGCATCCCATTGCCACCAATTCGGTATGACCTAATCGGCATGGAGAGCGGCTTGCGAAACTGCAGCGGCATGGAGGATACAATGGAGGAGCGTGTGGTGTTAATTTGAATTTTTTGACCGTTTACATGCATTTAACATTAAAAAAAAAAAAAAAAAAAAAAAAAAAAAAAAAAATCCCCTTCCCTTTATAAATAATACTCCTCACAACACATTCCAAATCACATTATTTTTACACACACAAATCAATTATAACATTCAAAAAAAATGTCTTCATCATCCTCTTCTTCGTCCGATGACGAATTAATTTTTCCCGAAGAGTCGTTCGAACTCATTTTGTCCACCGGTAGTACTCTAGAAACCTATTTCGCTATGCGCGATTCCCTTCAAGACACCGCTAGCTCAAGCAATACTCGGGGGGCAATCTTTGACCCGCTTTCGTGATAAAGCATTAGAAACTTTAATGAATGACTATTTCTTCGAACGACCAAAGTTTCCCTACCGTGTTTTTCGTGAAAGATTTCGAATGAGCAAAAGCTTGTTTTTAAGAATTGTTGGCGATGTTGAAGCGACATTTGAATGGTTTAAAGAGGGCCGAGACGCGAGGAAGAAAAAAAGTTTCACGGCGTTACAAAAATGCACATCGGCCATTCGGCAACTCGCAACGGGTGAACCTCCGGATAGATTTGATGACTATCTAAACATGTCACGAAGAACGTCCGGTATTTTTTTTAGTTGATTCGTATTTTTTTTAATATATATAAATTCGTTTTTTTTTTCGTATATATATTTTTTAATATTTTGTAGGAGATTGTCTTGATCATTTTTTCCATGCGGTAATTGCGTTATACGGTCGAGAGTTCTTACGTAGGCCGACAAGCCATGACGTTGCACGGTTTTTCGAGGCACATCAAGAAAAACATCACATTCCTGGAATGCTTGGTAGCATTGATTGTACACATTTCGTTTGGCGAAATTGTCCTAGGCATTTGAGAGGCCAATATAAAAGAGGTGATCACCAATACCCGACTATTATGCTTGAAGCCGTCACTTCAAATGATTTGTGGTTTTGGCATTCGTTTTTTGGACCTCCAGGTGCGAATAACGATATCAATGTTTTGAATCAATCTCTGTTGTATCTTACTGAGCGAAATGGAACGGCGCCAAACAGTTCATTTACTGTAAATTGACGGCTTTACAAACGTGGATATTATCTTACCGATGGAATCTATCCTACATATTCAACGTTGGTTAAAGCATATAAGTTTCCCACTGACCCGAAGGAAAAGAGATTCAAAAAGCTACAAGAGTCTGCAAGAAAGGATGTCGAACGAGGTTTTGGGCGTCTGAAGGGAAAGTGGATGATTCTTAGTCGTCCTCTACGGGCTATGTCGGTCGAAAAGAATCGACTCCTCGTTTATGCGTGTATTATACTATGCAATATGATTTTAAAAGACGACGGGATGGCAATATCACCGGTTCATATAATGGATCAGCCGGTAGCGCCAGTTTACGATGACAGTGCACTACAGGAGTTACTAGACGAAGATATCCATAATCGTCTACGATTTGATCTTACGGAGCATTTGGCGGCTCTAGACTTAGCATACCTCGATGACTAGTTTAATTTTCTTTTTATTTCAACGGTGATGTAATTTTTTTTTACGTATTATGCATTTTTTTTTATTATTAATGAAATATTATGTTTTTATTTAATTGTTTAATATAATTATGAATTTTAAAAAAAAATAAAAAAATAAAAAATGAGTGAGGTATGGAATGACCATTGCTACTAAAAAACTATGGTGAGGTATGAGATAGGTGGAATGAAATTATTGGTGGGTGGTGAGGTATGGTGAGGTATGGTAAGTGACCATTGCCACCCTCTAAGGGTGGTGGCAACCATGCCTAACAAGATTTTTCATGCCTAATCACCCGCCAATAATATCCTTCCAACTCATCTCATCCCTAACAATAGATTTTTAGTGGCAATCATGCCTAACCCATACCTCACATTCATTAATAAAAAATGAAGCAATATGATTGGCGGAAATTAATATAACACAAATACACATGCATGCTTCTTGTTGATGTAGAATCGGCAAAGGTTGCCGAAATTGGTCAAATTGATACCACACCGAACGATGCCTAGGAGGAGGCAATGGGGAAGCCGATCGGCATGGGGCATGCCAATTCCATGCCTAAGCCGGTTGCCACCACCCTAATAGCATCTTGACCTTTGACTATAAAGGGGTCCTGCCTAACTAATTGCTGTTGCAAAATACGAGTATAAAGAAGTAGCACATTTATCAAAGCTTAAATAACTTTTTATATATGGATTTTTCTAACATGTGCCCCGGGGGCACATGTTAAGCACACAAAAAGGACTGTGGGATCACGAAAAATGATGTCCGGACCCACAAAAAATACTTTTTTCAAATAAAATATGTGGATCCGGACGTTCTTTTTCGTGGGTCCCGCCATTCTTTTTGTGTGCTTAACATGTGCCCCCGGGGCACATGTTAGAAAAACCCTTTATATATTTGGCCTAACAAGTGAATGATTGTGTTATTATGTTGGTGTATTTAGACCCTCCAAAGAAAATAAAAAAAATAAAAAATAAAATGCTAAATGTGTTTAAATCCTTTTTTCAAATTTGACCAAATTAAACCATTTCCAATTATCTATATTAACTAAAAAGCAGGGAACGCATGTGCTGATGCCATGTGTCCCAGCATTTATTGCTAAGTTTCGCAACTTGGCAAGAATGGCCCCTCAGGTTTAGGTGTCGCTGCAAACTAAATCCAAACATTAAATGCAAAGTTTCACAACTTGGCAAAAACAGTCCCTGAGGTTTAAGTATCGTTGCAAAGTAAGTCCGAACATTAAATGCAAAGTTTCACAACTTGGCAAAAACAGCCCCTGAAGTTTAAGTGTCGCTACAAAATAAGTCCTTAAAAGCCAATCCCGCTGCATCGCGCGGGTTTCTACACTCGTTTAGACTAAGCAGAGAGGGTGTTATCCTTTGCTAATTTGAGCTACTGTTAAGCTTATTTCCCCTTCAACAGCTTATTTTCCAAAGTTTTATACAAAGTTTTCAATAAAATCTTTCCTCAGCTTATTTTAGTATTTACTGAATCACTTAACTTAAAAGACAATCAGTTTTGAATTGAGAAATGATACCATTATGTATTCAATAAATTTTCAAACATTTAAACAACAGTTTCAAAAGTTATTGACTCCAAATATATTAAGGGGCGTTTGGATAATCTTATATTCATGCCTTATAGGGTTATTTAAACCTGGAAAGCCTATATGCTTACTTCTAACAGCTTATCAGTTTCATCGTATCGTAAAAACAGTCCTAACTATCCCCTTACTTCAGCTATAAGATAGTCGTAAACACCCGATTATGTAAAAAATTAAAAATAAATAAAAATAAAAAGAAAAGTGACAATTTATCAAACACTCTGTATGCATAACATAAAATTAAACTGAATCAAAAAAAAAGTTATACCCCAGTGTAAGCATCAATATGAGCAGCTAAACATTCTTGACATGTCTCCATCACTCTCAAGGAAAGCACGTGCTCAAAGTTACCCTTCCAGTACCCTTCAAGGCCTTCATGTTTCCCAGCAGATAATAGCACCTTTACCTGCCGCATCACCCCTTTCACCGAATGATGATTGACAGATGCAAATATGCGCCAAACAGTGAGAATGCGACGGTGTTGAACAATGTCCAATATACCTATTATATGGCGATTACTTTGGTTATACATGGGGAGACCGTCAACGTTATCAGCGCATACGCACCACAGGTGGGCCGGAGTGAAACAGAGAAGAAGAATTTCTGGGACGATCTCGACGAGCTCGTTTTAGTCTAATTTTGCCTAAACACACACCACCGCCTCTCTCAAATAACTCACTGCTATTGGAATGTTCGATTATGGCCAACGCCGGTGCACTCTTTACTACTAAAGAAGCTGGTACTATCCGTGAAGGAGATTTCATTCTTATTAACGACAGACCTTGCAAGGTTGGTTTAGTTAGTTTTTTATTTAGGTCAATAGGTTGGTTTAATTTACTTATACTATGTATTTCTGTTTGTAATTAGGTTTCCGACGTTGTTGATGCTTCTACCAGGCGCCGTCAAAAATGGTGTAGGTTTATCGCTCATGACATCTTTAAATCAGAAAGGTTGGTGGCATTGTAGCACCTAATCGGCGATTAATCGGCCTTGTAGGCCTTGTTTTGCAACACTGCAAAAATGTAT